>JACTOM010000021.1:1175389-1773460 GCA_015832385.1 Elymnias hypermnestra | reverse complement strand
CAACCAATCGGACCAAGCTTTCTTCTTTTCACACACAGCTGCTTGAACATTTTTGTCCATCCACAAATTCTTCTCTTTCTTACCTTTCCTCCTTTTAGACACGCCACATACATCAATAGCAGCACCAACCACTCCATCTTTAAATTTATTCCATAAACTTTCAATCTCATTTCCTTCGTCTTCACTCTTGAATCGCCCACTCAAATTTTTCAGATATTCTTCTCTAACATCCTCTTCTTGCAATCTCTCCACTTTTATTCGTTCAAGAATGCTCGAGGTTTCCTTCTTTCTATGGCGCCACCGATTAAAAAGACCACCGATTCGGGCAACGACCAGGTAGTGGTCAGTATCGATGTCGACCCCGCGGTATACTCGAGCATCTAGAACTTTCTTCTTCAGTTTTTCGTCCACAATTACAAAATCAATCATACTTCTAGCATTCCCTTCTTCCCTTGTATACACATGAATCCCCTTGTGCTCAAACATAGTGTTTGCCACAAAAAGACTATGTTCCACACATATTCCAAGCAAACTTCGTCCATTTTCATTCACCCGTTTGTCACCAAACATACCAAGAGTCCTTTCATATCCATCACGTTTCACACCTACCCATCCATTAAAATCTCCTAACATAATTATTCGCTCATTCGGTTCACATTCATTCAACGTATCACTCACACTTTCCCAATACTCATCTATTTCTTTTTGGGCTTTATTGGACTTTCTGGTGCCCAGATCCGTCGGAGCATAAGCACCCAAGACAAAGATCCGAGTAAGTCCAACTTTTAGCCTGATCCAGATGAGTCTAGGACTCACGTATTTCACTTCTTTCACACAATCATCCATTCTTTCGGAAAGTATGATACCAACTCCCTGACAGCCTCTCTTATCACTGCTTACACCAGACCAGTAAGCTGTGTAAGGGCTATGTTTCGTGGTATCACATCCTTTCCTCTTTGTCTCATTCACGCAGAGTACATCTATGCACCTATCATGCATCATCTGGCATACTTCATCAATCTTTTCATTCATTCCTCCTCTTACATTCAAAGTAGCAAAGCGGCTCTCGGTAGCCCGCTTTTCGCCCCCATTAGGAACGTGACGTGATGGATTGCGAATCTCATCGCCGCCATTTTTGGATTTTAATAATATAACCATTGCGTTCCCACGAGTAGCATATATCATGTAATATCCCCAAAAACAGCACGATTTTAGAAGTCGCTAATTATCTAAACTAATATTATAAAGAGGAAACATTTTGTTTTTGTATGTAAGTATGTACGTATGTTTGTCACGTTTTCACACAAAAATTACTGGACTGATTTCAAAATATTTTCCACCATTAGAAAACTGTGTTTTCACTGAGCGACATAGGCTATATTACTTTCTCAAAAAAAAATAAGACTCCTTAGGGAAAAGGCATTATATAAGGCATATAAACCTAGGTGAAAAAAAAAAAATTCTGTTATAGCGTGGGCTGCGTAAACTATTGAAGATAGAACAAAAAGATATTCTACAATATTATAGAACGTATTAATATCTACAAAAAAGTCCGTGATGCCATATGTCCAACTACTGTAGTTATGCCACTACAACTACTTTTTGCATTTTAAAAGTAAATAAAAGTGCCAACAATAAGCAAACCATATTATTCATACCTCTGTATTATTCGTTATCCTATTAAACGCTATTTTATTCAAGACAGTTTCAATACCTGTAAAACACTTTTAAAATTATTATAATCGAACATTCCATTCAAAAGATATAACAATATTTAAAATGTCAATCTTAAGAAAATAATGTATCCCGAGTCGAACTCCTGAGAATCAAATGTTGTAAATAGGGAAGTTCTGAGACAATAAAGTATTACAAATAAATGTCTTCTATAATATTATAGAAGAAAGTTTTGCATTGAGAATTTTTGTTCTTATTTCTAACAATTTATTATAATCAAGCTAAAAATTACAGGATCGATTTAAAAACTTCTTTCAATATCTGTAGAGTATTTTTAAATTGGCTAATGTCGGATATTCTACGTAAATGATGTTACGAATTTAAAAATGTAATAGTTAGATATATATTAGTTGTAATGTAAAATTTATATATTGATTACATTATAAATGTAGGTGTGTAACTTATAATAAAAAAAAGACTGCCTCATTGGTCTAGTGATTAGCATGTTCGATTACAGACAGGTCCTGGGTTCGAGTCCCGGTTCGAGTCCCGGTTCGAGTCCCGGTTCGAGTCCCGGTTCGGGCTAATTCGAAATCGATATTGAGTTTTCTATATAGATTTTTTCAATATTTGCCCGAAGTTGGGAAGTTGGCGGTCCACTCCCGTCACTCGAAGAGCACATGATGCCGTCAGTCCTGCGCCTGACCTATCTCCGGTCGTGTCGGATTCCCGCCACATCGGACAACGACAGTGAAGGAATAGATAGTGCACTTGTGTACTATACCTGCCAATCCGCAGTGGAGCAGCGTGGATGGTCTTTACCCTATAAACCCTCGCTCCTCGGAGTGAGGAGGCCTGTGTCCAGCAGTGGGACGTTAATGGGCTGCTACTTACCTTACCTTAACTTTATCTTATAATCCGAATGGAAGTAATTAAAAACTAAGTGAAATATAACTATTCTAACTTTCTAACAAAAATATATCAATAGTCCGACTTAGCAGACTTTCTACTGCCACGAGATCGGTATCTACGCGGGTGATGCCGCGGGGCATAGCTAGTGATTAATAAAGTAATAAATAAAGCATCATCCAATAAGGATCATTTGTACACGCCCTTACATCTCACGACACGATACCGTGACGGATTGAAATGTGGTAGGCGCGGCGTGGGAACTCCGCCGTGACGAATTCGACACGTGACATAAAATAGACCACTGATGAAGCAGTATTTTTAGAAAGTTTGATGATGATTTGTTTACAGCAAATATGATTCATTTAAAATTAGGTAAAGTATTAACATTCACATGGGAATACAAAGACGTAGTAATACACTAAATATTGTTATAACAAAACTTTAGGATAACGCCGCTAAAGACAAGCAAGTTTAGCGAACAAATATAAATGTAGTAAAAATAAATATCGTAGTTATAATTATTTTTGTTTTATGAATACTTATTCTAGCCATGTTAACTAGATATGTTAACTAGATTCTATTTTAGTTTAAATTCAAAATTCTTGGTTAAAATGCAAATGTTTTGACAATATCGCTTCAGTATTATCACACCTGATTGTAGGTGAGGATACGCTCTAATATATAACAGTATCGGTTATAGAAATAAAACTAACACTTTCTACAGAGTATCCTATCAAAACGCAACATTTCTTGGCAATACGTTTTTGTTGTTAGGATGGGAAATAACTGCGGTCGAACATTACAAAATTTGCCCAGTCGAAAATCATGCCCAAAACCTCTGCTAGCAAAAGCGAGTATTGATACCATGACACCATCAAAAAGGTAAGGTAGGTAGGTATTAGATTGTAGACCCACCACGATGCTCCACTGTGTGTTCCACTCTATTCCTTGACTCTCATAGTCTGATGTGACGGCAATCTGACACGATCAGACAGAGATCAGGCGCAGGAACGACGGCTTAACGTAGTCTCCGAGGCACGGGGGTGGAGCACACCACCAACTTTCCAACTTCGGGCAAATACTGAGAATTTCTAAACATAATACTTAATTTCGATTTAACAGGACCTCATGGCTGTAGCCGAAAATGCAGGCTATTGAGGCAGTCTCCATTACACCAGCAAGACCCTCAAAATGTTAACTTATGGGGGATCTTTTTTATAATTACGGTTTGTCATTGTCTACCTTAAATGTTGTTTTAAGAAGTGTTGAGGAAAGCTATTGGTCACGGTATGATTAAAAACAATAGTCGGTTGTTTTTGCAGTGTATTTTTTAAAAGACATGGAAATCCTTTCAATAAAAGCACAAGAGGAAATGTTAGACCTAACACTTATTATAAAATATATTGCAGCCGTACAAGAATATACGACATAATCCGAAAAAAGCAATAAATCCAGAATTGTTAATTAATATAGAAACAATTCTCACAATACTAAAAAAAATATATAACTTCCATATTTATCGACTAAAGATAACATTTAATAAATTGACTATAGCGACATTATCCTAAAAAATTTTAAAACCATATTTTACTGGTTACTACGTGTTTGCTTTCCAACGTCGATATTTTGTGTTAACGTCATTTTTGACATCTTAAATATGAGTTTTTATCGCAGTATATTCTTCGGTCTGGAGACGATTAGGATTATCTAAACTGATATTATGAAGAGGAAACACTTGTGTTTTTTTATGTATGTATGTTTGTAATGATTTCACACAAAATACTACATTTCCATTGAGTAATACAGACTGTATTACTTTCTCAAAAAAATAGGGATCCCTAATAAAAAAGAATTAATGTACCCCAAGGTGTGAAAAAATTAGGACCAGAAACACTGTCATCGCGTGCGCTGCGGAAACCATTGATGATAGAACAAAAAAATGTTCTACGGTATTATAGAGCGTATTAATATCTACAAAAAAGTCCGTGATCCCATATATCCAACTACTGTAGTTATGCCACTATAACTACTTTTTTACATTTTAAATGTTAATGAAAGTGGCGACAATAATCAAACCATATTATTCATAATTCTGTATTAATCCTTATCCTATTAAATGACATTTTGTTGTAAAATACTTTTTAAATTATTAAAATCGGACATTCCATTCAAAAAATATAAAGATTATAGTATACGACCATATTAATTTTGTTTGCAGTGTACCATTTTATTCACGTCTTTCTACTGCCTCGAGAAAGCGCAGGTCATTGCTAGTTCTAATACTAATTTATTGAACTAAAACCGACCCTAACCGGATTCGAATCCTAAGCCCCAAATTTTGAAACCACGTGTACGAATGTCGTATTTCAATTTTTACCCAACGTATTCACCCCTTGTTGTTTACGCAATTTCTCTAATGCACCGAATACATTTAGTGTTGGTGCATCCATACAATGAGAAAATGTACTACTGTTAATAAATAATAGCTTCTACCACACACGTAATAAGTACTAAATTTGGATAAAATAATTTTTTCACATTAAATTGTATTCGCATCAATGTAAAATATTATTAAGCTATAATCAACTTTATTGTTAAATTAATAAGTTCCAAAATTGCATGAATCAATTTAAATATAGGTGCACTGTACGCTGACATCTTGTAATTTTCCAACTAAGTATGAAACATTCATGAGGTTATTTTAAGCCCTGTGGTTTATGCAATTTATTGGAGGATTTAATGCGTGAGAATAACAAGTTTTTTTTGCTAATAAGTTCATAAATAATTATTAGTGTATATAAATTAGTGTATATAATTTAGTTTATATAAATTAATGAAAGTATGAAATTTTGTTACTTTACTTTTTATTTGTGTATAAGAACGAGGTATCGTGTATAAAAAAATGTACGGTATGTACCTCCTGTAGGCTATCCAAAATAAAAAAAACGAAAAAAAAATTATATCCACAATTGATTTGCAGTTCATGTTTACTTTACACAATATACATCTGAACTGGTTGTGTAAAATAAAAAAATATATAAGTAAGTAATTTACTTAGTTATGTTCAATTTATCAATATTTATGTCTTATTTAAATAAAAAAATAATAAATTACTTATATATGAATGCTTTTTAAAATATTTTCTTTGCTCGCTATGTACATGTTGCTTGCTTCTAGTAATAAAGCTATATATATATATAAGATATAATGGCTATTTTCTATTGCCTTTTAATTGAACATTCAAAATTCATCATTAGAGCTAGATTAGATTAACAGTATAAAAGGAACATGCAAACAAAATTCAAGACATCCTTTTCGATCGGAAGATTTAGATGATCAGTTATCTCTTTACACTTATGTTTAAATGTAGAAGTAAAATAAAGTTTTAACTACGATTGAGCTCCTTTGTAGTAAGTACTCGCTTTGATTTATCATATTTCGCGAGAAGACTTCATTATAAATTGCTTGATATTGGATAGAATTATTACAAAGGGTTTATTGTTACGATTTACACTTCTCTTTCATCTTGAATTTGCAGCCTTTATTAGTGATATAAAAGCCACGAAGGTTGGTAAGAATTGTGGATTCTCGTGTAGAGAAATCGCTGGTTTAAATTCAGGTATCGTTAAAGTTTATAACAACGCAACTTAAGTGCTTGATTGTTCTTCTTAATCAGTCAATGTGTCTTTCAGTAAAAGGAGAACATCGTGAAGAAACCTGCATATCCTGGGAGTCATTCTCGGGTATGTGTTGTCTGCAAACCCGCAATGGAGCAGCGTGGTGGCTCAATCACCTATGAGATTGTGCCCAGCAGTTGGAATGAATAAAAATAGCCTGCTACTTACCATAACATACTTTTAGTGAAAAAATGTTAATAAAATAATGAAATATATATAAAAGAGCGTATATTTTTTGGCTCTTTATTGCATAACGGTGAAATATTTTTTGATTACGCCGAGCATAAGACCATTATGTGTATCCGCGTGGGCGAGCAGTGACAGATTGGTAAACCACGGATTCGAATCCCCGTTTGCACATATCATTATCACCTATTACAACCCCAGTAGGATAACAGCTTAGCTACTCAATCGGATTGATTGAAAATTTCCTGGATCCGATTATAGCAAATAAACCTATGTTACTTATGATTAAAATTTGAAGTTAAATTATACTCTTATAAATGACAAAAAGTTAAGCTGTTTAAAGCTGTGTTAAAGTTCGACGATGTATAAAGAAAATTCACACCATTCTTAGAAGAAAAGCATAAATCGCAAAACTTTAATTTTTATTACCTTAATATAGGAGGTTTTAAAACATATACTAAAATTTTTCATAAAATAATTTCCAAAGTTATAAACATTTAACTTAAGTAAGTTATATTACTTATACAACCTCAACTTTCAATGAATAAAATTGTAAAATTGTGAATACTAATTTGTATACATTTTTTATGATACGTCGCGAAGTAAAATGCGGAAATCCAATTATTCATTTTTCCACGACTTCTTTTGCGTATTAAGACTACAAGATGCATTGAAATTAAATTAGAAATGTTACTTTATTTATTTTCATTCCTTTTAGTGTTACCACCGGATTTATCTTCTATCAATGATTATCCAAGGGCTTACTGCATTTTGTATTCACTACAAAACATTCTTACACTCCTGTAACCACACCATAATCTTCAATAAACTTTAGCAATATAAAATAAACTACGACAACGTTAAAATCATAAAACATCAACGCCGGAAGTGGGAGGAGGATGATTTATCATAAATAAACCGCCTAAAAGCCACTAACGGCGACATGGCGGAAATTCGTGCCAATATTGATGCAGCGTACGCGTGCAGACTTTGAAATGGTTCAGTGAAGAAGAAATTGATAAATAATAAATTTCTGTCTTCAATATCACGTGTAAATAAGTAAGAAACAGAAAAAATGGAATTGAAAAGGACGATTTACAAGTAGGCTCAATAAATTATTTTAAGTCATCATCAATCTGCTTGGTGTATTCGCGAGAAACCGACATGGAATGCTGTCCTAACTTTTTAAACATTCTTTAGGTTATATGACATTAAACAACTAAAATCCAATATTATATTTTTGTTATTTGTATAGTCCTTAAGTGTATAAAAGCCTTAGACATAAATATATTCCAGACATGTTTCTTAAGTTATGTAGAGGTGGTGGTGGAGGTCTGAAACAGATTGTAGTGTGGTTTTACTATAAAAATACCTACTTTCTTTAAAAAGATAGCACTTTAAGAAAAAATAATTTAACATCGGAAACGTATAAAAAGATACCTCAAAAAGAAGGCAAACTCCAGGAAGAAAGTGATAAAGATTCTTTGCGAAAAAGGTTAATAATTTGCAAAAGAGGTTATTGCTCTCGAAGTAAAACACCTGCCAAGTAAATTCGTCACGGTGCTGTCATTTTGTAATAAATAATTAATCATCTCTTACAAAATAAGCAGTTTCAAACTTTATCTTTCATTTACAATCAGATGATATCAGAATCAAGTTTCTGATTAACATCATAAATTTTAGAGAACTATGATATTAGCATTAATTTCCACTTTGGTTTGATTTTTGAACTTGTTGAAATCCGTTTACAGTCTCAATTTTGTATGGACATCAGGGATAACTATTTTGTCAGAAAACATAATAGTGCTTAAGATAATATCTACTGGCCAAGTAAATAAATACCCTTCACTGTAAACTATTATAACAAACAATGGACAAATTGCCCTAATTATGAGATGCAATTCCAACTTCCGAACGCATTTCTATTGACAATACTTATAATGGTAGTCTGGGAAATATGTCACTTTTATTATTGTAGATGTACAATCCGTCACGTTATATAGTTTTATTGCTATGGGAATTAAGGTCAAATTCTCTGTGACTAACTTTCAGAGTAACGAAATCCAAGAACCCAAAGTTGAATATTTCAAAAATGTTAGTTTATACAATTTTATTTGTTATTAAATGGGAATAGAGTTGAAAATTGTATGTTACGTGACATAAAGAAAATGAAACAAAATATGTATATTCTGTGGTGGTTGAGGTACCTTCAACATTTACTAAATATTAAAATATATTGTATTTTGTGGGTCTTAAGGTTTGTTTTCAGTTGTAATAGATTTTTAGGGTTATTTTGTAAAAGGATCGCAAAGAAAACAATGGTATCCATTTGGCCGCACGTGATCGCACGCGGATGGCACGTGTCAAAATGGCGTCGACTTTTGACAGTCATTAGAATGTTTTGTGGTGATTAGATTAATGTGCGGTATTTCGATTTCCAGGGCGAAGGAAGATCCGGGGCGGATATTTTTTCCTTTACAAAAATATGTTTTACGACACGTTTCCGCAACACAATCAATGATTTTATTAATAAACACAAATGGAATGGGTAATAGTACACACATTGTACACCCTTTAAAAAATTTACAACATTTTACGTAAGAGTGCAATAGATTGCACAATTTTTTGCAAAATAAGCCGGCTTAGTGAATATATAATTGAAAACAAAACTATATTAATATGAACTGTCACCCACAACAAGTAAAAAAAGACGTATTTGAAATTGATTGATGAATAAAATTTTATGAACGATTGAAAATTTGAACAAAATAATTAAAGGAGACTGTTAAACAAAAGTAGCCATTAAAGAAAAACAAATCATATTATCTGTAAAAAAAGATTTTTATTCTCCAATAACATATTATTACCAGAGAAAGTTACATCTCAAAGGAAAGTTGTACCTATTAGTTAAGTTTTTATTCTCCCATTACCTTCTAACCTAACTGTCCCCAAGGAAATGGCGTGAAGACAAATTAGATTAGAGATTAGCTGACATAAAAAAATATAATGAAAAAATAATATAACCGTTATTTTGACCAGCTGCGAAATAAAATGGCACGTGTCGCAGTTATAATACCGCTGGGAGTAACATAATATTTGAACTTTGGTAAAACGGGCCACAGAAATTGTGTTGGAATATTTAGAAGATAGAAATAACTTTAAATAATATAGCTTTTATATTTGAAATATTTTTTCAATTTCTTACTTCAATTCTTCCTGTTCAACCGTTTGTAAAATACTTTTTTATTTATCTACTCGAGTTCAAATATATGGTTTAAAACTTCGAGTTGATGAATTTTGATAGTAATACAGTTTTTTTCAAGTATTAATTAGGTATTTCAATTTTATTAATTGAGATTTGCGAAAATTTGCACAGGACCACTTATAGAAAGCTCGCGTAAAAGTTTTAAAGGTTTCTATCGATATGATTGGTTTAAAAAGTTCAAGCTAGATGGCATAGAAATTTATTTAAAGTTTTTTATATTACTAATTCTAATGTTCTCTCTTGCAAGCAAATAAGTTTTTTTTTATAATTATAACAGGCAAATGAGCTGGCGGGTCATCTGATGGTAAGTGATCACCGCCACCCATGGATACCTGCAGCACTAGGGGAGCTGCCGATGCGTTGCCGGCTGAGGAGGCGGAAGTTTAATTGCCTTTTAAACATTTGCATGGAAGTGTTGAGGGAGCACTGCTGCTGGAAGTTGGTTCGCGGAAAAAAGATCGTCCAAACCGACTCGTTGACGAGTGCCATTCGTCCAGAGTGTGTGGGTGGAATTTATTTTTACGACCAGATGGTCGGTCGTAGAATTGTGACGGCGGTACTAACTTAAACAGTTCCTCTGTACACTCCCCATGTAAGTGTATGTAGGCACAAATGATTCATACTTTGTGTGCACACGTTACTCAATCATATTTTTAATTATAATATTTATTACTTGGGTAAATATAATCTCAGTTATATTCAATAAAATAATTTCAAGAAATAATACAATATTAAAACATTATATTTAAAATAGTTAATACTAATGAAATACAGTAATTAAAATCGAAAACTATTTCTATTTAATCGGACTGTGGTACACGGACTGCCAAAACTTAAATATCGACCTGTCCAAATTTTCTGTTAATATCTTATGAATGATGTTTTCCGAGAATGGAATCCGGTCCCGGAATCTTGCAGTACGCAATTTTATGCTTCCGTTAAAATTTTGTACCCCGGGTTTTATATTTCACTTGTTTACAAGGAATATATTTGTAAATTTACTAAAATATTCGTAACAAAAAACTAAGGGACCTAGGCATCGCCCTTGCGGCACACCCCATCACATTAACGCCAGTTTTAATCAAAAAACCATGGGTGTGAAATCTAAACATAAGGGGAAGTAACTTTCCCATATCGATAATGAACCAACAGAAATAGGAAAAAACACGGTTTTCAATGCATTAGACGTGTGCATTTTAATCAGAAGACAATCAAAAGTATTTGTGTCAATAATTACGAATGGGGAAGCGGTGATTTTGTCGGACGATACACCGATGACTTTTGTCGATTACTCGTAGTGAGGGTGCGCTTTTTAATGGAAATTAATACAATATTGCATGCGGCATACAGATATATAATTACATTTGACCGCGATGTTTTTTTGGTTACTTGTATCACATATATGATTTTATTTTAATTCTGTTTACATCACAAATTCAAAAACAAATACATTACAAATCCATTTTGAAGTAAACAGTTCTTTAGGCGCGCTGGACACTTTATTTTGTGGTTCGTGAATAAGACTGGACCATCATACTTGGCTATGCAGCGCTCGTTTCAGTAAAGTTGGTTTTCGTTCCTTATGCAAGCGAGATCTTTTCGTAATGAGTGACATTAAATCATTGAAATTAATTTATACACAAATATACTTATACTTATGTGTGTTAAATAACATATATCGAGCAAAAATATTAACCTCGTCTTATTGAAGTTTTTACTTATGTCATGAGCTGCTAATGTTGCTTTGTTATGTGTTTTGTAATATTGGAAATGTTCGCCTATGTATAATACTTCTGCTTGGGCTATAGCGATTCATCTCCTTAGTGTATTAGGATTTCCGTTACGATATGGACACCAACATGTACCTAAGCATAACTCTAAGGTTTGGAATTTAATGGTTATTAACTCAATTCGAAAACCTGACCACTTCTTAAATGGCTGAGTCTGTCTGTACACACCTCAGATTTCCCATTCCCGTGGAACCATCGAGACTGGACGAGCTTTAGAAAAACTGAGTTTCGGAACAAAAAGAGTTTTCTATTGATGAAAGAAATAATAAAACCACTTCAATAGATTTTGGCAATACGAATTAATATGAAACTAACGCACAGAATATTTTTTCTGTATCAATATTCTTTATATTTAAAGAAGAAGATACAAATAACATAGTATATTTTATAAGTTAACCTTGAAAAATAATTAAAATAAAATCTTTAAAAAGAATTGATATTCATAACCATGATAATGTTTGAATTTTTAGTAGGTTTTATTCTGGATGAAAGGTAATGTATGTTTGAAGGTTATTTTAAGGATGCCTAGTAAATGCAACTAATAATATTAATATAACTTAAAGAGTCATTGAATAAACTGAATTAAGTAATGCGTTTAAAGTGGCCTGAAAACCCAGCGCTTTATTAGTCGAGGATATATTTGTCTGAAGCACAGTTTGGCTGGTATATTTAGTGAAATCTGCATCAACCGGTCAAAATATTCTCTTGACAATAGCACTTTAAACTAATAATCGTACGTATTTTCACAACTTCAATAACATCGACACAACAATTGCGAAAAGAAAAGGATATACGAGTACAGTAACTGGAACATTTTATTTGAATATTATAATGTATATCATTTTAGAAAGTAAAATAAACATTTATTTTCTATACACCAAATTTGTAATTTTATATCTAAAATAACATGAAGGCATAACCTGAAAATTTAGCGTTAATGATAAAGTGTAATTTAATAAAGTGCAGAGTACAACGGGATCAATGAGGCGCGCTAAGCTACACTCGACAGGGCTGCTCACCCCATATGTCGTACTTGATTTTGTGAGAATGGATTGCATCGATTTGATACTTTATTGATTAACAAAACTTGATTTAAATAAATTAAACACCCCCGCATCAGGAAACTAGAAGGATACTACCTAATTTTGTGTGAATATCTTTATTTTGTATAAATTTGTATATTACCTTTTTGTAAACCGCAGTATGCTTTTTGTCTTCTCAACTTTACTTGACACTGGTGAAGTAATCTGTGCCCATTGGCACCCTTGAAAGTTATTTAAGAAAATGAGAAATGTCTAAATTATCTGCATAACCATTAGTTTACCTGACCCAAAAATAAACTTTTGGTTATTTTTTGATATATTGCGTGTGTTATAAATCCGCCACTTTAAAAGACCATGACAGTAATAATATACATCATCTAGATGGCGTGAATAACTTTTAAAAGTTGTAACCCCAAAAAATATAAATTTATAAGTTTAGCCCTTAGAATGTTGTATTGATTACACCCTGTTGCTTTTCTACTATACTTGTTTTGGTAAATAAATTTTAACCAATTTCAAATACTGTTTAATTTCTGCAAGGGAAATAATTGTAATGAGAAAATCTTCCACTCACTCCTATAATCAGATTTGATTGTAAATCTGACACAACATGGCAGAGATGTTAACAGTATCAAAGGCTATTTGTAATTACAGTGGCACTGCAGTGTATTGTTTTAATGTGATGAATATCTCACGAATTAATGAAAAAGTCTTCATTAAAATACCGAATTTTCATGTAATATTAATGTCAAGTAGCATCAATATATTCCGGCGTTTTGCGTGAGGGAGCAATCCAGAAGCTTAAAATGTCGGGGTGGGAAAGAGCTGCCAAAACATCTTAGACAAGAAGAAGCTGGAATGTTTCGATAAAAGAATTCTGTCCCATCTTCTGTGAATGAAACTCGTTCACCCAATATCTATAGTCCCACAAGCGGAATTTTACACTATTTAATAAGTATCAAATAGTGTTGAGTTGTTCTTCACCCTGTCAAAGCAATACTATTAAAAGCAGGGACTTTGACGGACAACTAAAAAAGAATATTTTCTATAGCGCTGAATATTAATTATTAGAATATTCATAATATAATTCATAAAATATGCCTTTTCAAAGCTGTGCTTTTCATTCAATTATGCAATAAGGGTTACCGTGAGGGCGGCTGTGTTTCAAACTTTTTGTTTGCTCATAATAATTGTGTCAAAATTTAACTCGAATTTATCTTTTAGTTTGATTCCCTGTTCAAATAATGTAATCAGAGTATACCTTTTATTTTTTACTGTAGTTTAAATATATATTAATGGAGATCTTTTTAAGTAACTGTAATCACCCTATATTTTTTGTGTGGTTCTTAAATAAAATAACCGAAGCTTTTTCTTTATATTGTCTCGTTATTTGTATGAAGATAAATACGCGATTTTTTTCTATTTATGATCCAACTTAAGTAAGTAAATAGCAGTTTATTAACCTTCCACTGCTGGGCACAGGCTTCCTCACTCATATTATCATATGAGGGTTTTTAGATCATAGATTCATCACGCTGCTTCACTGAGGATTGGCAGGCGTAGTACACATGTGTACTCTCTATTCCTTTACTCTCATAGGAGAGAGATCAGGCGCAAGACCGACGGCTTAACGTGCTCTCCGAGGCACGCGGGTGGATCACACCGCCAATTTCCCAACTTCGGGCAAATATTGAGAAAATCTTAATAGGAAACTCAACATCGTTTTATTGAAGTGGCCCGACCCAGGACTCGAACCCAGGACCTAATCTCTTTAGTCAAACATGCTAACCACTAGACCACTGAGGGAGTTCATCCAGATTAACCTCCACAGAATATATGTTATTTGCGATGATCCTTTTAGTCACTGTATATTTTTAATATACAGTGACTAAAGGAATTTATTGACACTTTGAATTTTGAAAGTAGTGAAGATTTCTTGACATCTACATATTGTTATTTTTCATTGATATTTAAACAGTTTCATTTTTTTTGTATAGAATATGACATTGATATTATTTGAATTATAATAAAGTACATAGTATTGTTTAATGATTAAAGCAGAGTCTGGTTTTTCACAAAGACTGTTGGACTAAAGCACGTATGTCATAAAACATGATCGCAACACGTAATTATGATAGATTTCACCCACCACCCCATCTGCGATAAAAAATAACACACCATGACTATCATTTTCTTCAAGCATCATTTATATCAATTCATTTATATACCTTTTACTTGCTTTTTATAATCTGTGCACATCATCTGTGTGATATTGCAGTTTTAATACTATGATAGATTAATAAGTGTAGTTGTTGAAAGGATAAATATAATTATCTTTAGCTGTACATCATGGAAGTGTGATTAATGAGTTAACATTTTGATATGTACTAATATTGAATAAGATTTATATGTGCCAAATAAAAATTCTTTCTTAGTTTATATGAGCAATATGGTAAATAACATGTACAAACTGACGGATAGATATATTATGAAATTCACGTTTCGTAATTTACTGCGGAAGTGAAGTGAAAATAAGTTAGAATTAAGATAAAAATGCAATAAAATTCGCCTGTATGCTATTTTAAAAATAGATGGTGCTATTGGAAAGGGAAAAAGCAATACAAATATTAAACATTATGTAGTGTAAATAAGTGTTGTAAATTTTATATAGTTAACTTTTATTGTTTAATATTTAGTATTTAAGATATATTCTATATTATTGGGCAATAATTCTACCAAGACTGCCTCATTGGTCTAGTGGTTAGCATGTTCAACTACAGGCACGAGGTCCTGGGTTCGAGTCCCGGGTCAGGCCACTTTAAAAATCGAAATTGAGCTTTTTATTACGATTTTCTCAATATTTGCCCGAAGTTGAGAAGTTGGCGGTGTGCTTCACCCTCGTGCCTCGGAGAACACGTGAAGCCGTCGGTCTTGCGCCTCATCTCTCTCCGGCCGAGTCAGATTTTCGCCAAATCGGCCTATGAGAGTGAAGGAATAGGGAGTGCACTATACTATACTATACTATGCCTACCAATCCGCAGTGGAGCAACTCTAAAAACCCTCTATCATGTGAGTGAGGAGGCATGTGCCCAGCAGTGGGACGTTAATGGGTCGCTACTTACATACATACCTTTTTTAATTCAACCAATCTCGCTATTTGTAGATTTCGGAAATATTCCTTTACAATATCCGAATTGTATATTTATAATTTATGTAACTGGCATAAGATTTGTTCATGTGTATTCTATACATTTTCAGTAAAGATTCTGTAGATTTTTTATTATAAATAAATATACATACATACATACATAGTATAATTAGTTACACTAACTGTTCTGCTTTAAGTTTGGCTTTGTAACGAAAATACGATACGTACGATACTTAACGTAACTATAGTATATTGCATTGAACATTCAATTAATGAGTCACACCATAATTCTTCCTTTGGCTGGAAAAAAATAAAGAGTTTTTTTAATAACTTAATTGTTAACGTAATAGATGTGACTATCAAGTACTATCACCAAATGCATATATATCTCATTGCCTTGAAATTTAGCAAACGATGTGTAAGAACGGGTTTTTGAATTGTCTTCAAAATATTTATTACAGAAGATTTCTCTAATGTTAACCCTTTGTGATTTACTAAAAGTATGTAGTATTAACATGGATTAATCAATAATCTTAATGATCTTCTGACCGATCCCGGTCACGGCAGCCAATGTCATGTAAAAATAAGCCATTTGTGCAGTAGATATTATAGTGCACAAGTGTATGCGTAAACACAAGTGCACTCTCTATTCCTTTGCTCTCATAGTCCGATGGGACAGTAATCCGATACGACCAGAGAGAGAGAACAGTCGGCGCAGACGGCTTAACGTACTCTCTAAAGTACAGAGTTGGAGAACATCATTATCAACCCAACTTTGGGCAAATACTGAGGATTTCTTAACAGAGAACTCAATATCTATTTTAAATTCCTGACTTGACTTTCATATATGAAGCCAAACAAGCTGATCTCTAGACTAATGAGGAAAACGGATGATTTATGCATACATACATACAAAGCATCACGCCTCATTCCCATGGGGTTAGGCAGAGACCACGTCCTTCCACATGCCACGATCCTTGCATATCTAATTCGCTTCTTTCATTCTAATTAAACCTTTCATACAAGTTCGTCGGTTTAGGGTATTCTTGACCTAGCCCTTATTTAAAATGTCCTGGATCATTCATTCTCTCTACGTGCCCAAACCATCAAAGCATACCTTTCCCAATTTTAGTCACTACATCTGCTATTATATAGCAAATACTTTTCTATTGTAATGTTTACTTTGATTTTAAACCGATAAGTTTGCTTAAGGGCTATAAAAGTTGGGAAAAAAATAATCATGTAAGCGAATGAGTCAGTTGGACAGGTCACATTTGTTTTGCCGCCATAAACATAAGAATTTCGTGCAAAAAAAGAGGCTAAATAAAAACCTAAATGTCGCCAGCACGAGAGGTTCCCAAGACAGGTTGTATTTAAATCGTCTACGTGAAGGTTAGAAATTTATACCGCGATAACTGTGACGCCGGCCGGAATGTCGGTCGTCTGTCCATCCACGTCGTTATTATTATTGACCGTCTCCAGATATTGTTGTCTGTATACTATACATTCTCAACATTGTTATTGTACACTTGAAATATAGACACATATATCTTATTTAACTTGTAACTTTAGATTTTAAGCCGTTATTTAATATCATCTTAGTCTTACATTGAAAAAATATATTAGGATAAAACTGTATTTGACGATTTCAAAGTGCTGTAAAGGCACACTTGAATAAAGAATTTTTGAATTTGAATTAGAATTTATTCTCAGATTATAAATATGCAAATTTATTATTGGAAAGAAGTCTACAAATTCAGAATACAAAAGAAACCAGACAGTTGTAAAGTTCTACTTAGTTCACATTTTCTATTTCTGTTGCTTTCTTATTTCTCCACTGAAATTCAAATACATTTTAGGGTTCTAGTAAATAAAACTTAATGTTAATACAGTTTTAAGTAGGAACTGAACTTATTTTTTATAAATATCAATGGCCTATCTTATGTATAAACCGACGACTTGCCGTTTAAATATTTTAATATATTTATATATTTTTTATATTTTCTATAATTTTGATGGTAACATAAGTCGATGACATGGCTCAATCAGAGAGCTAGTTCTGTGAATATTACGCAACTGCACATGGCCTAACTTATAATGTAGCAAAAAGCGAATATCTGGTTTTTAAGGCCCCCCGTAAACATGTGCAATATGAACCTAGGATGTCTCTAAATGGGACTCCGTTAAGAAGATAACCCAGTTTAAATACCTAGGACACTATGTTACGGAGGACCTTGCGGATCAGATAGACATTGAGAGGGAAAGAAGAGCCTTATCAGTAAGGTGTAACATGTTGGCCCGCAGGTTCGCAAGGTGTAGCAAAGAGGCTAAAATAACATTATTTAAAGTGTATTGTCAAACCTTTTACACCGAGAGTATGTGGGTAAACTACACTTTGAAGTCGCTAGACACATTAAGGATTCAATACAATAATGGCTTCAGGATACTGTTGAGTCTGCCGCGGTTTTGCACAGCTTCAAGCATGTTTGCGCAGGAGAACGTCATCCCTCCTGGCAAGATTGCGCTCGAGCTCCAACAGTATCCTGAAAATGCTAGCGGGAAAACTAGACTCGCCAATCCAGCAGAAATTTATATCTGTTTTGGTGCGGTGAGATAGTTTATTTAAATATTTGTATAATCCTTTGTTTTTATTTTTCTTACTAACATAGTTTTTAAGTAAAAATGTAATTAACAAATGGGTCTTTGTTGCATCTAATAAAGAAATATTATTATTATTATTACTATTATAAGATGTATTAAAAACATATTATATCTTGTCACAAATAATACAACATGTCCTACAGTAAAAAATAATTTACCTCAGAAACACTGTTCTACAAAATTATGATTTTATACTTGACTGTTTATACGTGGGGACCGATGAAATATCACTTGTTTATATACAAATGATGAATCATAATAGTATTACCTATAAAGTTAATACAACAGTTCAGACGTTCGTCTTTTAACCATCAATTGTTTTACATTTACAGTAACTTTGTACAAGGTGTTTTTAATTTCAAACTAAAATCTGATTGGTATAAACAATAAATTCCTGTCGTATTGCTATAACAGATGGAAGAGTCATTAAAAACAAAAAACCTTGTGATGCCTGGAATATTTTAGTGTTGTTAAATCACCTACAAAAATGCATATTTATGACACACACAAAACTAATCTATCTCTCAATAAAAGCACTTGAGATGTATCGAAAGCACTATCGAGTAATCCGGTAGGATAACACTATCTGATACAGTAATTCGTATGTCAACAGATAAGACACACTGGTAAAAGCATATGGCGTTACGGGCTTTTAAATCGTACATTTTTATTACTATTTCCTTGATAACAATGAGTGAAACATTAAGCGGCTTACAAATGCTTTTGACTCCTAAATCTATCGTTAATTTCCGATGTTAGACGGGTGCATTTATTTCTAAAAACATAAAAATTATCTATCTTAATTAGTATTTGCTATAAAAAGCCGAGTTTTTGCTGCTGATGCTGTTGTTTTGATATTGATGCTTAATAAACTTACGCCAGGAATAACTATGATGAATGCATCTTACCAGTTTACATAAATTCGTTTAAATTTATTCATAAATGTTTATTCTAAGAATGTTAGGTCAAGTTTTAAGTCCGCTATTACGGTCTTGATTATTGGCTTTTTATATTTGAGTAACATAAAAAATAAATGCAATTATGCAATAGAAATCAGATAGTTGCACCAATGTAACTTGGTACATTGCTTTATCGTTGTACTACATTTATATGATTCCTTTTAATCCACTATTGTGCTTATCGGTAAAGGAAAACATCGTGAGGAAACCTGCATATCTCGGGAATAACTCTGGAGTATTTGTAGCCTGATAGTCCGCAATGTAATAGTGCGGTTGGTCTATGCTTTAAATGAGTGCTCTATGCTCTAAATTAGTGCTTTGTGCTCTATATGAGTGCTTTAAATGAGTACTATATGCTATAAACGAGTGCTCTGTGTTCTAAAGAGTAATCTATGCTCTAAATGAGTGCTCTATGCACTCTTTTACACGTAAGGCAGCCTTTGCGCGTGCTCTATGCTCTAAATGAGTGATTTGTGCTCTATTTGAGTGTTCTACGCTTTAAACGAGTGCTCTGTGCTCTATGCACTCTTTTATACGTAGGGCAGCCTGTGTGCAGCAACAGGACGTTAATAGAATTATCTCACTTTTATCTGACGAGTGACAAGATTTTATAAGATTTTACTCGTAAAATATTTTAGATATGGAAAAAGATGTCTTTAGATGATTTCAGTTAAAAAATATAGGTTACTAAAGAAAGAAGTTACTATTTTTATTTATTATTCCTTCTCGTAAGTTTACTTTTAACATCAGTTTAACAATCGAATGTTTTAAATACATGTACAATTCCGTGAGAGCGCGAGTTTGTCATTTGAATGTAATCTGAAACGTTAAAGATGTATAAGGACTTGTTTATTCATTTCAAGTGCCAGTTATCTAAGAAACCAGACCATGTGATGTTGTAGAACGAGCTTTTGATTTCGTTCCTTTACAAACATATCAACATGCCTATAGATTAAATTATATGGGTATACCTATATCTTTACACGTATTAAATGTGCAACAGGCCTGTAAGTTACAGGCATTATTTTATTAAATCTTTTTAAATTACTAACGATCCGCTCCGGCTTCTTATATTATGTTTTGTCTGTCGTAAGATTGCATCAGCTTAATATCTGCAATATGTGGATTATAGATTTATATGTAATATAACGCCTACACTACTTGAAGCATTTTAATGTATGTTAATATATGGGATATATAAAGAAATGTTTTACATTATATTGTAAAACATTTCTTTTCACACACCATTGATAACATCTTCTAGGCAGTGATTGAGTGATTTTTGTATAGCTTCTAAAATATCCATTTAAATGAAATAGTATAAAAGATCATAAAAATTAAACGCTTTAGGTAACTAATGTATTTTAGTTGATGAATATTAATAGAGTACGCGTCTGTATAACTTTTTAATTAGCGCAGTGTACGTGACCTTTTTTTTAGAAAATAAAATGGTTTTACTGAAGTTATTTATGTAAGATAGGTATATGCGATTGTATGGTTTTTGTAGGTCTATCATAGAGGAATTATCCCATCATATATTGTGTTATTATATCTTTAAATAATTAGTTAGTGTTTTCGATGAAAGCTACTAGGTGGCATGATTTGTTCTAACACTTTCAACTATATTGCGATCAATTTGTACAATCACTAGCTGAACCCGCGACTTCGTCTGCGTGGAATAAATTTTAGTAGTAGCATTTTCATTAATTTAGACAAATTGTTTTAGAAACATACCCGCACTGCCCTATGAGGGTGAAATTTCCTAAAATTTACTGTTGATATATTGTTCCATTATGTCAAAAAAAATTCTGACCAAGATTTACATACCATAAAAGACATAACGTGAAGTTTGAATATTTTTTAAATGTGAAAATATGATTTTTTTAATTAACGCCCCGCAACCCTCTTTGCGGGTAGAATGTCGCAATATCCGTTCTTATCTAACCTCTACTCGACAAAAGGAATTATTCTGCCAAATTTCAAGTCTCTATGCCTTATGGTTCCTAAAATATCGTGACGAGTCAATAGATACCTGGATATCTCTACAAAAATGAATCATGAATCCCTCTATCTATTGTTGTAAGCGGTATGAAAATCCATTCTGTGGTTTTTTGGGTTTATAACGATCAGAAAGACGCAGAATATATGTCTACATATATACGAATAAAATGATAAACGTGTGTCATATGCCACATTCATGGATTCAGAGCCTTTATTTCAATATTAAATGATAATTTAACTTAAAAGCTTTCTGTACAGTGTTTATTCATATTTAGTAAGGAAAATAATGTAGCTAACGCTTCTATAATTTACTTAATTTTCTAATAAATGCATAATATAAGAGTGATCAGCAGTGACGTGTGGTTTATTATATACCCATATTGTATTAGCCAATAAGCTATAAAGCAAAAAAAATATAATCCTTATACAAACTAAAGTAAAATAGCTACCAATCCTTATTCGGGACACGTAGACAATAAAACGCTGAGCCCCCAATGTTATAGGATTAGCACATACCGACACAAGGAACGCTTTTAGGAGCTTTTTAAACCGAACTGAAAGCGTGAGTATGCAATAGAGATCTTTTGGCTGCCATATAACAAGAAAATACAGTTTTTTCCTATGCTATTGCGACTTAGGAACTGACTCAAAAAAACCAATAAAAAAATTATTCGTATACTTGTGATATTTTTTTTATTGCGGACAGTTTAACGCTTGACTGTGATCTCACCTGATGGTAAGTGATGATACAGTCTAAGATGGAAGCACGCTAATCTGGGTAAGAGGCGATATACCCCTTACGGTTACTACACAGCATTGTACCTGAACACAAATCTCTTTATTTGGCGGTATCTCTTTGCTGGTAGGGTGGTAACTACCCATGGCCGAAGCCTCCCACCAGACTAGACTCATACAAATTAGAAAATACAATTTTCTAAATTCGCCTTACCGGGGTTCGAAACCCGGGTCCTCTGCTAGCAAGGTATCAATATCAAAATATAAAATAGTTTTTATCCGTTAACATAGGTTTAACTTAATTGGTATTGGTCTAAATTTAACTGTAAAAGAAATTGTGAAAGGATGCTTATTAAAATATTCATATCAAATAAACGCTGTAAGAATGTCGGTTTTTAAATAACTAAATACAACTAATTATCGTACACACGTCACACACGTATTCCTACACACACTTTCACACAAACATACACACACACTCACCAACTCTTCTGCTTACTGTTTATTTTTAATTTTATTCTTTTAGTCTTTATTCGTAATCAAATAGCGCAAATTTTTTTTTAACATTACATTTTATGCTTAAAATTAGGCCACGACAGATTACGTCTATTTACATAAATAAAAATTAAAAATGAACAGAGTAAAGCTAACTTAAATAATAATGTTTTTTGTATGTGTGTATTGGTGTGTGTGCATTGGCATGTGTGTATGTGTGTGTGAGTGTGCGAATGTGTATGTATCTGTAACTATGTGTGTATAAATGTTTTGATACCACTAATGAAAAATTATCCTTTTATTTTTTTAAATCTATGAGATATCATAGGGCCTTTAATTAATTAATTCCTCTTTATATTGTGATTTTGAACAATGGTAGAATGTTAAGAACAAACTTGTGGTAAAAAAATTGTATATTTTGTTCAATAAATTTATTATAAGTAAAGTAAATTAGGTTACGTAAATTTTCAGTCAAGCGCTAACCTGTACAATTTTTTTTGGTTGTCAAATTGCATTGTCCACTTTAAATACAGTGATGTTCTTTTCAGATTAGTAAGAAATTGTTTACTTCAAAGTGTCCGAGCCTTAAAAGACGTACAAACATAAATGCAACACGACACCACGGAGCATAAGACAGGATTTAGTTAATCCCATCATCGTAGACCGTGAAATCCCGACCCAAGGGGCGTTGACGGGGATTTTTTCCCGGATTGAAGGCTACTGGAATTTTTTACTAGTTGATGTCTACTGGATCATATTTTCGAATTGCTTTTTATAATCAATAATAAGATTGGTAAACAAAAAACATGGAGCTCTAAAAATGAACATGGATAAGACGAAAGTTATGTCTAATATCCATGTTCCGCTCCACCCAGTCATCGTTGAGAACTTGACACTCGAAATTGTTGACGAGTATACATACCTGGGACATATAGTCCAGCTAGGTAGGTCCAATTTCGAGAAAGAGTAACTTGTAATTTAATAGGAGCACCGTTAATGGGTTCTGATATGACAGTTTACTTTGTCCATATGTCGATAGAAATAATCTAGTGTATGGGATTGTTGAAAAATACAATGCATCTAAATGATGAAGACGGAATTTACTTCTAATATATTATCAAATAAATAAATTCCTTTCTCTACTAAGCTTTTACAGCATTTACAAATCTTCAAATACAGTAATTCTCTCATATTATTACTTCAAAGGTACGATTGTTAATCACGCAATATTAAAGTAGGACTTAAGATCTAAAGTTAAAAGAGTTTATTCCCGCTCTGTTTTGAGAAGAGCCCTGAACAAACTCATTTCAAGTTTAACACATGATTAAAATGTTTATAGTTAAGGATACGATTCAAAAGTCACAAACATTTTTTAAGGACACAGCACTATCGAGAATAGCTATATTTTCTTGAGATTAAAGCTATAATTTGCAAGATTACTTAGACGATACGTTTCTACTGTGGGTGGTAAACGAATTGCTCTAATTTAAATATAATAAACCAATATAATTTCGTAATGATGATGGTAAAAAAAGTACAGAATACCCGACTGAGTTTGTTGTGGGCTCTTCTCAGGATAAAGCGTGAAGGAACCCTCGACGAACTTTAGATTTTAAGTCGTTCTTTGATACCAACATCAGGAGTACATCAGAATTAGCTTGTGATAAAAAATATATGTTTGACGATGTAAAAGTGCTGTAAAAGCCTACTTGATATCAGCATAGATGTTGTTGTAGCACAAGCAAATATGTCGGTGGTTGATTTAATCTTTTTATTTATTTTCAAAGGGCTTTTCTGTAAAACTTGTCATCCATGTGCGTTACTGCGGTGACTAGATAAATAAAGTAAATAAAGTATATTAGTTTAACTCAGTTACGAATATAGTTAACCGTGGAGTCTTTGCAGGTGCTAACCGGTCACGGCTGCATTGGAAAATACCTGCACCAAATCGTTGGCTGTGAGCCGTCGGCCATCTGCCACGAGTGTGGTGATCCTGTGGACACAGCGCACCACACGGTGGCCGAATGTCCTGCTTGGGGACCCCAGCGTCATCTGCTGACGTCGCAGATCGGTGCAGACCTCTCGCTGGCAAGTATTATAGATGCAATGCTTGTCAACGAGCGGGGCTGGAATGCTGTTGCCACCTTCTGCGAAACTGTCATTTCGCTAAAGGAGGCACGGCAAAGAGAGAGGATGAATGCAGCTGAAGCACAGTACCCCGGACGGAGGGGAATAGGAAACAGGAGACGGAGGTTTATCCAACTCCTCCCCCTGTAGTGCACTTTTGAGCCGGCTTCATTCGGAGGGGCCAGAGTGGAATGCCACAACGAACCTCTGGTCCATCCATTCTCGAATGACGAGGGCTCCGCTGGGTTTTAGTGGGTATTCTGGTACTACCGGCGAGTCCCACACTCCCGTCTGTCTCACGGGCGGGGTGCGTAAATGCATTTCCCAGCGAAAAAAAAAAATAACCGTGGAGTCTTCTCAGAGACCCCTGTGACATGATGAATCTTGGCAATGAATTATATCTAAGGGTTTCGCCATATATTAGTACAATGACATGACATGAGGACTTGGCGACATGGTGGATAAGCTGCAACGAAATTTCGTTGAACGTACAAAAAGAAAAAGCTATAGGATAATTGACAAAAGGATATTCACATGACATGAGAGTTGGCGACAACTCTAGCACGTCCGAGAATTTAGTTGTTGGACAAACTAACGTTAGATTAACGAGGTAGTTATTGTAGAAATTAATTTGTCGAAAAAGAATGTTTTACACTCAGTTTGGTGCCATTTTATTTTATGCTAGTTTTCGGTCAGATGTAAAGGAATAAGTGAATATATAAATTGGTATATTTTTGGGGGTCTTTTGAAGTGAAAATTTTACAGATATAACGTGTAATTAGCGTCACGATGATGTGCAGGGTTTTTATGCAAATTCGTTCGAAGGTTAAATAGTTTTAATTTGCCACTCGTCATTTAATAACTTAAAAAACTATTTTCATAAAATATAAAATAAAAGATATTTTATAATTCTCTTTTCAAAATTAATAGTTTATAATATTGACAAAAAACACGCCGTATTTTCATTTACAAATCGTCATTTGTATTAGTTTTTTATAGATACTTCAATATTTTTGATGTGGATACGTCTTCGAAATCGAATACAATCGTCATTTGAGATTTCAATAAATTATTTGTATTAATCTTCGACACTTTTGTTATTTTAATGACAATTAAATTCATTTCATTCCTAACATATCTTCGAATATAAAGTTTAGTTTGTATTAATATAAACTAGACATAAAAATTAGTTTGATAAAGAAGTATCACTTCTGACATGTGTACTTTGTACGAACGCACTTTAAACATTTTTTTGGGGGCAACTACATAATTATTGAATATCGTCCTACGTCTTCTTGTTATATGTAACATAGACCCATCGTTTCAGGTATGATAGTGGTCCATATATTGATAGAAATAATATAATGTATTTCTTATTGCTGACATGTAAGCGCTTGACTGTGATCACAAATGGTATGTGATGATACGGTCTAAGATGGAAGCGCGCTGATCTGGTAAGAGACAACTCACCTCTTACGTTTTCTACACAGCATCGTACAGGAACTCTTTACTTTGCGTCTTTGCTAGTAGGGTGGTAACTAAATGCACCCAACCGGTGCTCAAACCAGGAACCTCTGCTAACAAAGCGAGTATTCGCACCACTGCGCCAGTGAGGTCGCCTAGACTAAAAGAAGTACGAAGTTGTGGTAACTTCTCCGTAATATTGTATAGGTATATATATAACATCTCTAGCATTGGATGCAATGTTTTAAATTGAAAATATTAAGTATTTACAGCCCTTTTGAATCGTCAAATATCGTTTATTTCATATATTTTTTTATTTTTTATTACTGACAGTATAGCGCTTGACTGTGATCTCACCTTATGGTAAGTGATGATGCAGTCTGAGATGGAAGCGCGCTAATCTGAAAGGAGGCGATATACCTCATATGGTTTCTAGGCAAAAATTTATTGGTCTGGCGATACGTCTTTACTGGTAGGGTGGTAAGTAGCCAGGACCGAAGCTTCCCTCCAGTCCAGACTCAGACAAATTCGAAAATACAATTTTCTAAATTCGCCCTACCGGGGATCGAGCCCCGGGCCTCTGCTATCAAAGCGAGTACTCGCACAACTGCGCAAGTGAGACCGTTAGACCGTCACACCGATATTATTTCATTGTACCTGGTGATGATATAAAGAACGACTTACAAGGTAAAGTTACGAGATCCTTCTTCGCGGCCTGTTCTGGGAAGAGCCCACAACACACTCATCATCATTACAATATATATTTTTAATTTATTCTATTTCTGTTAGAACAATTCATTCTCACGCTTTTTTACGTTTTAAGTAGTCCTTCAAATTATAGAATGATATCTCAATTAGTTATCTTTTAATAAAAAATTACAACTTATGACGTCTTTGTAACTTCTTCTGGGAGTTTGTTATAGAAACGTATACTGTTACCCTTGAATTAATTATCAATTTTATGTAGTCTACTAGAATTTTATTTTCATTTCTTATGTTATATGAGGTGCATTCACTTTATTTCGTAAGAGTCAATATTTTTATGGACGTACCAAAAGTTTTCTAATATGTATACTCCGTGAAGTTTCATTATTTTTATTACAGCTCTGAATTTCTTTTTTTACGACTCTCTTAACCCCTATTATAACTCGCACGAAGATCCCTTTTCTGCAGTATAAATATTGCATCTATTTAGTATTAATTATGCTGTTTAATATGATTGGCAAAACTCTTAAACAGCCTGATGAACACTATAGAAAATCTAATATGCGTTTTCTTTATACAATCTATTCTTTGAGTAATATTCACGGTGACTATTATTCCTTATATAATAGTTTAAGTTGCCCTTTTGTCGGTGACTGTGGAAGGACACAAAGTGTAAAAGATATCTCTTTTAGTGACAAAATAATTTTGTCGTCTTGTCAGTCGTTTTGTGTTATGCCGTTGAATGTGTTTGTGAATTTTGGCAAATCCTTATAAATGATTTTTTTTTTTCGTATTCCTTGTCGGCACCTCTGTTTGTTGTGAGTAGTAATCCCTTTTTGTGTAAAGTAATTGTATGGTTTGAGGTTTATCTTCTATAGTTGCACAATTCTAACAAACAAACAATTACTGTTTGTTTGTTAGAGTTGTGCAATTATATTGCTACCTTGAAAGTATTTGTAGTGAGATTGACTAAAAACAGAATTTTAAAACTTGTGTCTTATAGTATATATTAATTTAACGACTGAATAATTTAATGATGGACTATACATCTACACTAATAAATTTATTTAAAATCTTGTCTTATACATATAAAACTGATTGAGTTTCAAAAGCACTGTCTGTTATTCGATTCTTAAAATACGATACTGAAATAAACAGTGAAATGCATTGGACTTATTTTAGTTCATTTAAAATTGATAATTTCTCGTCAAAAGATATTAAGATAAGAAAAAGATTAAATGCATAGCAAAAAATGCAGCCTTTTGGCGATTAGTCTGAAGAAACAAAAAAGTAGATAAAAATGCCTTTACTATGGTTTTAAGACATTTATCGTGTAAAACTATCTAGTTTTAAAAAAGCATGTAATTCTATATAAGACATAAGGACTTTATTTACTTTATTTATTGTACATGAGACATTTGATAACCCTATTTATACCAATTAGTCAATAATTTGATTTTTTATTTTATGAAATCAAAACACGCAAAAGATATAACGTTTTAACAGTTTTCATGGAGATCTCTATCATTTTATTGTTTTCAATCCTTAAATAACCTTCAACAGCTTTAGTTTCTTTACAAGGAAATAGTTAAGCAAACGAGCATACGGTATTAAGTTATTATTAAGGTTTCTGTACATTTAGGAGACCTGTGTAGCGACCCTTATATAATTTTAGGTCATAATTTGCAGTAAACATTTCCCAAGATATGTCATTCCATCTTAGTGTAGAAATGGTAAAAAAAGTAAGTAGCAGCCCATTAACGTCCCACTGCTGGGCACAGGCCTCCTCACTAGCATGAGAGAGGGTTTTAAGAGCATAGACCCATCACGCTGCTCCACTGCGGATTGGCAGGCATAGTACACAAGTGCACTCTATTCCTTCACTCTCATAGTCCGGTGTGACGGGAATCCGACACGACCAGAGAGAGATCAGGCGCAGGAACAACGGCTTAACGTGCTCTCCGAGGCACGGGGGTGGATCACACCGCCAACTTCCCAACTTCGGGCAAATATTGAGAAAATCTTAATAGAAAACTCAATATTGATTTTTGAATTAGCCCGACCCGGGACTCGAACCCAGGACCTCATGTCTGTAGTCGAACATGCTAACCACTTGACCCGTGAGGCAGTTCTAGAAATGGTATTTAGAAAGAATTTGTAAAACATCATAATCGTATAAACTTTTAGCTGGAAAGTCAATAAACTATGTATGATCGTAAGAAATTACATTGTTTTTTCACAACATTACATTAAGTGAGGCATATGTTCCATAAGGTAAGTAGCACAGGGCACAGGTCTTCTCACTAATAGGAGAGTGGGTTATTAGAGCATACGCACACCATGCTCCCTACTGCCGGTCGGCAGGCGTAACTCACAATTGCTTTCGTGTTATATAGGTTTTGCTTTAACGAAAGCAAAGTGGTAGATTAAAAAGAAAAATGTAATTCGTTTTTAGAAAGAGAACTTTAACATTGGCTGATCAGGGATTCAAATTTACGATTCTTGACGACGTCGCTGGCGCAGTGGTGCCATTCACTTTGCTAGCAGAGGTCCTGGGTTGGTTTCCGAACTTGTCTGAGTCTGGACAGGTAGAAGGCTTCAGCCGAGGCTAGTTATCACCGAACCAGCAAGTACCGCTAACCAAAGAGAATTGTATTCCGGCACGATGTTGTATAGAAGCCATAAGAGGCAAATAGTCTCTTACCAGATTAGTGCGCTTGCTTCTTATATTGTATTATCATTTACTAACAGATGTGCTCACCGTCAAGCGCTAATCTAACAGCAATAAAAAAATCTTCTAAACGAGAATCCACGCGTTTCACCAAACGGCCATTATGGCATTTAATCCATATATACAGATTTCATCAAATTATTTTCCTTTACCGCAAAGGTCAAAGCTGGATTTGAAAAACAAACAAACAGTTATGTTTCATTATCAAAGAGAAGTTTAGTGGTGACTAACACTAACAAGAAACTACTAGTTCATCATATTTCTATACTTAATTAGTTAATCAGGTAAACAGTGTAAGATGGGATGACGCGACTTCCGACGAGTATAAACTAGAGTGTGGAGTCAGGCAGGGTGGATTGACTTCCCCAGACCTTTTCAACCTCTATGTAAATGATTTGATCGGGGAATTGAGGAATTCTAAGTCTGGATGTCACATAGGGACCACTTGCTTGAATAATTTAAGCTATGCGGATGATATGGTCCTTCTTAGCCCCTCGGTTAAAGGCCTCCGCAAACTGATAGGAATCTGTGAACGTTATGCAGCGTCGCATGGTCTAAAATACAACATCAAGAAAACTGTAACGATGGTTTTCCGCTCAGGCAGAGGTCCGGAAATCATTCCAGTAGTTTACCTTGACGATTATGTATTAAAAAGGGTTGAGCAGTTCAAATATCTAGGGCACATATTAACTGAAAATTTTATGGATGACAATGACATCGAAAGAGAACGCCGTGCTCTGGCTGTAAGATGCAACATGATTGCACGCCGTTTTGGAAAATGTACCGACAGTGTCAAAGTAACATTATTTCGGGCGTATTGCCTATGCTTTTACACTTGTCAGCTTTGGACAAAATTTTCTAAACGTGCAGTTAATAACATCAGGGTGCAATATAATAATGCGTATCGTATTCTGATGAGATTACATCGATCATGTAGTGCATCTGCCATGTTTGCTAATGCCAGAATACCAGATTTTTATGCAATCATAAGATCGCGCATTGGAAGATTCTGGAACAGAATACGAACCTCCGACAACATAATTATTAAGACGTTGACAGAAAATTTTGATTGCTCAATTTTTAAGTTTTGGCATTCCGTGCACCACAGTCCAAATAATTAGATTTAGTTTCCAATTATAATTATTATTATTAATTTTGAATTATCTTACTTTATTTTATTTTACTTTGTATTTTATTTTATTTTTATTAATATTTTAGTTATTTAAATTACTTAAATTTCTTGTAATAATTTATTTCATTTAACTGTGACTGTATCGTGTGTGACTGTAATGGGTATTTACCTGAGAAATAAAGATTATTATTATTAATTGTTATAATGATTAAAAACTTTGCAAAATTCCCTAAAATGTTATTAAAATGAGTCATAAGTACCGCCTGGAAGCCCTAAAACATGATTAAGACCTCTAAAAGGCTGTTATGTCATTTCACTAATTAACGAAGGCATCACGTTCACACTTGTTTAGAGCGTGGTACTTCTAATATTGACTTTTGTATTAGACCATTCTTTTCTATGACTTTATAGAGACATTCTTGATTCTTGATACTTGATACAACAAGGTATTTGTCATCTGTATATGTCGTGGCAACCGGTAAAAGAAAATATAAAATAAGTCTAATACTGAATTAAATTGTATGAAAATATATGTATTATAATATATATAATAAAATGTATTTATTTTATTTATGATTTGAATAATTTCATTAACCATTGTTTAGTAAATATAATATATCGTAATTTAACAAATATTTTTAATATTGTGGTTATTATACTGTTAAATAGTACAAAATAAGCAAATTAAAGAAACTAAAATTGTAACTATACAATGTTTCCGAGATGATAACCTTCAGTGTTGAAAGCGAAGACCTTGGATAAATAACCTAACAATTTACAATAGACCCGTCTACTTTAGGCAATTCTCATCGAACCCTTCTCTTTTATATTACACATAAATGTGTACCAGATCACGTACAACGCGTTTTGTTGTTTATTTTTCAAATAAGAGGTGGGTACTAACCAAATTAGTTCTCGTTTGACAATTAGATCGAAGGTGAAGTTTACACAATGTTTTCGTGTTAAAGAATTCTCAAGCATTTGTTTCAAATGTTTTAAAGCCTCCCAGTAGAAGAAATTCTTTAAAAATGTACTACTTTGTTTTAATAAATTCTAAAGGTGATTAAACCTTGTGATTATGACGGCCTTTCGCAATTGTACGAGCAGATACTTGCTTCGTTAGTTAGGATCATTTTTAGGAAATTGTATTTTATTACAGCTAAGTTGATGGGAGGCTGTAATGTTGGTCGCTAGAGACATATATTGACGATATGAATATTTTGATAAACAAAAGAAAAATATATTTCTTATTTATTTTGCCAAAAATCCGAGGCACGGTTATAAAAGATAACACCTATCCTATTGTTATCTACTTAATAATATCTCCTTAACCTTAAGGTTGTCTGGCGGAATTCCGAATAAGCCCGTCTACTTGTATTTTTATTTAAATTATTTCTGTATTTTTTGTATAATCTGTTGTGAACAAACGTCGTACCTACTCTCTCACTACTACATATACAGTGGAAACTCAATTAACCGGACTAATTGTTGTCGTTAGGCATTCTTATAAGCGAATGTATGAAAAAAGCAGGTTTTTGTGCATGTAAAATTAATCTAAACTAATGTATTGACAACGAAAATCCATATTAAGAAATCATTAAGATACATTTTTCAACATATGATATATGCACTTATTTTTGTCCAATTTTAATACAAGAAATAAGAACAAACTTGTAATGTTTAAGGGTGATGAATGTTCAGAAATCATTTGTTGGGTTGAGCATACGCATTTTAACAAGATACCTGAATCACTTCTGGGCTTGCCTACTCATGTTTTAAAAATATGTTAAAAACGTATTACAAAAAGCATATTATAATAATTTGAACTGGATTTCAGTTGCAAATGAAATCTAAACACATTGTAACCTACAAACACTATGTTTAAAGTTGTAATCGTTGTTTCTTAACGGTTTCTTCTCACCGTATAAACTTTACGAACCCGTGGTAGATTTATTACCAACGGGCAGACTACTGACGATTTAAAGTGCTTTTTGAAACAACTTGAATAAAGAATATTTTGATAAAATTTTGATATTTTGGTACATAGGTATGTACCTATAATTGTATATTGTATTTTTCTTTTGAATTTTTTTTGGAGCTTGCAATAAAGTATACATCTATCTATTTCCCTGTCAATAATAAATATGGATTACACAAGATCACTTATTTCTGCCATTTGGCGTGGAAACTATGAAACCGATTATGGGGTCAGAAGCAAAGTTTTTTTTTAAATATCTCTGTAAATGCTTGTTGGATTCCACAAATGACCCTAGATCTGAGGCTTACCTCAGACAAAGGATCAGCTTAGCTATTAAGTAATGTTGCAAGCATTTTAGTAACACTCCCGATGGACAGCAATTTAGATGCGGCTTATTATTTGAATGAATTATATATTTTTCTGTTTACCTACCTATAATTTTAATGTTTAACTTTAATTTCATTATAAAATATATTTTATAAAAATAAACTCGCATAACCAATGTCTTAATGACTTAACACAATAATTTATGTACAATATCTATTTGGTAATTCGCATTAGGAAATCATGGAATAAAAAATGAAAACTGCGTGCGTGCAAAGTACACATGTCAGAAGTGAAACTTCTTTGGCATACTAATTTTTAAGTCTTGTTTATATTTATACAAATGTAAAACTTTAGATTGCTGAGACTCAGAGGGAGGGATGAATTTAATTGTTATTAAAATATTAATACAAATAATTTATTGAAAACTCAATTTACAAATTGTAAATAAAAATGCCACGTGTTTTTTGTTAATATTACAAATTATTAATTAAACTTTGTTTTTGAATTTAATATTTAGAAAAGAAACTTTATGAAATATTTTTATTTTATATTTTATGAAAAATATTATATCAAATGACGAGTGGCAAATTATAATGGCACATATTATTAGTAAATATCAAAACTACCTAACCTTCAAACGAATTAGGATAAAAACGCTGCACATCTTCAAGATATTTGATAATTGTCATGACGTGAGACACTGTTTCTCTTCATTGTTGCTATATCATGAATTCGTTTCAGCTGAAATAAATTCACAGTATCACTCTCTGTTTAACACAATATCACTCACAGTAGTCACACTCTCGAGGTACGGCGAATTCGACTTGTAATACAATGTAATTCATCGCAATTGGCAGTTCGGATAATCGCATTTCTTTGTACGTATATTTAGTTATCGGTATCATACTACAACATAACAATGACGTCAGACTTTCTAAAGTCCGTATGATGCAAGCGAATATTTCACAGAAGCATATTTATTATGGGAGTCACTGTCTATTGTCTGGGAAACAAAGAAATTAATCTTCACCCCAGACCGGACACCGGATGCGAGGGTTGACCGGCCGATCCGGAAGACACCGGACAGTGGTATCTTATTGATTGCGGTTAATTCTTTTCTATACCTCGACTAAAAGAATATATGACATTATAGCAAATATAATGAAAAACCTATCCGTCTCAATATTATAAACGCGAAAGTAACTTCGTTTGTCTGTCGTGCTTTCACGCCAAAACTACTGAACCGATTTAAATGAGGTTTGATATACAGATAGTCTAGAGCCTCAAAAAGACATAGAATAATTTTAATTACGATGAAAGGGTTGTAAGAGATGGAAGTATCGACATTTTTACTTGAACAAAAAGATAATAAGCTATTTGCAGTGTTTAGTATTTCCATGCATGTGTCTTATTTGTACAATAATTAGCCTATATTATTAAAATTGCTATCCAAATACACAATTTCCCGCGGACGCAGTTGCATATGCATAGCAAAACTCGTTTCGTAGTTGCCCAGTCTTCTTTACATATTTGGGATTTTAGATCTTAGAAAAGTAGAATGTAGTTAATTTTTTTTTCGTACGTTACATTTAGTTAAGTGTTAGATACTTAAAACCTGAGCAAAAATCGACTTTTAAGTTGATATCCGTAAGCCTAGGGATAGAGTCATTAATCACATGTAAAAGGTAAAAAGGTAAGTAGCAGCCCATTAACGTCCCACTGCTGGGCACAGGCCTCCTCACTCGCATGAGAGAGGGTTTTTAGAGCACAGACCCACCACGCTGCTCCACTGCGGATTGGCAGGCATGTACGTACGTAATCACATGTACATGCCCAATTTTGTACATAAAATGTCTGAGAATAGATTACGTTTCATTTTAAGGTATGATTATTTGTACACATATAAAAAATTTTTTCTTTAAAAATATATAAAACAGGGCCTCTTTCCCGACATAAAAAATTTAAATCGCAGATTTTAGTTACTTTGGTAGGTTACTTTAAAAAGAAGTTGCACACACTCTGCTTATACATTTTTTGTATGACTAAGGAGCGGTATAAAAGGACCAAACCATTAAAAAGTGCAGAGTTCTTCAACTTACTTTTTGTCACCCTAAAGTACTTCAGCGCAAAAATCTCTATCGGGACATTTTTACGCATCTGCGATCTTTCTAAGAGCTCTTTTCACTTCCTTCCTTAAAACACTTTTATTTTAAATGTATTTTAAGGAATTGAAAACTTTAAAACTTATACTATAAAGACTATTTTTGATTTTCACATTATCTATAGGGAACATCTGTTGAGATAAGTTTATTATCTGTGCGACGAAACTTTATCTGTACAGCTCTAATGACATTGGCATTTGGCGCCGATTTTTTGTCACTATTTGCGAACCTCACACGTTGACAATGTTTAATTAGTGTATAATTAATGAGCTGACCTTTCTACTCAAAACTCTTACTGAGGTAAAGGTTTATTTGAAAAAATATAAAAAAAAGTATCTTTCATTTTACTGTTAGGGTTTTTAACATGACAGAGATTTGGTTTACTATTTTTCAGGTCAACTTTTATTAATAACTAAGAATAACTTTAAGGTTTTATATTATTAAACGATTTTTTTGACACGATTTGCGAACCTCACACTTGGACAATGTTTAATTAGTGTATAATTAATGACTTGACTTTTCTACTCAAAATCCTTACGGAGGTAAGGGTTTTATTTTAAAAAATACTAAACAAAGCATCTTTCATGTTACTGTTAGAGTTTAGAACATGAAAGAGATTTGTTTTACTATTTTTTAGATCAACTTTTATTAATAACTAAAAATATCTTTAAGGTTTTACATTAATTTAGGATTTTTTGGCACTATTTGCGAACCTCAAATATTGACAATGTTTAATTATTATATAATTAATGAGTTGACTTTTCTACTCAAAACCCTTATGGAGGTAAGGGTTTTATTTAAAAAACATACTAAACAAAGTATTTTTCATGTTACTGTTCAAGTTTCTAACATGACAGAGATTTGGTGTACTATTTTTTTAGTTCAAATTTTATTAATAACTAACAATATCTTAAAGGTTTTACATAAATTTACTGAGCAATCGAAAAATATTAGGAAATAATTTAATTCGTTGCTATTAATCATAAAAAAACCGTATCTCAAATTTCATTCGAAAATACATGCATTTAACTTTTAGTCAGCCAAATTAATTTTGTTTACTACATATTCTCTATATTTTGACGATAATTATACCTATACATAAATATTTTTAATTAGATACTATTTTTTTGATCTAATTTAACAAAAAAATCCAATGTAGATATTAAGACAAAACAAAATTACTGGTAAAGTTAAATAATAGTTTAGAAACCACAGCATGCAAAGGCGGTCTTATTGCATAAGCAATCGCAATCTCCCATTCTAGTTTTTATAAACGAAAATCAAGTTGATTATAATAGCTGGGTTAACCGAATAGTTACGATCTAATATATTAAAGGACATTAGTTTTTATTCGTATTTCGAATATGGCTAAAATTATCTGGTTAAATGGATGGAAACTTAAAAAAAAATATAATCAATATCTGGATTGATTTGAAGTGTTTGTTACTTTAAGAGACACGGGTATGGGAAATTGCAAGTGTATAAGCTTTTTCAGATTCAGCTATAACTCATATATATAACGTTGCGTGATTGAAGTTAGCTAGTTTGTATTTGTATTGAATCGTCTCCGATTGTCCTTCCACCTTTTAATAATCCTTGACAGTATACACATTAATGATTATGAATGTTAATGCTTCGTTGTTGGTATACGAGTACCTATGTCTTAGTTGTAACTAGGTAAAGGAAATAAAACCTTACTTTTGCAATGCAATACTGTTTCTTTGCCTTAGAATCGTTGTATTTAAGAATAACATATAACTACATGGACACAATTCTACGGAAGGAGGACGACAAAATAAATAACAAATTTGAGACTGTCAAAATGTTTCTAAAATGAGTATTTAATTATTAATTTTTGTATGTAAGTTTGTTAGAAATAAATCTTTTTAAACTACAACCCTCCCAAATGAAACTATGTGAATTCAATAACCTATACTTACATTTTAATTATCCTCCGAATTTTATGAACCACAATAAATTCCAAAAGGAGGAGAATTATAAATACGACCAGTTAAATACACGTTTTAGATAAATAAACAAATGTACAATTATAAAACATTTATCCACTGTAGAGAAACGAGTCGAGTACAAAAAACAAAGATTAACATGACTAGATTAACCAGAAAAAAGAGGCCGCGGATCAAAATCATAAATCATGCTCATTATATTCGAACAGGATTATTTTTTACCGAAGAAAATGTTCAAAAAAGCATCAAAAGGCTATAAGGGGGGCGCCATTTTGTGAGGGCACCGTCGATTAGGGCGGGAAAATGAGAAGCTGTCAACGAATCACGTACCTCCATTCAAAAAGGCGTTCTAAAGTTCCACCAATGGAATAGAAGGTCGTTGTGATCATGCGCTTTGGCGTCGATCCATAGAATTATAGATATAATACGGCAGTGTGGGCTTGGCCTCTGCCGTGAAACGATGTGTGTGACGCGTCACAGACAATTGTAAAATAAATAAAAAAATGTCGAAGTGCCTATTTACCGAATAGTGATAAGTAACCAATTTTAGTGTATTTTGTGATAGAACTATTACTGTAAGGTGTGCCATTCGAACTCATTTACATACAAAGAAACTCACTTCATTTATTATAACAACAATAAACACCCCATTACTCATTTATTCATATTATGACGTAAAATAATAATTACTCTAAATACATTTTATTGAAATATATACCTGTAAACTTCAAACAGAACATTTGTTATATAATTAACCCTTTAACTACTCACGGGTGTTGATTCACGTGATATAGTATCACGGGGCAGTGACTATCAGGGGGTAGGTGTGATCATCATCAGTTATGGTGATGGCCAGCGGTGGTGGCGGGCTGGTGCAATCCCCGCCCGACATGTTGCACCACCATAACATCATGGACACATCTTCTCATGTTGAAATGATGCCCAGTAAGTGCAATTTTCTTTGACAAGAATAATAAACTCAATTTTTTATCCTGTATATAATTTGATAATGTTATGAAATATTAAGAAAATACATCATAACATTGTAGTAAAAAAATGTAGGATATTATTTTTTTGCGTTATTAAGACAATTCAAATATTTTTGATGACATTAGGTCAATAGAAAAAGTTCATAATTTTTCGTACAGGTAAGTATACAATTCCAGACATAAGTACCCGTTTAAAAGGAGGAAAACTTAGGAAAATTATTATCATTTAGAACAACATATATTGTCAACATATTAGCTGTTCCATTGTTTGGGCATAAAAGGAGTCGCTCTGCTAATTTCCGATAATAATCTCACCAGATGAAGTGATGATTTTTCGTCTATTAAGTAAAGAAGTGTCTTCGAAAAGAAAACATGAAAAACTTGGCACTTAATAATTCTGGTCGAAGTATAAAGAATAAATGTGATGTAGCAACAAGGGGTAGACCTGATTGATTTATAAACCACGGGGTGGATTGCACCCGCACATTATTTTTGCTAATAGAAACGAGACCGTCCATTACAGGGTTACAAGATTTATGTAAGATTCCAGTTAGATCATGACCAAATATACTAAATCTTTTTTTATTTAAACATGCTAATTTATTAAAATGTTCCTCAAATATAAAAATACTTAAAAATAATACGATGAATTTTAATTTAGTTTGATCAATGTCACATTTAAAAATAAACAATTTAGTCCTAATAAACATTATAATATTTAAGTAAAAACCTGCCAATTAAAAATTTATAGTAGACAAAAACAAGGACAGACCCTATATACATTTGGATCAAGTTATCGTTAATAAAATACTATTTTATTCGTCCATTCAAGTTCAAATACATTTTTTTAATTCGTGGTGGATGACACTTGATGTTATAAGTAAAATACAGTAAGTTATTAACGCGCTAACCTAAACATAATGATTTACCTGTTTATAACTATAACATAAAATTGGAATGGATAATTTACTAAGCTTGAAGTATAATTGAATAGTAAATAAAAATTCGTATATAGAGAGATAGATATCTAAATTTAGTCAAAACCTGGTCTAAATAGTTTAACGTATTCTACAAGAAAAGGATATGAAGGTATGTAGTCTATTAACGCCCCACTGCTGGGCGGATGCTTCCTCTTCCTTACTACGTTCTCGACTGCGGGTTAGTCGTCGTCGTCGTCGTCTCAACCGATGGACGTCCACTGCTGGACATAGGATTTGCGTAATGACGCCCACAAGGCCCGATCTTGCGCCGCCTGACTCCAGCAGCTACCAGCGACCCGCTTGATATCATCGGTCCACCTTATGGGGGGTCTGCCTTCACTGCGCCGTCCGCTGTGGGGTCACCACTCCAGCACCGTCGAACCCCAACATCTATCGATTCTTCGGACTATGTGCCACGCCCATAGAAACACACAGCTTCGCGATTCGTTGGACTATATCGGTGAGTTTGCTTCTGCTATGGATCTCCTTATTCTGATTCGATCGCGTACAGAAACTCCAAGCATAGCCCTCTCCATCGTCCGCTGAGTGACTCTGATGAGGCCCATAGTCACAGACAACGTCTCAGAATCGTAGGTCATAACTGGCAACACGCACTGTTGGAAGACTTTGTTCTATAGGCGCTGAGGGATATCGGACGAAAATATCTGGCGTAGTTTCCCGAACGCTGCCCAACCGAGTTAGATTCGGCGGTTGACCACCTTCTCGAAATTGCTAGACTATATGTTCTAGGTATGTGTACTCGTCAACAATTTTGAGAGCTGATTTCTCAAAGATGACTCGGTGTGGCGGTACATGGATATTGGACATAATTTTCGTCTTATCCATGTTCATTTTCGGGTCCACCTGTTGGGAAACTCTGCTGAGATTATAGAGCATTGTATTCAGGTCTTCCAGAGTCTCTGACATAATGAACACGTCATCGGCAACCGTAGATGAGTGATGTACTCGCCGTTGGTGTTGATGCCCAGTCCGTTCCACTCCAAAAGTTTAAAAAGGTCTTACAGGGTGGCGGCGAAGAGCTTCTGGGAGACAGCATCTCCCTGTCGCACTCCACGTTGCAGTTGGATAGACGCTGTGCTTTGGTCCTGTATACGGACTGACATGGTAGCGTTTTCGTACGAGCACTTCAACAAGTGTATGTACCGGTGGTTAATTCGGCATCTCTGCAGAGATCTCAACACGGCCCGTGTTTCTACAGAAGCGAAGGCATCCTTATAATCCGCAAACGCCAAGCATAGTGGGTGATTATACTCCTCGGATTACTGTATAATCTGCCGCAGCATAACGATGTGGTCTACGGTACCATAGCTTTTTCGTAATCCGGCTTGATCGGGGGGCCGGAAGTCGTCAAATGCGAGTTAGTAAGCTACATATATCGCATAATTACTCCAGGGATATGGAGGTTTCCACAAGATGTATTCCTTCATCTAAAAGCACAGTTACGGATTGAAAACAAGAATCAAGCACACGAGTTTCATTTGTATAAACAGAAGCTTAACTGTGCCTGTTGTGGATTTGTATCAGCGGTTTCTCTGAACGTGAAACCTCTATTCTGACCAATAAGCTATCATGACTTTTCACACATTATAACATACAATACTAAATAAATATATATGAGCTAAACACTTGTTACATATATATTTATACAATGAATATTTAGTTTTACTATGAAGTCATAGTAAAACTAACTAACAGTGTAAGTACACTGACCTCCTATAGTAACAAATAATTTTAAGTAATTGTCAAATATTAAACAATTTGAAAATTTGTAATCGGACTAATTTAGACGTAAACAAATAAAATAGGTGAATTCACATTTTATATCGGTACCAAAACAATTATAGCGAAGCTGTAAAAGAGATAACCATCGCGATCCTTATCAAACACACCAATAGCTCCAAAATACCCAATTCATTAATTATTAAAGACTAATAGTTATCGACTTTAGAAATTGGATATTTTTTTGTCTTTTATATTTATTCTGAGTGTTGCGGCTGTAAATCTCACAAATTTATAATATTTTTCAACTGATAACTTCTTTAGACTCAAAATATACTTTATGATATGAAAAAATCTGCTTATTTTGGGAGTATAACAGGGATATCTGTAGTATGCCAACCTGATGTGGAGCTGCGTGGTTGGTATATGCTCTACAACACTGGCCTCCTCACTCATATATAGGAATATGAGTGAGGAGGCCAGTGCCCAGCAGTGGGACGTCAATAGGCTACTACATACTTTACCTTATATTTTAATAAAATAGTACAGTCTCCAATATGTAGTGCCACCATGTCGGAAGAGGCATTTTATAAAAGAATATATACCTATATTAAATATTGTGTAGTTTTATGAAATTTGCATCAAGCGAAATAAATATAAATTCACAATATCTTTATTCAAATAACACTTTTTAATCATCAAATATATTTTTTTCCAAACATTAATTTGTATAATTATGGTACGATTCGTAATAGCTGATACAAATCATGGGTGTCGTAATATTATTAACCTTCACTGCTCTGCCTTTCACCTTTGCCCCACTCCGCGGAAGCCTGTAATGCGACATGCAATAGATCGACATAAAATAATTTATTTAAGAATTGACACCTAGATGCTTAAAATAATACAAATATAAAAATGCGTGCCTACAACCTAACCTAACCTAACCTTCAAACGAATTAGCATAAAAAACGCTGCACATCTTCGTGGCGCTGATCACGTGTTTCATCCGTAAAAATTTTACCCTTGTGCGCCTAAAGAAGTTTCATTTCAATAAATTTTCGCTGTCTTCGTAATAAGCCTGGAAAAAACGACGTTACATAAATTAAAGTAAAAAAAGCTTTTATTTTGCTTAACTTCAATTTTATAAATGTGCAAAGAACACTTAGTTGTCTTTATAACAGTGATTAGAGTCACAGAAAAAACCTAAAAAAAATTATGTTGCGATGATACTGCGACAGATACGTACAGAATTTCTGTTCTCAATTTTCAAGATATGTCGAAATTTGTGTTAAGTATTATACTCGTACTTACAAAAGCTATTTTAGTAGCGTGTATATGTTTAGTTGCGCATTGAGTTTATATAAATGTATTTTTTATAAATGTATTTTAAATAAACTTTTATATTTCACTGAGATATTAAAATATGATTGCAAAAATATCGACTTTCAAAACAAACTTTGCGGCGAAGTTACAACAAAAATGCAGCAAGACAAACACTGTGTTTGCCTTTTAGCGTGCAACGTTTTATTGCAGGCACTAAGTAGCGAGGCAAATAGCGTGCTCAAAATAGCTATTTTTAGACGTTACCCGTTTCTCAATACTCGCATAGGTGGACCATACATTTCACTTATGGAAAAATACATGTAAGAACTTTTTTATTGCGTAAATGTTAGCACTTAGCTGTGACCTCATCTCATGTGATGATACACTATACGACCGTAATATCCTAAATGTGCTATCCGAGAATTAAACTCCGACCTCTTGCTGCGAAACGAATGCTCCTATCATTACGCAAACGAGATTCAAAATATATATCTTCAAATAATTCATACAACTCTAAATTAAACATATTTGGGTAATGGTGTTAAACAAAAACTTTCCTTATTCTAAAGTATACTACTACCTAAATAAGTATGCTTGATCAATTGTTGAATATAATATTAGTATAATTGCTTGAGAACGTTGTGGTATAAAAGAAGATGTGTTGAGAAAGGTATGCTTCGATAGTTTAGGCAAGTAGAGAGAATTAATTAATTAATGAAAGGAGACTGACAAAAAGGATTTATTAGTCCAGAATGAAAGTTGGAAGGGGAAGACCAAGGCGAACGTTCCTGGATTAAATCCAGGACATTTTAAACAAGTGCCAGGTCAAGAGCACTCTAATCCGAGGAACTTGTATGATAGGTTTAAACAAAATGCGACGGAGATATGCAAGGATTGTGGAAAGTGGAAGGACGTGGTCGTTGTCTATCCCTATGGGAATGAGGCGTGATGCTATGTGTGTATGTATAATTGCTTGTAATTATACGCTGTACCTCTGTATATAGAGCTGTACCTCTGTATATAATTTCGTTTCTGTAATAAACTCCGAGAAGACGTTGTAGAGATGTTACTGAATAAAACCTTTAAAACCTATATTGAAAGTAAGCTAACTGAAAAATCATACTATACTTTAAAGTATTACATAGAAGATAAAAAAGCCTGTAAAAGTAAAATAAGTAAGTAGCAACCCATTAACGTTCCACTGCTGGGCACAGGCCTCCTCACTCCGAGGAACGAGGGTTTTTAGAGCATAGATCCACCACGCTGCTCCACTGCGGATTGGCAGGCATAGTACACAAGTGCACTCTCTATTCCTTCACTCTTATACTCCTGGAACCTGACAGACAGGTGAGACATCAGGCGCAGGTCCGACGGCTTAACGAGCTCTCAGAGCCACGGGGGTTGATCACACTGCCAACTGCCCAACTTCGGCCAAATATTAAGAAAATCTTAACAGAAAACTCAATTGGCCCGACCCGGCATTTCAACCCAGGACCTCATGTCTGTAGTCGAACATGTTAACCACTAGACCGATGAGACAGTTTAAAAAAAACCTGAATTAATTGCTATATTTTAAGTAAAATAAAATAAAACTTATATTGCAATAAAAAGGATACCTGACTGAGTTTGTTGTGGGTTCTTCTCAGAACAGGACACGACGGAATCCTTCTAACTTTAGATTTGAAGTCGTTCTTTAAAATAATTTCAAATCTTACTTTGCCTACTTGAATCTCTTACACGTTTAAAGGATAGTCTTAACTAGTTTAGGATTATATCCTTACGTCAATGTTTTGATTAAATAGTCACACAATCTAAAATTTTATGTAAGGACACAGCAGATTCAGAGTACTTTATCTTTTTTGTGATAAAATATCTCATTCTTGTTTAGAATAGTTGCAGTTCGAATTCTGGGACCTCTAAGTTTTTCTTTATAACTGTTTGCATATCCTGGGAGTAATTCTGGGGTGTGTGTGGCCTGTGAATTTGCAGTAGAGTAGCTTGATGGGTCTATGTTTTATAAAGCCTTCCTCCTCTAAGTCAGTTGGTCTATGCCCAGCAGCGGGACGTTAATAAGCTGCTACTTACCTTAAAGTTCAGCAAAAGAATCATACGAAATTGCTCTGATAATACATACAGAGATTAAATATAAACCTCTTTTAAAAGAAAGGTATTTGAAAGGTAAAAACTCGTCTATGTGAAGCCACATCAGACGCCCGACTTAAATACGACGGAGACCACCAGAGCACGTTTTATTGGGGTGCGAACTCGGTAGCGTTCGCACCTACCTCCTAAACTATGTGTGTGCCATTGCCGCCGACACATCCTACTAGGCTACTTATTTGCTATAGTTGCCGACAAGGATAAAATAAATAAAAAAAGTTAGGCGACTATACAAAAACAGATACATTTAAATAGTGTAAATCCGGTTCGCTTCGCTAGTAAAGATTTCGGGTTCAACATGTCAATTTATTTTCTTATTTTAGACCAGTGGGAAGGTTTTGGTTGTGGCTAGTTACTATCCTGCCAGCATAGACTCGAAGCCCTCAAAAAACATGGCAGAACCACGATAACAAATACTGTGTAATGCTTCCAATCTCATTTTCTCCCACGTTCAGGCTTATGGATTTACGTGTCTGTCTCTTTTTACTGTCGCTTTTTCGTTTCATCGGCTTCTTAAACTGTGATCTGGTATGATACTGTGTAGAAAGCGTTGAGAGATAAAGACAGTAAAGTCTTAGATTGTATAATAACTCATTATTATATGAAAAACAAATTTTCCAAATTTGAAGGCCTATATAAATTAAAATGAAATTAGGCATCATTTTTTATAGAATTTCATTATATATTATAAGAAGTAATTATTTTAAAGAATTAATTGTTTCTTTGAATTTAATCGTGCTGTTTAAAGTTCAATTATGTCATTGGTTTTAGATGAATTGAACATAATATTTTCTTCATTTACATATAAGTACATTTCTCGAACCGGTTGTATTTTAAAAGCAATTTTGTAATGATTTGAAATATTCGATAAAGGTCAAGTAAAATGTATTTATCCTAAAAATACACTGGGTATTCGAAAGTATTTAATACAGTATAATATTTCCAAAATTTTGAATCAAATTTGTATTTAATCCAAAGTTATAATTACAATAATTATTTCGGCAGAGTAGTTTATAAAATTGTACATTTTATAAACTACACTGATAATATCACGCGGAATGTATTTTACATGTAAACAATGGCGTAGCCCGTAGCGGCGTTTATGATCACTGCATTACTAATTTATGTTTTTATTACCTCACATAACTTGGTCCGTGGTTTTAGTTATCCTATGTAAATCCAATGCCTTTGAAAAATCACTTGCCTTTATAAAATTTACTTTAGGAAGACATTAGTTAATACTAAATAGTGGAGTAAAAAGTTTACATTTTAATTTGACACATTGAGATATATGGTCTTAGATCCATAATTACCACGATCATTGCAAGAAATATTTCATCTGTACGTGTGTATGTGACTACATTCTTCCTAAATTTGTATATTTCCACGAGACTGGGATTTATGCAAGTGACCAAGTTTTTTTTTTTAACAAAGGAAGTGTTATTAATTCCTACTATTAGCTCACATTCTTCCTATTAGTAGCAACCCATTATTATCCCACAGGCCTCATTCATAGGGGAAAGGCTTTTTAGAGCATAGACCCACAACGCTGTTCCACTGAGGGTTGGCAGACATAGCACACAAGTGTATGCGCTAACATAAGTGTACTTTCTATTCCTTCACTCTCATAGTTAGATGGGACAGCAATCTGACACGACCGGAGATTAATCAGGAGCATCATTCTCTATATATGTATCCCTAAAACGCCTGTCCCCTTTGCCCCGCGGATCGAATGACGCTAAAAAGGCTCTTGGGGCTTAAATGCTTGCTTTTGTTTATTAAATTAAGACTGGTGTAGCGTTATGTTGCGTCCTCTTATATTTATAATAATAATAAATAAATAAATCTTTATTAAAGACATAAAAGTCCAGTTGTTAGTGCTTAAATCTAAAATCTTATTAAACTATGTTAGTATTATATAAATTAATATAAACTTAACATCTAAATTTAGTTCGGACAAAATGTTTGTATAATTTTGTATTCATTTTGTTCGATAATGTCTTTATAGGCGATTTATAGGCTCACATCTCAAAAATTAAAACATATCTGGAGGGTTATCATTGTTACACATCACTTTATAATCACATCACATATATAATCTAAAACACAAATATTCACTAATACAATAATCAGTTTATACAATACTACAAAAATCTTAACAAACCCTCGACGCGACGCACGCACCGTTACTATCGGTTAGTTTGTAACAGATTTATTTTTGTTTTTTAAGTTATACTTCTTTTGGCGCGTTAGAGAAAAATAATGAGAGAAAATGTTTAGGACGCGCGCGCACAGCTTCACAAAAAAGCGACACCCTGAAGTTAGCAATAGACAACATTTAACTCTTTTTTATATTTCAATAAACTATGTTTAACTAAATAATGTGTTTTAATAAAACTTTCAATGTATAATAATGTAATTTGATGCCATTTTTCTATTGTTAGTGTTGTTTTTTCTACAACCGTAGAAAAAGGCAAAAGATAATTTTCTTGAAAAGATTTTTATCTTATGTCAAAGAAGTATGACTTCTAACGCGTGTACATAAGTATACACACACTTTTTTTCTATTATCTGGTGTTATTACTACGCATATTTTGTTACGGCAATTATCGAGAAGCGAAAAAGATAATACACATTATGACTTAAAAAGAAAGAAGTGCCTATATTTCTAATTGTCCGAGTTGTGACAGAACTACAAATCGGAGTTGTCAACCGGTAGTTGACGTGGGCAATCTAAAGGTCAATAAAAATTTCAATCGTCAATAAAATACTATTTTTAATTCACAAGAGGAAAAGAAATAAATATATAATTAATTCAAATAATAAGCCATATTTAAATTGCTGTGCATAGGGTGTGTTCCTAAAACGCTGGCAATATTATTTCTTCTGGCAACATTATATTTAAGCTGATCCTTTGTCTGAGGTAAACCCCAGCTCTTGGGTCGTTTGCGGAATCTTTTTACAGAAATGTTAAAAAAATAACTTTGCTTCTGACCCTCTCGGTCCCATAGTTTCGACGCCAAATGGCAGAAGTATGTGACCTTGTCTAATAAATCCATATCTTTGCTATCTAGTGGATGACACTTCTTGTAAGTAGAGCTTTCAAAAAAGTAACTCAAAAACATTAAAACTTTCTTTACATTTAGAGTTTGAGAAGTGCCAACTAGATAGCATAGGATTTGACGTATTGTTTTTTTATGAGTTGTTAAAAAACGAACCGATTATTGAATTTAAAATATTATTTTCACATTAGTATCTAAATTCCGATTGTTCTCTGCTATCCTAATATGCATGTACAGTAAGTAACGTTATTTACTTCACGAAATAAACTTTTCTTTAAATTCTTTTAAATTTGTAATAAAAAATAACTTGAGTGACAAATTTTCTGTTTCCTTAATTAACATACCTGTAGTCAATGCCCAACACATAAAGCATTTAGGAATGTTTAAAGAAATATTCCAATTTACAGACAGAGTTTTAAGTCTTTTCGAAAACAGCATACGATTTTTTCATACAATTTACTTTATTTATGATTTAGTTCATTTATGGGTACAACTATTCGCAATGTGTCTGTTTTCCGCCGGATACATAATCTAGGCCTCTAAATTGTATTTCAAAATGGTAACATTATAAAAACCGGAACAACATTTATTATATATATTTAATTAATTGAGTTACAAAGTTGTATTTGAAGGCTACTTAACAGTTACGATGGTTTACAAACTATTTTATTAAGCAACGAAAGTTCGTGCTGTTTTTATTTATTGTTTACTTATATGCCGCAAGCTAGATAAAGTAGTGGGGTAATTTTTGTACATTTAAAAGCTGATATTAGGAAATATCTTTAATTGTGCTAGATAACTTTGTTTATTTTAAATAAACCATAAAAATAATTCGTAAGTGATGGCAGTATCAAATGCATTAAATTCGTGCTTGGTTACTTTATGAATTTTCAGTTCTATATAAAGGCAACAAACTTATCTAAAACATTCAATGATATTTCTTAAGATAATAATAATAAGCTTTATTAAATTCCCACACATACTAATCGTTAATACTATTTACAATTATAAAATAAAACAACTAAAAATAGAAAAAATAATAATGACCTTATACTAATTACTATTATACTACTTATTATAAATACTTAAGCCTATTTCTATTATGTTGACAATGAACCGCTGATGTAGGTTTTCTTTTTCATTAATCGTTTATGTGGGGACCTGTAAAAGCCTCCTCCAATGTCTTCAAATGATCTCTTGCCAACCTGCTTCACGGTTTCCCAGCAATGTCATTATCTCATCGCTTATATTGTCTTCCTTGCTTGCGTTTCAAATATATTGGATACCAGTTTGTTACTGCCATTGTCCATCTTTCATTTTGGCTTCTTTGAAGGTGACCAGCCCATATCCATTTTAGCTGTAGTATTTGTGTCACAGCATTTTACTTTGGTGCGACGCTTTTTTCCGAGCATTTTATTTTGTCTTTCAGTTTGAGTCCAAGTAGACTTCTTTCTAAAAGATCTTTGATAGGTTGTTATTTTTTAAAATTGTACTTTTGGAAAGAGGCCAGGTTTGACATTCACGCAAAAGACAGGGTAGTAAGCAAGTTTCCAATGCTTTAGTTATGTGGATAGCTTTCCCTTAAATATCTTTTAAGTTCCAATATTTTTCCTTGTGCTAGCGAACCTTCTAGCTATTATTTCTTTTTATTTATTATTACTATTTCTTAATATCAGGTTTTTAATGTCCAAAAACCAAAAATTACCCCACTACTTTACCCATACAGTTGATATAAGTAAACAACAACTGAAAACCGCACGAACTTTTTTGGTTGCTTAATAGTATGTTAAAATCATATTATTTTTTTATTATACATGTACACATTTGCCGATAGAATGGCAATTAACCGCACCCGAAGCCTCCCACCAGTCCAGACAGAGCATAATTGGCAGTCACACCCGATGGTAAGTTAGTATACAGTCTAAAACGGAAGCGCGCTAATCTGGTAAGAAGTAATTTACATCTTTTGGTTTATAGGTAGAAAATGTGATATTCTAAAACATTTCTGCCGGAAATCGAGCCCAAGACCTCAACTAGCGAAGGAAGTGTAAGCACAATTGCACTACTTACAATTTATTTATGATATTAGTGAACAAAAAGCATTTGAAATGATTTGACACATACCTTTTGTGTTTTGTGACCTAATTAGATAGAAGACTTAACGTTAAAATAATGCTGGTGTAAAATCCATCAACAGGGTATTGTTATAAGGGGATCCTAATGCGAACATATGTTTAGGAGATACGTTATCAAGTACAAACGTTTCAACACACTTCGGTAGTAAAACGCTAAGTAAACGCAAATCATTTTATCTGTATACCATTACGAGCCCTCTACCTATTTACCCATATGTTATTTTTCTCGATTCATTAATCTACTTAGATAAATATTCCACTGTTCTGATATGGAAATTAAAAACCTTATTCAAAATACTATGATTTCTTTAACTCTGAGATCATTTTTCAATTCTTCATCATATGTTGTGTAAATTTTCGATCGTTTATAAAATAATTTTCACCTTCCTCCTTTTTTTCTTGCTGTTCCGAATTACAACTCTATGTTGCCTTAAGATTAATTCCTTAAAATTAACAAAAATAATAAAAAGGAAAAGTAAGTGCAACTAAGTGATATATTAAACATATAATGAAATTAAAAAGAATTGAAAATTAAAATATGACTGTATATGGGTGTGTTTGTGTGCGTGCGTGCGTGTGTGCGTCTGTGCGTGCATGTGGGTGTGTGTGTGTGTGTGTAATATATGTGTATTCCTTTAAAATAGCCATTTATTATACTTTAAGTAAATAACACTGCTTTGGTGGATGTGTTATACCTTAGTTGAACTCAATTTAATCGTGAAAACTTATATAGCACCATCTATTTGACTGGTGGCTAGTTACCACCCTAACGGCAAAGACGTACCACCAAACAAGAGATTTGTGCTCCGCTACGATGCTGTGTAGAAACCATAATAAATATTGCCACTTAAATTACCATGTTACCGCTTTTCTATCATATCTTATCACTTACCATCAGATCTGGTCACAGTCAAACGCTAATCTGTCAGTAACAAGAAATCTGAAAGCTTGCGTGAACGGTATGAGGATTTCTTTCTATTTTATCAGTTTATACTTTTCGAATCTATGCTCTAAAAGCCCTCTCTCCTCGGAGTGAGGAGGTCTGTGCCCAGCAGTGGGACGTTAATGGGCTGCTATTTACCTTACCTTATAAAAAGTCAAGTTCTTGTACTATCTATATCTTTTACTTCAAATTATTAGACGTCGGTCCCAAAGAGTTAAAAAGTTCGTGTTAAATGGTGTAAACATTGAATTTAGTTTTATTTATATGTATTACTTGCGTAAATTATTTATTGGTAACCATAGCTCTGAGATGCATTTTTATATAAATCATCTATAAGACGTCGCATTAAAAAAATCGTTAAGCATTTATAATGAAATATACGATGACCCTCACTCTGCCAACAACACCCTAAACTATGACACCTTTACGCAATTGGATAAAGCTTTTAATGATATTCAATATACACTCGTTTATATTTTAATTCGTTTTAAACAAGATATTATATTTTATCATTGGACTAAATATGTAAATGTTCGGCATTTTGTACGAATATATGAGTGTTATTAAAAATACCTTAAATTTATAATTGTTTATCGCTTAAACTCAACCAGGAGTAATAAACGTATGTTGGCTTTATAATTATAGTTACAAAATATAAAAGAATCACTCTAATTTAACTTTCAAACCTCTATTGTTTTCGTCATTAGTTATATATACCTTGATAATATTTTATACCGCTTAATAAAGAAAACCAATAATACACAAGGAGGGTTTGTTGTAGCAATGGTACAACATAATTCTACACCTCTAAAAGTCTTCAAATAGAAAAGGATTCACATAATTGCGAGAAATACTTATATGTCGTAGAATAAGAGAGAAAGGAAAGCCTAAAACATAGGGGCGTGAGGTTCTCCGTCGAAGATAGATTTGATTAGCTACATAACGAAATGTAGAGGTTTCAGTTCATTTTTATGAAATAAGGTCTAGAGTAATTGCTCTTTTAAATGCAATCGATTTCTTAAAACTTGAAAACGTACTTGTTTATTTAGTGATATATACAGTTTTCTATTTTATTTATTTCCATTTTAACTGTCCACCATGCCATATTTCTGATCTAATCCTAAGAATACAACATAACAATCTGTACAATGACATAATATAATATTTAATTAGTAAGAAGTTGCAGAAAGGTTATATAAAGGTATTTTATAATTTGATCTTACTTTAATTGAAATACTCATTCTTTTCAGCTAAGCAAATCTTACATACATGTGGCTAGTATGCTGATGCCTAATGTATTTAATGAGTTGAGTCTCTATCCTTTAAAAAGAAACAGTAAATAATATTCATTGGGAATATCAACAGCGATGGGATATTAATGAATCTTTATTGCTGATATAATAAATTGAAGTTGTAAACTATTCTTCCACTTCCAACTGGACTGATAGTCATGGAACTATCACCAGCAGATAGATTGGGGGGAAAATATAGCCTAGTTTTATCACAGATTTTCTATAGAAACTTCAAATTCATCCGTATCACTAGCAGAAACAGAAATAGTAGAAAATAGTAACAGAACATGTGAACCCGCGTTCATAAGCAAGTTTCTAATACACCTTCTTACCCAAAATATTGTTTTTTTTTAGTAAACGCCTACGCTCATTACACACAAAATGTATATTTTAAGCCTTATATCGTATATATTAAAGATTGGTATAGTCCGTCGGTCTCAAACGATGTACAACCGGAACTGGTTAGATTTTATCTGTCCCTTTTAAAATTGCCGTGGACATGAGGCGCCGAAGGTTTTGACCTAATTAAGTGAGAAATTATTGGAGTTTTTTCGTGTGTACGTAGTAAATTAATTCGGCTACTCTTTTGATTAAATATATTCCGCCAGTTATATTAGGGAAAATTATAAAACAAATACTAGCTTTCGTTGGAGCTCGCTCTGACTGTTTAAATAGAAATACCTATGTTTCTTTATTTAATTTTCAAGTTTTTGAATAGTAATTATTGCTGTAATATCAGTGGTTATTATTGATGATATAAATATATATTACCGTTGGATTCCAATCCAACAGGGATATACATATAAGATCTAATAATACCAAGTTTATTTCTTTAAATAACAAAATTGTGGTTTTGCGTTTGAAGAGGCATACACACAGATATCCATATAAAATCTATGGTTATTACTCTTTCCAAGTAAAAAGACAAAATATAGTTACACCATCACCATTTGTTTTATTTGTATAATAACTTTAATGCACAAATACGGCTTTCTATTTATTCAAGTACGTCAACAGCATGTTCATAAAACAAGTTATTGGTAATTTCTGTGGGTGAGTTACAATAACTTCATGTGTTAAAGGCATATAGAAATAAGAACAAATTATATTTAAAAAATGAGTCTGTAAGTAATTTTTAGTATTATCCACCGAATATACTTATTTGTAATAATGTATAATTAAAGAATTAGGCCAATTTCTATCCGGATACCTAAATAAATGTTAACTGCTTTGAAGTAAACTCATTTAATGTTTCGATTAATTTATTTCATTAATATATTTATTCACAAATACAAAAGTTTTTAATGTATAGATTTTGTAAGTGTTATTCTACATTATATATGTTGTCTATAATATAACAACTAGCTGTGAAACGCGTTGAAGTCTTCGCTGTACGATTTATCTTACAGTATACAAGAACGTCATAAACGGATAAAAATAATAATTTATATAAAGGAAATTTGTATATATCTCATAGGGAGACATATAGTAATTGTGTATTAGAAGCACTTTTGTTTGTTTTTATTGAAATACATACCAATATAACAAATCACACATGACTCAGTCGAAACAGTATCCGCATTGGTGTAATTGCGATTGCGTCATTTATATTTCGAGAACAATTTTAGAAAAATAAATAATTGACTGACTCAATTAGGTTAAAAACGATTCATCAATTATTATTTTTTATTTCTATATTATATAGCAAGAACAAAAGAATGTCAAGAAAAAGATTATTACTGCTTCACAGGCCAATTCATTTAAAGGAAACAGTGGTTGTAGCTTAACTACTCTGTTATGTATTGACAAAATTTAAATACCCCTTGAATTACTCTTGGAGTATAACGATGATATCTTGCACCAAACATCACATTGATAAATATATAGACAATATAAGTTTTTATCCCCGGTGGCACAAAACAAGCAAAAATCGATATATACTCGACAAGTTTGACCTAACGTATGTAACACAGTCCAAATGTAACTGAAAGCAACATATCCAAGAATATTGGCATGCTGCTATAAATACACATTTAGTTTTTAAATAAACCAAAGTGAGGTATTAATAGATACAACTACACACAGCGGCTTTCCTTGATGTCGACATGCAAGCCAATGTACAGGACTCCGGCTCGAAGATATTTGAAAACGAAAGCGCTGTAATTTATATGATACGACAGAGTACCGATACGACTCTGATTTCTACAAAATGTTAACTTTATGGTTTTGAATATGTAGATACCTATTATGTATTAAACAAATCTATATACAATTCTTATGTGTATGTTCACTGGACTGTTCAGTGAACTCCTAAACGATTGTTGAACTTTTTTGTGTATCTTCTCAGATGTATTTGAGAATGGTTCAGATTTGCTATTCTAGCCGAAAAATTTAACGATATCCCCCACTGGGATCATGAACTACGCGAATAACACAACCGGGAACAGTTGGAACATTATACTTATCTTCCAGCTGTTGTACTTGCTTACAAAAACTAACTTGAAAGCGCAGAAAAGGGGACTGTTCTCTACGCTAGTCAAGATCCTTGGTTCGATTGCTAGCAAGGTAAATTTAGGAAATTACATTTACTAATTTGTCTGGGTAAACATTCGTTGCATGTAGTATATTAAACCATTTCAATACTGTTTAACCACGAAAATTGCACCGGAACCACGAAAAACTTATTTATCTCACACCGTTGTCACCATGTTCATTTAATGAATGGAAAAGACATATCTCATGAGCTGAACGGCTAGGCTAATCGCGCTTCTCTGTCGATTGTTCTGCGCATTTATCGATTTATAAGACGTTATCACGTCAAATAAATACTACTTATATTTAAAGATCTTTATTCCCAGAAGAAAATAATATGAAAAGAATGTGATTCATATTACGATAAAAAAACTACGAATATCATATTATATTACTCACTTAAATTTACAAATTAAGCCAGTTAGATCTACTAATAAGAAAATATTGCGAGACGGTCTTAGCAGGCCTTACAAAACAAGTAAAATGTCCCGACAATCTATTCTACGATTCTTAATATCGTATTAAATATCGTATGGTATGTAGATGCCCATCGTAATAATATAAAACCTCCTTTATCGGCTGCGTAAATTCTGTCAATTACGGGTCGGGATTTTCGCTTCGGAAAAAATAAAATAAAAAAAAAGATCCCGCCTCGCTACCACTGGCGCCGTCCGGAGATAAGGACGGATTTTTTCGAGCATTTCTTTTGTGTTTTTTTTAACTGGGGACGTTATAGGTCTTTTATGGGGGACATTTGATAACGTTTGAGATTATTTTTTAACCCGTTCAGTATATGTGAAGTCTGGAATAATTATTAATTTATTAACAAAATCAATAACTTTTTTTCTATTTTATGATTTAAAATTACAATACTGTAGCAATTACATATATTAGAATAAGATTGGATTTTTGTGTATTTTTCTTTATTTTTTTTCAACTAGGTACGCTGTAGGTCTTTTATGAGAAGTATTTGATAACGTTTGAGATTATTTTGTAACCGGTTCAGCAGATGTATTAACGTAATTAATAACTTATTCTATTTTATTATTCAACATCCCTAAAACTAACTAAGGTTGTATACGAACATTACTTTTGTTTCTTTTAAGGGGACGTTGTAGGTTTTATATGGGAGCATTTGATAACATTTAAGATTATCTAATCCATGCTGTACGTCAATAATCATTTATTAATTGAAGATATATAAATAACTTTATGTATAATTTTATAACATTTATTTAAAAATTTCAAAGTTGGTTACATTATTTAACTTACAACTGTATGTCATTTATGAAACATATGAAACCTTCTGTCTAATTCATTACTTTAGGAACAAAAAGTTATAATTGATTGATATTGAAAAATGATCTATTTTATAGCATATTTACTTATGATTTAAAGTGAAATGAAAATGTTTCAATGGTTAAGTAAACTCTACTTAAAAAAGCTGATTAAAGAAGTACAATTTTTTCTTATAAACTCATAGTAGTAACATAAAATGAACTGAGTATTATTTGCCATATTCTTATTTCAAAACCCTTTCTGTTTCATTATCTTGACACTATATTGGAAAAGAAGTGTTAATTATATATTTGTAGGATGCATTTACGAAGGGCGTTCATGACACGGCAGAAATTCGGAATTACAAAAAATAAGATCCAAACTTATGGAGCGAATCATAATTTGCCACAAACAACACCCTCTTTGACAGCTGTCAAATAAACGGACATCTTCATGCCCGCCTCTTTGACATCTATTTTGTGTATCGACAATAGACTTGAGAAGTTAGACAAGCGCGCGATAATTTTTTTAGTCACTTTTTGTGAAGTTTAGTGATGTCTCAACAAAACATTTGCATTGTTTTAGACACTGTTATTATGGGGAGGTGGCGCCTCTGGAATGGCTAGTTATTATTAAAGATATTTGTTAATTTATAAATCGCGGTTTCAATGCCAGGTAGGGCGAATTTATCAAATTGTATTTTCTAATTTGTTTGAGTCTGGACTGGAGTGCGAACCGTTGCTATTTACCACCCTACCAGCAAAGAGGTACCGCCAAGCAAGAGATATATGTTCCAGTACCATTCTGCGTAGAAACCCTAAGAGGTAAATTGCCTCTTATCATATCAGCCCACTTTCAGCTTAGATTATATCACCACTTACCATCAGGTGACCATTAAAAAAAACATTTATTTTGGTTTATATCTAACTTGATTCCGTATAGGAATATCCTCCACAAACAAGTTATGATAGCAACAAAATAACGGAAGAAATTAAACAGCAATTACTCATTTTCTTTCCACTGATTGTGTTATATAGGTAATAAACGACTTTATATTTATGTACATTATGTATGTATTAATGAATACGCAATATAAAAAATGTATCTTTCTTTGTCATTATGTAAATCTATTGAGTTAATAAGCATATAAAACACAAACTGTACTTTCTCAAAGACTCTCATAAACAATGAGTCATAGGTATATTTTTGAGGCAGATATTTTACTAAATTACTCAAAACCAGTCTACCCCAAAGTTCCTGGTATAGTTTAAAGAAACCCAGTGATATATGCGTCAAGTTAAAATGGCATAGTTATCTAAAAATGCATAGAATATATTTTGCAGTGCATCATAGTGAGCCTATACCGTTTTCTAATTCACCCAGACCCTGTACTATGCATTAGTCTATAGTATTTTCACAGTAACATTACAGTAATTCATTTCACAAGATGCACAATGAGGTTGAAAGTCTCCATTGTTTCCTTAAGCCTGTTATATTGTAGTCCTGTGGTATTCCTGTAACTGCCACTACGGCCAACGGTATAACGCTACACAATAACGTTATACAAAAAACGTTTAAACTATCTGAAATTTCTTAGCTATAAAGCATAAGGTTAGTAGCAGCTTGTTAACGTCCCACTCCTTGCACCTCCTCAGTCGTAAGAGAGTAATTTTTAAGTGCATAGACTTACCACGCTTCTTCATTGCAAGTTGGCAGGATACACATACCCTAGAATTACTCCCGGAATAAGCAGGTTACAATGTTTTCCTTCATGGAAAAAAACAATTATGTGTCAGAAAAAGAAGTTCGACTGTGATTTGGTAAGAACATTGATATTGAAAACTTAAAAATACAGATATATGAAAATCATTAAAACAAGGATCTCAATGCTGAAAGATGTAGACATTTAATTTTGTTAAAACAATCTAAGCCTCTATTACTTCTTTTCTTAGCCAGCACCTGGTTATATCATGGGATTTTATAAATACCGGCAATAAAGCTTTTAACACAACTAAACACTTTCATATCATATAAGTTTCTCGTTCATGGTTAAGGTACTCTGAAACACAAGACGTAAGTCAGACGACTTTATCGCTATTTGAATGTGTAAGCTGTATTTTTTTGTGTATCCAACTCGAAATTTGAGCGTTAAATTCGTAAAAACAAAAGCCTAGTGACAATTGTAGACTATTTGTTTATGGATTATGATCATCACCGATATAAAATAAACTCTATTGTTGATAGACAAAGTTAACTTTTGTATTACGAAGTGAAAAAAATTGAGGCGCCACAATTTTGTCGCCCGATATCCGGTGTGTGAAAGGGACTTTTGTTTTTTTTTCATTGTTTTTTCTGGCCTCCGTAGGTCAGCGACCATGGCGTTAAAATATTGTCTGTACTTGGCATAATGATTTATAGTTGGTTGACATTTTTAGTTCTCTTTTTTTATTCGGAAGTCTGTTTGGAAACTGAGACTGGAGTAGATTCGGTTTCGAATAAGTAGCTGCAGAAGGTACCGACAAGGAAATAAAATATTAAGAATAAACAATTACCTCTTATGAAGTTCGTTTTTCCTTTCTGTGAGTGTTATTAAATCCATAATATAACCTGGTAAAAACAGTGATATTCCAGAAAAAGTAGCAGGTATATAATTGTCTCACATACAATTGATGTAGTAGTTCTTTTATTTTTATAAAAGGCTGTTAAAACATAAGAAATCCTACAACCATTGTATATTAGACGGTCATATATCTGACTGCAGTATCTCGACATTATCACGATGTTTTCGTTCGTTATACATAGAAATTAAATTTTAGCGTTTGTTTGTTGTGACAAAATACTTATACCCAAAAACTGATTCTTCATTACAGTCAGTTCATATTCGTATTCAGTAAGATCCAAAACGGTTGGACTGCATTTGATGCGACTCCAGCATCATTTTAATATCAAAAATACAACAGAAACAGACAAAATTTTACCGTATTTGAAATAACTGCAATAACATTTTTATTTTAGTAGGCTATAAAATAATGTAGTATATTCGGCAATTATTCGGTCATGCTTTAAAGCCACAATAAAATAGAGACCTTGAAATTTTAAATATATTCCATACAAAGTATATTGTTATCAGTGTAACGTCTTTATACACTAAGTTTCTTAATTAAATCACTTCATTAATTTTATTGCCCTTCATAAATTTTTTAATGTTAGAATAAGGATATAATTGGTAAAAATTAATCCGTGAAATATGCATTATTAATGGCCCTCAAAATGGTTACTTAAGGATGTTTTATATATATTTTTATATGAACGAAGCTACAACAAAATGTTTAAAGCATATTTTTTATTCAAAGCTTAAATTAATTTAAACAGGTTTCCTATCCCATATGTATCAGTGCATTTGGATATATATTTGTTTCACCAAAGAAATCTTTTAATTCATATAAAAATATTGATAAATGTGCGAAATATTTTATTTTTATCACACTTGAGTTAAATTCTCTATATGGCCGCATATTAGAAATTTCAATAAAAATAAAAAAAAAACACTTTAAATGGCCTGTAAATTTGCGCACATGTCAATTACAAACTTGGAAAATTTTGTACAAAAATTTATCTATGTATTATATTCTCATAAATATTCAGTGATATGACAAATTTCAGGACTTTAGCTTTGTAAATTTGGCAGATAGAGTCATCTAATGACATCGTGTTTGACGGGGATGTGTTGCGTCACCATAGCTGTTCAACCTATTGATGGATAACTGTATGACAGATTTAAAAGAAAGTATGTATGGGTTAAGAATGAATGAAATCATCAAATGTTTACTCTACACTGATGATCTAGTAATAATTGCATCATCTGCTAATGAACTACAGGAAATGGTAAATATTTTAAATGAAGCTTTAGAAAGGAAAGGAATGAAAGTGAATGTAAACAAAACGAAAGTTATGCTTTTTGAATTGCAATATTTTGATAGACGGGGAACAAGTGGAAGATGTGAAAAAAATTTGTATACTTGGGATCTAAATTTACAAAAGATGGAACTCATGAAAGTGATCAACATCACTTTGGAAGGAGAGTGAAAGCAGAGATTATGGTAAATGGTGCTTTGCACGCCTTTATGAGTAGCCAGATGGTGTCTCAAGTGGCCAGACTGGCTGTGCATTGACATATGTTGCTGCCAACACTCATGTATGGTAGGTAAAGTTGGGTATGGCAAAAGAAGCATAAAAGTTAAATAAATGCGGTAAAGATGAGACCGCTGAGAAGTAGATTGAAACTGAGTGACAAAGTAAGAAATAGTGTGACATGAGAACGTTGTAATATAAAAGAAGATGTAGTGCCTAGAATTGTGCAGGGTATGCTTAGATCGTTGGGTCACGTAGAGAGAATCAATGAAAGGAGATTACCAATAAGGATTTATGATTTAAGAGTGTATCAAAGACCAAGGCGAACGTTCCTGGACCAAATACAGGACATTTTAAATAAAGGCCAGTGTAAGAGTACTCTAAACCAATGAACTTGATTGGAAGAAGCGAAGGAGATATGCAAGGATCGTGTCAAGTGGAAGGACGTGGTCTCTGCCTTCCCCAGTGGGAATGAGGCGGAATGCTATGCACGTAATTTTTTTTTATAGCACAACAATTAACGGATACAAGAAAATTAAAATGATGGCGTCAATTTAACGATCCTTTCTAAAATACCAATTATGAATTAGTGCCAGAATAATTTTACAGAGAAAGTTTAACTAGTAAACAGACGCGGCGTTATTCACAAACAAAAACCATTAATCGACAAATATTGTGTGTTTGTTTTGTACAAATTCTCTCACACGCGCTCATACGTGATCAGACGGCTTTCTCACGATCGGCAGGTCATTAATTTATTAAATTACTAGGTAATTCTTGCAGCTATGTTCGTTTTTAATTTGATATAAATATTTTCTTTGTGGTTCAAATAGATTTTTGTTCACTAACCAGCGTGACTCCACACCATTTCAAGAAACAAACGGTTCTATAAGTAACAACATTGGTAATTTTATTCTCGTAAGGATTTGATGTGACTTTTGAGTGCTAGTTATTGGTATATTGCCAATACGTATTTCCTACAGGCTTGAAAGAAAAGGCCAGGATTAAATTTATGGACTATTGGTCAGTCTTGAACCCAGGCCCTATTTAGTAATCGAGCAAAATTAGAAACGAGCAATTTCTCAGAAGATAGTCACGCAAAAGAAAGTCAAAACCATATTTTTAGTCGCTTAACTGCGTCGCTCCGGTTTGAATAAACTTATAATTTAGTTTTATTCCGTCCTGCCCTAAAATTAATTTTAAACTTTTTGTACTTTGTATATTATATTTTTTTCATCCAAAAATTCTGGCACTTCTCCTTGACCAGTACTCGCTAAAATCAGTTGACTATTTAAAATGTAAATATCAATTTAGTTGTTGTCGTTATCCATGAAATGGCTGAATTTGACTTGACTTCTATTGGCGTTATCTCTTACCAGACGAGTTATATATAGTTCTTAAAATCTCTATAACTGTAAAATGTAACTTATACGACGAAAGAGTTACAGAGAACGCGTAAAATGACAATTGTATAATAATAAGTTAAATAAATAACTTACTTATAGAAAAAGGTTGTAATAGGAAATCTGTAACCAACAGCGGCCTCGCTGGCACATTGGTGCATGTTTTCGTTTTGCTAGTAAAGGTTCCGGGTTCGATCTGACTACTTACCTCCGCCAAACCAAGAGATTTGCGTTTCAGTACGATGTTCTGGAGAAAATATAACAGAGCTTTATACCTCTTACCAGATTAGCGTGCTTCCATCTTAGACTGTATCATTACGTATCATCAGGTAAAATCACAGTCTAACACTAATCTGTATACAATAAAAACACCACGATGCTCCAATGCGGACTGGCAGCTCTATACTTACCCTATAATCGAATAAATAAATAAAATGCAGGTTTCCTCACGATGTTTCCCGTCACCGAAAAGCACAACAATTAGTTACAACATAAGTTCTGTATAAAGACAAGTTAGTTATGCCTATTCAAAATTCTACTCCAAATATCTAACCTATTATAACTTACTGAATATATTTTATTTTCCAGGAGTCTTTTAAATTTTTTTTTGTCCTTGAATGCAATAAAACATTGAATATGAAATTATACCCTTCTAATACATTCGGCTCAGTTATCACTATTTCTTTAGTCGAAAACAAAAAAGGTTATAATTTTACAGCCTATGAACTCGTGTTACATTTTTTATTCATTTTTTCAATATCTCGGAGCCATCCTTCACATTGTCATAAATCCTTACAGTAGCTCAGATCTGTCAAGGGTTTTTGCCCTTTTTTATAAATTCCGATATGAGTTCGTGACACACCGAGTAATAGAGATTATTAATTTAACTTAGCTTCATTTTATGGCTGAAAGATTAGAGATTGACGGTGTTTTCACTTGATGGTGCTTACCATCAAGTTAATACAGTCAAAGTAGCATCACTATCTTCTTTTTATTGTTGATAAGTTCACGCTTGTAACGCTTATAACACAGAGTCGTACCTGTAAGCTTTTCGCTGGTGGTTACAAGCACAGCCGAAGCATACCCTCACCAATACAAACTCATAAAGATTAGAATATAAATTTTCCTTTATTTGTCCTGCCGGTAATAATCAAAACCGAAACCTTTGCTAGCGAAGCGAAAGCAATAGTTTTATAAAAAAAGGACATATACATAATTGTAATTTTGCTTAAGTTTAGAAGAATTATAAGAGAAATGTTAACACTTATCCGGGACATCAGAGAGGAATGTGCGAGCGCTCCTCTGATGTTCCACTAATGGTTAAAGAGGGTTCTGCTGGGTTTTAGTGGGTATTGCGAGTTCTCCCCCGTGCCGAGAGCCACACTCCCGACGCTAGTCGGGGTGCATAAATGCAAGTCCCAGTATAATAAAAGGAATATCAACGCTTACAACATACACCTACATGTTGTAAGCGTAATGTAATATTAAAAAAATAATCATTCAATCAAATCTATTTGTTTTTAATTAATAGTTCATTGTAATTTTCTATATCTGTACTGTTCATCTACCAACGATTTTTGTAAAACAAGTTTTGTCGATAAAGTTCTTTAGTTATTTAGTATTAGTTTTTCTCTTGATGCAATCAATATTATGTTAGCACAAACTATTTAACCGACAAGTCATACCGTATTGTATGTACATAATTATAACTTAAAGGTATATTTTTCATACGGACTTGAATTTTATTTAATATGTTTTATTCTATGATAATTTTAATATTCAGCTAGTCGCTAAGAAAAGCATTTTAAACCTAAGTAAGTAGCAGCCCATTAACATCCCACTGCTGGGCACAGGACTCCTCACTCCGAGGAGCGAGGGTTTTTAGAGCATAGACCCACCACGCTGCTCCAGTGCGAATTGGCAGGCAAAGTACACAAGTGCATTCTCTATTCCTTCACTCTCATAGTCCAATGTGACGAGAGAATCCGACACGACCGGAGAGAGATCAGGCGCAGGATCGACGGCTTAACGTGCTCTCCGAGGCACGGGGGTGGATCACACCGCCAACTTCCCAACTTCGGGCAAATATTGAGAAAATCTTAATAGAACTCAATATTGACATTTGAATTGGCCCGACCCGGGACTCGAACCCAGGACCTCATGTCTGTAGTCGAACATGCTAACCACTAGACCAATGAGGCAGTTTTAAACCTACCGCATGCTAATTTACTTGAATTAAATAACAATTTTGTATTGTACTGTATTAACACTTCTACAGGTGTACCTCAAACCTAACGCTAAGCCCTACTAAGCTCCTATAATCTGACGTCTGATGCTATTAAAATCAAAAATACCACGAACACAAGTAATATTCACGGCAACATGACCTTTATATTTGAAGTAGGTCAAACTACATTATCGTACATATTATTGTATTTCATTATTATGTATCCGGTGTTAGCGCGACTTCATTTATTATTTGAAGTTACTACAGAATTTTATAGTAATTCGGACTTTAGCACCTGTACAAATATAGTTTTAATTTAGTCGCAGGCTATTTTTTTCTTTAAATATATTACTTGATGTTACTCTTTATAATATCAGCTGTCTGCGCCTGAAAGTCCAGTCAAAATCGTTCTAACCTTTACAGAGAGTAGTTTAAACAAACAGACAGACAAACAAAGGTTTACATAAGTTATTTTTTATTTAAGTAATATACATATTTTTGTATGCATTAAATGAAAACCTGTTAATTTGAAATACCATACGGACACTTTTATTCTATTTCTTTTATGTAAGTGTGATAAAGATTATACAATTAGTCATATTAGAATTACGATGGGAAATGCATTTACGTACCCCGGCTGAAAACTATACCTTCAACCAGGAGTCTGGGACTCGTAGAAGAACAGAATATCCACTAAAACCCAGAGGGACCTTCTGTGCCCTGAACAGGAGTACCAGAGGTTCAATGAGGACTTACTCTCTGGGACTCAGGACATCGTCTGTTAGGCCAATTAGAATGGTATGAGACGCTCAAAGGCACGTCTCCTGCCTCCCGGTCTCCTCCTACGGATAGAGTTGGCCTCAGATGCAGCTTCCCTCTTCCTCTTTGATGCCTCTTTCTGTAAGATGACATTTTCACAGGAGGGAGATACCGTCCGCCAACTTCTTTCACTGCTGAACATATAGCCGATTACGTTTGTCAGCGAGAGGTCACCGCCAACCAATTCGACCCGCAGTGGAACAGAGTGATGGGTCTATGGTGTAAAAACCCTCTCTCTAATAAATAAGGAGGCCTGTACCCACAAGAGCACGTTAAGCCGTCGGTCCTGAGCCTGATCTCTCTCCGGTCGTGTCGGATTCCCGTCACACCGGACTATGAGAGTGAAGGAATAGAGAGTGCACTTGTGTACTATGCCTGCCAATCCGCAGTGGAGCAGCGTGGTGGGTCTATGCTCTAAAAACCCTCTCTCATGTGAGTGAGGAGGCCTGTGCCCAGTAGTGGGACGTTAATAGGCTGCTACTTACTTACCCACAAGTGGGATGTTAACGGGCTTCTACATACTTACTTATCCGTCGTGTGCTACTACGCTACAAATGATGAGGTTGTGAACAATTAACATTGCTGTTAATGTCTCGTGGTGTCAGTCGCATAGTACCCTAGCCACTGGAAATATAGGATTATCACTATTTAGTGACTGTCTACAATGTAGGGGCCACTTTGCTAAATTTATCGTCAATCGTGAATATTTTTGAAGATCTTGTAATGATTAATAATTGATTTTGCCTTTCCAGTAAGTCATTTTTAGATAAATCATCAAGATTTTGAAACCATCTATGAGGAGCATCCGTAGAAATTTTTTAGTTATAATCTTTAAGTTATACGCATTTGTTAAAAAAAACCTTAAGTATATGTTTCGTAACTTTATACAAACTTGATTGTCATATATGAGTATATCTGTATCCCATCACAAGTTTTAAAATATTATTATATAGTGATTACATTTAAGACAGACATTGTTCGATTAAACCACTTCTATATTGGTAGCTACGAGATGTCGTCGCAGACATCTGATTTGCATAACAAGTATAGTTTTGAATGGTGAAGGACAAACAAACTCCATTTACCAATCCGTGGCAAGATTTATTTTCAGTTTTATATTATCATAACTAAATAGGCCAAAGGACTTCATAAATTTTAATATAGTTACGTAGGTATATATTTCACAACACGTTACTAGGGTTGGGCATTATTGTCGATAACATATTAAAATTCAAATTCAAGATATCTTTATTCAATAAGTCCTTTACAGCACTTTTGAATCGTCAAGTATATTTTCCCTAATGTACGATTGGTGATGGTATCAAACAACAACTTAAATCTGATGTTCCTAGGGATCCCTCCCGTCCTATTCTGAGTAGAGCCCACAACAAACTCAGACGGGTAATTTGTATTTTTTAACCACCTTAATACAGTTTTATATTTAAATTTGAATTATAGCAATTATATGTAATTATAGCAATTTTTATGTATGTTTGGTGACAAACGGGTGAATGNTACAGTTTTATATTTAAATTTGAATTATAGCAATTATACTCGTTTACTCCCACGCGTTTCTATCGTCTAAGTAATCTTGCAAATTATAATAAAATTTTCAGTAAATTTTCATTTAACAAAGACTCTCACTTTATTAAGCGACATCTCTAGAAAGTCTTCTGGGAGTTTATTATAGGAACATATATAGTTACCCTTAAACCATATTGATTGATATTAGTAGAAATTATGCTTACATTATTCTGCCATATTTAGCAAAAGATATGCATTCGAATTTTTCGTGATTTTTCTAATGTTTCAATATTCTTAGCGTTCATTTATAAATGGTGTAACTAACTCGACTTTGTTTTATATAGGTAAATATACATTTTTAGCTTGAATTATTAACAATAAATATATAGTATATACAATCAATAATAATCTGATAAATTGAGTTATGGTGAGCATCGGGACAGGCGTGAAGCTAACTTTAAAGGCTTGAGTCATTCCGTGAGAAGAAAAAGCTACAAGTCATTAGTGTTCATATCAATAATATCTACATTATGCACCGCTACTGGAGTCTTTGTGGGTTAGGGAATCAGCGGTTGGGATAGCGGAAGCGGATGAGAAAGAAGAAATAGATATACTGTAGAAATAAAATGTAATTTAGGTAATATTCAAATAATATACGGGATTATTTTATCCTATAAAAAATTCAGAAGTTTCTGAAAAGACTACGTTTTATTTTTACACATCAAGTTAAATTTATAATTTACTGCCGCAATATTTGAATAATTCTTGCACCGTCAACTGTAAGTTAATTATACTACGCAAATTATCTACGAGCAAGAAGATGCATTAAGTTGTCAAAGTTTTATCTTAATCAGATATAAGATCTATAGCTATGCAAACCATATAAACAAACAATTATTGGCTTTTATATGTAAGACTGGAAGAATGTACAAATGCAGCTGTATTACTAACCTGTAATAAAATGTCAATTCTCAATCCGATATCATACTTTTAATTGGATGCGAAGTGATCCAGGATGTATTAATATTACTTATGTAGATATTAAGAAGACTTTCAAATTATGTTACAGCAGATTTCTTTTTATTTTTCATAGGCTCCACCTTTCTTTTTGTGGACAGTGAACACACAGCGTCAGTTTTTAATTTTGAAAAATAAAAGGACAATACGGAGAATAGACACTCTTCTGACATTTCCACTTGATATATCTACCTACAGCAGTCAAAATAAAAATATCGGCGAAATATAGCATATTTCCCGTAACTACATTTTAAATAATTTTTATGCCAAAAAAATATCCCGTTTGCCTGTATTGAGCACAGGTTGCCTCAGTCGGGGTTCTAAAGCATAGATTCACTACGCTATTCCACCGCGGGTTGGTAGCCTACACATACCCTAAAATAGATCTCGGGATCACATTCTGAATGAGAATCCACTTGTCTTATCACTAGGCTATCATGCCCCGAAATAATTCTGTGTTCAAATATGTCTTTTTAATTGATAGTGGGTGACACTTTTTATTAGTATAACTTACAATAGGAATTGGCTTTAATTTTTATTAATTGTTGTAAGAATAAATTATATATAAGTCAAAACTTACAAAAGGTTTCCGATACCTCAGTGGCCCACCTCCAAGGTCGCTAGATCAAGATAATATCTCCTTTGCCTCAATTTGACGTCTAAATTCACATATCGGGCGCCATCTTGAATTATAAAAAAGAAAGAAATATGGCGTCTCTGAGTGTCAAACGATCGGAGATTAAGGTATGGGAAAGGTAATCGATGAACCATCGATGTGTTACCAGTATTACGCCTGAAGGGACATTAAGAAATGAGTATTGTAAATTAATATAAAAAGATCAATTCAGTATACTTACATGTATTCGGGATTAGCTGATAATCAAACCATTGCTTTTGATGTCACTTTAGTGGACACGGATCGTCTAACAAGGAGAAAATTAATTACCGTTACACGTCCAAAAGATCTTTGATGTAGGTATCTCTCATCATAGGGTGTTTTTAATGTGTACTGTAATATCTTATTTAAGCAAATGATTATATTAAACAAAGCACAAAAATATGGTATTTCAGTAATGCTGGTTAAATGAAAATACAATTAAATTAATAAACGGTCATTAAACCACTACTATTTGTCCATACTTTTTTACACGTTATGTTTACCGTCTTTCTTTACTCATTAGGTTGTCTACAAAGCGATAAGACCACCCTTTGTTTAGCTACTATTTAATATAAGTTTTGCAGTATTTTCTTTGTAAGAGTGATGTACAATACAGTGATAAGTAGTGTTTAAAAATACGTTGATAAAATCCTTTTTTATTTATCCACTCTAGTTTGTACTTATAGTCGATGAGACTTGATATCAATAGAAATTGTTTTTTTTTTTTAATTATTGTTTTACAATAGAAATTTTATTTCACTTTTAACCTTACCATTGCATATGTCTTATTGGAAAATAAACTAAAGATCATGTTTTTATACGACAAAGTTACGTAAACATGCAGCCGGTCCCTTTGGCGGCTCAAAAAAGGAGCTCTTTCTTCAAGTACCAAACAAACTGAAGGCTTTTGGATAAGTCGGTGAACTGCATTGGGGACCCACCAAACGTTTCCAAACAAAATGTATTGTTTTTTTAATTTTTTTAACGAAAAATATTAAGGCTTTATCCTAATATTCTACTGTATAGTTTNATGCTAACCACTAGACCAATGAGGCAGTTGCAAGTCAGTATACAATAAAGTATTAAGAATGCTCTTATAATTTTAATATGGATATCTCCCCACTAGGTGTTAAATAAAAGCAATATAGGAACGAACCAAAGCAGAAAGAATATCAACTATCCAGAAGCTTTATATTGTCAACTGTCTTTATGAAAACCATTTTTAAAAAAAGTCAATCTACCTAAATATTTAGAAAAAAATGTTTCTTTTCGAAGTATTTTATTTCGAAGATTTTCTGACTTATGTGCCAAATATGTGTAGTTTATTTCAAAATACTCCAAACGTACGGTTATCACAGTGCATCGGTAAAGACATCTAAACCTACCTCATACCAAACACAACTACTTAATTTCTAACGTGTTAATGCCCATCAAACAGAGTTGGCCCCAACGTCCAACAATGCGGTATTTTTCGACCAAATCCTATCTTTTCATATTTACTCTTACTATTATACCCCTGGTATGTGACACCATAACTTAAAATTTATCAGGACTTACTGGGTTTTTATTTCTAGTTATTTAAAGTGATGTCATTGTTGGAAACAAATTTTGAATGGGGACTTTGGGGACAGCAATGGGACTTTAATGGCTGCTATTTACTTATTTTCAAAATTCAAAAGAATAAAATATATTTTTAAAATGAAAACATTTCAAAATCTAATCCTTATTTTATACCAATTTATTTTTACAGCTTCAGCCGTGTTGAATTAAGAATATTATAAATTATAAATATAATTCTTTATTTACTAATACTACTAAATACCAAAGCAATTCCTTGAGAGCCAAATCAGTAAGATTATGGAATTCTTTACCACTTGAAATACGTAAGTCTATTCATATTATTTTTTGTCGCGCCGCTGCTTTTTTTCACATAGTTTACTTTAGCCAAGGGTTGTCTGTTAGGTAATTCCTTATGCAATAACACCGCCTTTGCATGCTATAGTTCCTAAACTATAATTAAAATTTTCCTGACAGTTTTCCTAATGTTATGTGTGCAATAAAGCATTTCTCTATCTATTTTTTCCTAGTGTCATTCATAATATCTGTATTTTTATCGGCAACTTTGAATTTAAATCGATTTTGATGAAATTTTGTGGATTCAAGAGTGGTTTAAATTGATGATTTGATTAAGTGACGGTCGTCTCAATACTTTTCCTTGGTACAAGAATTACGTGTGTGATATCATCGGGTATTGCTAGTAAATAAATAAAATTTAGAGTTCAAAGAATTTTTTTTTCCTACCTAAATTTCATTCGTTATACGGATCTCACCATTTCTTCAAATTAAGGACCGCTTCGAATTTATCCCATATTATCAAAATGAATGTACATCCTACCTTTGTGGTCCTTTTAGCTGTGCCGCGGTAGTACTCGCTAATTTAACCCCGCGTCCTTTTTAAACAGTTTAAAACCAACAAGACCAACCGTACGGGTCAATTTTCCATTGAGCCAACAACCTTTCCCAATACAAAGTACAGTTGTATTATGATTTTCTGTACAGAGTTTTATGCCTTAAGAACAATGTAAAGTTGTTTTAAATTGTTTATGCAGTCATTAGAGTCAAGGTCCACTGTTTTATGCGTCCACTTCGTGTATTGAGACGTTAATTTTAAAATAGAGTTCAACTAATCCATTATTACTTGAACTAGTGTTGATTTGATTGGGGTATATAATAATAAAATTGGTCTGTTATTACTTTGGTACTAATTGAATGATTTGCGTATACGCTTTTATATATGAAAAAAGTGCGAAATCAGATCATTGTCATCTTTATCAGATTAATTATAACCTTCTTAATATTGTGATGTTTTACCTTTTTGTTTGCAGTATATATATTATTATTGAAGTGAAAACGTCTTTAGGTGCGGTGTGTTCTTTTTGTGGGCATTGAATGAGACTCACTCGTCATGGGCAGCTATGTAACGCACTTCGAGTAAAAGCGCCTCTAGGCGACTAAGGCAGCGAGAGATTCATAATTAACACTTCACGACAAAGTTTTACTGACAATAATTTATATATTATCAATGTTACTTTATAAATAGTCGACCTTTGTATATAAAGAGCCAAGTATAACATCTTAATATTGTAAGTCATGTGTTTCGAAGATTATTACTTTATTTTTTAAGCATCATATTTTAATAGCTATATGATTTATAAAACTATGACCTAGGACATCGAAATTTCAAAAACGTCAAAACACCTAAAAAGCTAGTTGACCGTTCTTACGTAGAGGCCATCGAAATATTAAATTTTGGTAATAATATTTTCAAAATGTCATAAAACAAAGTGTAACGGGCGGTCGTAGTTGTGAATGGTTAACGTACAAAAGCTAAACGATAAAACTCTGTTGCCTGATAAGTTAAACGAATTTACACTTACACTCTGGTATATATTAGTTTTCTCTTTCGATAGTACTACAGCCAGTACTTGTAGTCAATAATGTCTTGATAATGAAGGTAGGTGTCACATGTATTCAGAGCTTTAAGCGTTAACTAATAAAAATGTTATTGACAATAACAATTCTATAATGACTATGTCTGACAATGTTTTAAATATATTTTTGACCGGCCTAAACGTTATCATTTATAGGTAAAGCTATATAAAATATTACCGATTTTGGCTTATGGCGGACAATCTCATGCAGATATAAGCCACTTACTCAGGATATTTATAGCACACAGGTCGTCTCGGAGCGACACTGACCTTCATGGACCAAGCTCCCTTAATATAATATTTTAAAAAAGTGTATCTCCGTAAACACAAGAACACCGACTTCGGTATGACCAGAGATATCAGACGCAGAACCAGATGTTGTAACACATCACCAATATCCAAACTTGGGGCAAAATGCCTAAATATTTATCATCAAAAAAAGGGGTTGAGTTATTATATATGTGTAGATATCAAAGTCATCGACCTAATAGTGAGATTTTTTCAAGTGAGTTTTGAGGTCCTGGTTTCAAGTCATCGGTTGGGCTAATTCAAAATCGATATACCCAGCCATAAATTTATTCGGCTATAGATCATGACGTTCGAATCTTGGGTTATAGATTTCGAATGGACCCGATCCAGGACTCAAAGCCAGATCATGAATCTGTAAACAGAAACTAAGAAAATTTTTAATTGATTCTCTTCAATTAATTTAGCTACATTGAATGATAAGCAAGGTCTCTCATGTCAGCATGATGCTGGAGGGAACTGCAACACCGTTTAATGGGAGTTTAAAAAAAGTTATATCAACGCCGCGACGAATTAATTAATTATATCTTCTTCTTATTCGTTCACTCTTGGCAGAGTGGTCGTGGTTATGTGTTATGCTCTAATTCACGCTTCGCAATTATCTTCCCAATGCCTCTGCCAACGGCACTGCAAGAACATTGTGCTATAGTAAGCTGATTCGGCTTTTATTTTTTTGCATCTATCCACCTTGTTAAGGATCGACCACGCGGTGTTCGATAGCTGGTAATGTGATGACTGTCTCTGTTTAATCTTAAGTTCTCTGAGTACGGAGAAATTAGTACGGAATTCAGTCCAACTTATCCCTAAAAGTCGTCGTCACCACATTTCCAGAGCATCGATGTCTCAACTGCATATAAAAATATTGGAAAGACAAGACATAACACTTTAGTATTTTTCGTTAATATCTTCTCTTTCTTCTCAAATCTTTGCATACCCTCCAAATGCTGATTTAATTACATCTACTCATATATTATATCTATTACAATATATTTGTAGCTGTGTTGACCATTAGACAAATGAAAGGCGCTTACTCAGGTTAAAATGTAAAGAAAAATCTAAGTATAGACATATGGTGTAGATATCCTATCCTACATCACGGCTACCCCCGATGGTAATCGCTAAGATAACGCGATACAAGCCGCGGCGTCTTTGTACTACGCCGCCTCCGAGTTTGATTATAGATTGCAGGGCTGACACTTCTTAATTGTTTCGATTAATAATGAAAGTCAAGTTGTTTTATTTCATTTTTGAAGTAAAATTTCTTTAGGCGCATGAGGATAAACGTTTTACGGATAAAGACGCGTCACGAAGATGTGCAGCGTTTTTTTATGCTAATTCGTTTGAATGTTAGGTAGTTTTAATATTTACAAATAACATGTGGCATTTTAATTTGTCACCCATCATTTAATAATTTAATAAAACATAAAAAAAATCTAAATTTTAAATTGAAAAACCAAATATGATTAATAACTTCTAATATTAAAAAAAAGAGGTGGCATTTTCATTTAAAATTCGTCATTTGAGATTTCAATAAATTAATTGTGTTAATTTTCGACACCTTTAATATTATAATGACAATTAAATTCCTAACTTCTTTTTTCCCTCCCTCTAAGTCTCGGATATCTAAAGTTTTAGATTTGTATAAATATAAACAAGAAGACTTAAAACTAGTTTACCAAAGAAGTTTTACTTCTGAAATGTATATTTCGTACGCACGCACGCTTTTTTATTGCCGTCAGGTTAGCGCTTGGCTGTGGTGACACCTGATGGTAAGTGACGATACAATCTAAGAAAGAAGAGTGCTAATCTGGTAAGAGGTAATTTCGCTCTTATGGTGTCTACATAGTATCGTAATGGAATACATTATCTTGCTTGGCGGTACATCTTTGCTGGTAAGTTGGTAACGAAGGCCAGACTTAGACAAATTAGAAAATGTAATATTCTTACCGGAGATCGAACCCGAGACCTCAGCATAGCGAGTCTTCGTAACATTGCGTCAGCGAAGCCGTCGATTTCATTAATAAAAACTGTTGTTTATTTATTTCACACTGTTTATACATATTACTTACAGAAAAAATTGTAATATAAATATATATAAGTAGCAGCCCATTAACGTCCCACTGCTCGGCACAAGCCTCCTCACTCATATGAGAGACCATAGAGCATAGACCCAACACGCTGCTCCAGTGCGGATTGGCAGGCAGAGTGAAGGAATAGAGAGTGCACTTGTGTACTATACACAAGTGCACTCTCTATTCCTTCACTCTCATAGTCCGATGTGACGGGAATCCGACACGACCGGAGAGAGATCGGGCGCAGGATCGACGGCTTAACGTGCTCTCCGAGGCACGGGGGTGGATCACACCGCCAACTTCCCAACATCGGGCAAATATTGAGAAAATCTTAATAGAAAAGTCAATATTGATTTTTGAATTGGCCCGACCCGGGACTCGAACCCAGAACCTCATGTCTGTAGTCGAACATGCTAACCATTAGACCAACGAGGCAGTCTAAATATATATACTTCCAGCGAAAAGAAAATACTGGAACTTACATATGAATAACGCACCATTACTTAAAAGGCGTACAAAAATAAAATATTAAAAGAATATAGTAATAAATAAAACATAGAATATTTATCTAAACATGGCTTTAATAAAAAAGCAATGTGAAACTAAATTAGTTCTACTTCATTTTTACATATAAATATTTATAATTGAAATAAGTAGATACACTTTAAAGATATAAACATATCTCATATATTATTAAGCTATTTTGTATGTTAAAAAGGGGCAAATATTTATAACTACGCTTTATTGTCATAAATTTTTAACTTTTTGTCATTTTATGCATAATATTTCAATTTATTATATTTTTCACAAAAAATTCGTTATGCACGTAAAGTCGTTATTAACTGAACGATATTCATATAAAAGGCGTTGATTGGATATTGTTTCTTAATATTTAAAAATTATTTACATAAAATAAGGTACGTTAACATATCTGTAACGTAAGTAAGCATATACGTAGATAATATATGAACATGTCCATGTTAATGGTATGGAATTATATAATTTATAGAAAAGTCATATTCATCAGTGCAGGTCCAAAGTGTGACACCAAATTTATGCAAAAAAAATTGTGTTTAAACATTATCTTCACCAAAACAAAGCTCTAAGAGTCTCTTGTTCTGACATCTTATAAATAATTTAATTTATACAGATGAATTGCGGGCACAAGCCTAGCATACAGAAAAGGAACAAATCGTCCTGTTAAGAGGCATACGTGTGTCTAGTCATTAATGTAAATGATTTTGATAGAATTTCATATAAGTATATCAATTAATAACGATTTATGGCCATTGAATTCCAATTTTATTCGCAGTTTTAAAAATATTTGTTCTATAGCACCATGTCTGTTGAAAATAATGAATAATTTATACATTTGCTATTTTTAGCAATTCTTGTAGTACTTTTTTCCTACAAAAAAAGCTATTTCTTTAATATTTAAATACGCTGGTTTTGACTGCACCCATCATTTTATTAAAAACGATGTATAATACAACGACTTATATGATATTATTTGAGTAAAGTTTTATAAAAAGTTACGGGTTCTCTCTTACCCAAGTTTTATATAATGAAACTTACAAAGAGTTTATAAGCAATTACTATACAGTCAACAAGAGTCTCACCATACTTAGGTCTTATAACGCAAGGATTTTAAAGATAATAATAGAAAATGAATCAATTTCAATTGTTACAAAAAAAAATCATTCCAACGTCAGGTTAGGTTGTTATGAAATAAAAATGTAGTAACTGAATTAAAGGATAGATAGAAATACCTTTATATTTCAGGCATGCAAAATATTATGACAGAAGCCTCAATGAAGAACTTCCTTAAGCAAGCATCGTTGCTCATGTTTTAGCAAAGGTTGACATATTTTAGCAAAATGAAAGGAGATAGGGCCCATTGGAATTCATTAAGAGAGACCTTTGTCCAGCAGTGGACGTCCATTAGTTGAGACGACGACGACGACATGTATATGTATATCTATTTATATGTGTATATATTTATGTTTATTATACAAACTATTACTGTTTTAACTGTCACCACCATCAACCCCTTTTTATTTTTCTGAAACTCCTATAACCCAAAGGTTGCCTGGAAGAAATCGCTATATAGCGATAAGGCCGCCTTATTGTACTATTTGTTTTGTATTTTTTGTGTTTTCTCTATGTTTTTTTCTTGTGGTGTACAATAAAAGTGTTCTCTCTCTCTCTCAAAAGTAGTATATGAAATTATTAAATGACGTGTGGCAAATTAAAATGCTTCATGTTATTTGTAAATATAAAACTATCTAACCTTCCAACGGATTAGCATAAAAACGCTGCTCATCTTCGTGATCCGAATCACACGTTTCATCCGTAACAATTTTACCCTTATGCGCCTAAAGAAGTTACAAATAATGTAAAGTTAACAAAAAAAAACTAAAATAACTATATTTGAAATATTAAATATTCGGCAAAATTACTTATCCTCAGCCCTATATAGGGCGTCCGTCGGCTCATTATTGACACAATAAATTCTAACGCACGCGTTTTTAAAACCAGATTCACACACAAATACACCGATGTGTATACACAACCATGTTTGTGTACCTGTATCAGTGACGCACACACCATTGCACAAAATACTGTTGTGCTACACGTAACTGCCATTCTGTCTTTAATTACGTACATTTTTATGAATAAAACATCTAACACGTAATAAGAAAAAATAAAAAAACTCGTTAAACGCATTACAAAACTTTCAAAACTTTTAAGTGACCGCTGTATAACTTTTTGCAAAATAAAAAAGCCTGTATTAACAAGTGTCGTCCGCGACAAGTTGAAAAAAAATATATTTGAATACATGATTAATAATCTTTATAATAAAGATTGCAAATTTGAACAGCATATATACGTCCTAGCTAAACCCTCGACTTCGTCCGCGTGGAATGTGTTTTGGGTAGCGTTTTTTAATTAACACCTCCCCAACCCCCGTTGCGAAACTTCTCGGCAAAAGGAATATTCCTACCAAATTTCAAGTCTACGCCTTATAGTCAATAGATACTTGGATATCTGTCATATATTACCACCTTATCAGTAAAGACGTACCGTCAAACAAAGAAATTTGTGTTCCATGCTATGTAGAAAACATAAGAGGTAAATCGCGTCTTACCTCTTAGAGTGTATCATAACTTACCATCAAATGAGATCACAGTCACTCTCTCTCTCTCTCTCTCTCTCTCTCAAGCGGTAGCCTGTCATTAAAAAAGTTTTGTCACCTAAATTTTGTGCATATAACTTTCATAATACAAACACGTGACGAAATTAGCCATATTATTGTGAAATACACACAGTACATTACAAGAGGAGACGTAAACACAGTAAGTGACAGCCCATTAACGTCTTAGTGTTGGGCACAGGCCTATGCTCTAATAACCCTTTCTTCTATGAGTGAGGTTTCATAGAAGAAAGGGTTATTAGAGCATAGACCCACCACGCTGCTCCACTGCGGATTGGCAGACATAGTACACAAGTGCATCCTCTATTCCTTCACTCTCACAGTCTGATGTGTCGGGAATCCGATACGACCGGAGAGAGATCAGACGCAGGCAGGAGGCTTAACATGCAACGGCCAACTTTCGAGAAAATCAATATCCATTTATTAATTGGCCCGACCCGGGACTCGCACCCAGGACCAAGCTAATCACTAGACCGATGAGGCAAAGAGAGGCAACGTATTGGATATTGTGAAATAGAAAACTTCTAATATTTCTCAAAATTACAACAAAAAGACTATTACATGTTCCACGTGTAGTTTAATGTGGCGAAGGCATATTAAAAAACAAACATGTAAGATGTGTAATCTAATCTAGTTAAATAAAAATATCTATTTCATAGAAATTCAGCGGTTCCGATAGTTGCAAACAATTAGATTGCGTCATTTACATGAATGTTCACGTATTTTGACATTTACTTGTTTTACTACTATTTTGGCCATTCTTCTTGAATAACCTTAACAAAAGCAACATTGACGTCCCACTGCAGGTCTCAGGCGTCCTCAGTCATATAAAAGAGAGTTTTTAGAGCATAGACCCTCCACTCTTCTTCACTGCGTTGGCGGGCATAGTACACAAGTGTACTCTCTATTCCTTTGCTCTCAAAGTCCGATGTGACGGAAATTCGACACGACCAGAGAGAGATAAGGCGCAGGACAGACGTCTTAACGTGCTCTCCGAGGCAAAGTGATGGATCACACCGCTAAAATTTTCCCAAATATTGAGAAAATTTTAATGGAAAACTTAATATCGATCTCGAATTGGGACAACCAGGGACTGGAACCCAGGACCTCATGTCTGTAGTCGAACATGCTAACAAAAATGCAATATCTATAAAAAGGTCCGCGATACCATATGAAATGACAATAATAGTGGATAAGTTATATATATTTTTATTTATTTACCTAAAAATTTGATGCTGTGGACTTTTAACTGTTGATTACATTTATATTAGCAATAAATAAATAAAAATCCCTGTTGCAGAAGACTCAGTTCTTCTTTACCTATAAATAAAGGAAATAAACGGTGTTACATTTGTACGAGTGAATCTGTGTCCAATTTTTTAAAAGTGAAATAAAAAATAATAGAAGTTGTTTATATAATTGAGTTTCATGACCTTTTTATTATTTTGTTAGTTTTATTTAATGCGCAAATAAAATCAAGTAAGCGTCTGCCAAATTGGCCAAACAAACACACCTATGAAGAGAAGGGTAATGAACTATTCCAAGCAATCATGTGAAAACATATTCTTATTTTATTTAAGGTGACATAATAGCAGCATATACTCATTTTTAAAGTAAATATATCGATTTAGTTACCGTGCACTTCGATTCTTGAGCTTTTAGCAATTTTTTAAGGTTACAAGGTGACAGCTGTTGGTAAGTGATGATACATACAAGTATAGTTATATCACTATTAGTGAATTCTATACAACATCGTATTACAATGTATTTTTTATACATTATAACTGATAAGGCGTTATTTGCCAAGGCGGGTACAAAACTAGACAAAGTGGAATAAACAATGTTTATATTTGCTTTGTCACAAATCTAACCTGGAACCTATACTTGCAAAGAGAATTATTGTACGCCAACGTGAACGTCAATGTCCCAATTAAAGTCCACCTTCAAAGGATATGCTTTACGTGTGACGTATTCTGACGTTACCATAGACATAAAACTTTATACAAAACCCCATAATCGATGTTAAAATGTACAAGTAAAGCAGAAAGGGTCGGGATAGTAAAAGAAATGTAACTATTTTGTCCTTCCTGTCCTCCATTAGGGTCAGAAAAGCGGTTAAGCGTGAACACACAAATCTCGAGTGCTTACGACTGCGGATCACGCAATACAAGATTGTTTCCCGTGGGGGCAAAATTAGACATCTGATTTCTTGAACATTTTCCTACAAGTTTCCATGACATTTTGGTATATTTGTTAATCAATAAAAAACGTTTGCTCTACAGACTACAATAAGAAATAAAAAAAAGTAAGTAGCAGCCCATTAACGTCCCACTGATGGGCACAGGCCTCCTCACTCATAGAAGAGAGGGTTCATAGAGCATAGACCCGCCACGCTGCTTCATTGCGGGTTGGGAGGCATAGAACATAAGTGCACTCTCTATTCCTTCACTCTCATAGTCCGATGTGTCGAGAAGGAGAGAGATAAGGCGCAAGACCGACGGCTTAACGTGCTCTCCGAGGCACGGGGATGGAGCACAACGCCAACTTCCTAACCTCAGGCAAATATTAAGAAAATCTTAATAGAAAACTGAATACAATCAAGAATATAATGCTTTTAAATAATTAACGCTTACAGATTTTATAACAAACTTGACGTTTTACTTATGTACAAATCGAATATCCCTACACAAATATTTAATAATTTACAGTTACATTGTAATGTATAGAAATAGAAATATACCTACATTGCACATAAATAGAATTTCTTTGATTGTCTTTTAGTGCATAGGACTTTCTGGTTTATTAAAGTAGTATTTAAATGGTTTTGTTATTAAATGGTTTACTAAAGTAATGAAATGTTTCTCTACGCATAAAATAAAGTATGAATAGTAGCAGCCTATTAGCATTCCACTGGGCACTGATGTGAGACCCACCACTCCTTTTCCAATAAATGTACGTATGAATGTTAAAAACGGATTAAGTTTTTTTTACGAATTTATAGTGGTTCCTGCTTAGATTTTCCATACAAGAGCCAACACGTTTTACCACAGAAACGTAATGGCTTTTGTCTCTCTACGTAATTCCTGGAGGCTTTTATAAATAATAAACTTTTTAATAAGGTGTTATGTTTTTATTTCATCGAAAGAAAAACTCTGAGCTTATGAGATCTAAATATGCTTACAACAGTTTGAACTATTACACATTTAACCGATTTGCAAAGTTCATTGTAGATGTTAAGTGAAACATTAACACCTGTGAAGTTATGAATGTCAAATATTCGGATAGTTAGAGTGTAAATGATATAAAATTGTAGAATTCTCACTAGCAAAGATCAAATTTGAAGGCTCCTTGGATGCATTTCACATTAGTTTTCCTAAATATTTTTTGGTAAAATATGAAAACGCATGTAGCTTGTTTAATTAAAAGCTTTAAAACTCCAACCAATTTAATGAAATAAATAACGTTTCTCTGAGCCTACAGACGACTGTTAATAACCCTAAAATTTAATAACACTAGAATAACTAGTATGTAATTAGCATGCACTTAGCACGCTATTTACACGTTCAGCTCAAATACCGTGAAATATTAATTACAGATTTTATAAACATATACGACTTTGCTTTAAAGACATGTAATTTTTTGTAGTTGCTTAATTTGTGGCAAAACGAAAAAAATGCATGACTATTAGTTATGTTTCAATTGTTTAAACTTACTGAAATTTGTGAAATTGTATTATATAATTAAAAATTACGGAATAATTTTACCGAAGTCACCTTATACATTTGTTGTAAAACGTTTAATTGAATATTCTTCTTCTTTGAGTGCCTCTCCGGCTAGCGAAGGTTGGCAGTCAGTTTCGCAAATTTCTCTCTATTTTTCGCGAGGCGTAATAATTGTGCGGCACTCGCGATTCCAATCCACTCTCTGATATTTCTCAGCCAAGACTTCTTTCTGCGACCAACGTTTCTTCTCCCGGCTACTTTTCCCATCAAAATGAGTTGTAGAAGCTCGTATCTCTCGTGTCGTATCACGTGCCCCAGATACGCAACTTTTCTCATTTTGACGGTCTGCAAAAGTTCACGCTTCTGATTCCAGCCTCCGCTTCTGATTTGTCAGTCCAACTGATGGCCAGCATGCGTCTAAACGCCCACATTCCGAACGCTTCTATACGTTTCCTGATGTCCTCTTTTATTGTCCAGGCTTCACATCCGTATAGAAGTATGGGCCAGATGTAACAACGCAGTAGTCGAATGCGTAAAGGGAATATTGGTCAATTCTTATTTAAATTATTTAACAAACAAAGTTGCGTTATGTAATTTCTAATATGTTCGTAAAATGGCCAGTTTCATATAAATTTTCAACTTTTAGAGATCAAGTAATCAATTAAGCATTCCTTGGTATAATAATATTTACTTTAAAAATTAATTAGTTATAGAAAATCATTAACTTCGTAATTCCTTTGAGAGAGCCGCTCGCGACATTGTTAATGAGATAATGATTTTAATGACGTCAATTACATTTTAATGCCTCTTTTAATGGTTCAGTTTTATTGTTTTATAGGCTTTAGGTTTATTAATTACATTATTTAGTGTTTAATAAAATAGTAGACGCTACTTGGAATTGTCGAATTTGTAATAAAAGTTACAATGTTGGAGCGTACCTACACATAGATCAAGGACTCCGCATATCTTATTGATAATGTAATGTGTTTTATTTATGTTTTATGATATATTTTATTTACAGTTTTGTAGTAATTTGAAACTATCAAAAACTGTTCTGATAGGCACATACGATAACTACTCATCGAAAACAACATGTAAGATATTCCATATTGATGTTGTCTTAACCGAAATTTTAACTAGAATACTTATTGAAAGGCTTTTTATTTATTACAGAAGTCTGTACAACAGCAATATGGTTATCTAATAATTTCCAAGCAGTCATTTAAAAACTATGATTTACTTAACGTGATCAACTTGGTAGTAACTCTTTAACTTTAAATACTATATTGGCACTTGAACAATGCTCTACGTTGACGACAGACGTACATCGCGTGGTCATATTCCAAACAACATATCATCATATTACAACGTTTCCTGGACCTGCTGCCGAACAGGCTGAACGGTTGGAAGATGTCAGGCAATGCTGGCACACTTTAGCCATATTCCGCAGTCATGGCACGACGTGGAATGGCAGAATTCAGTGCGCTACTTACAGTGCTGAATCAATCGTGAGATTCGCTAACGGAAACTAAGTTGTGGTCGCTCTGTCCCTCAAGTCTCCCAGTAAAAGCCAATCTGAAGACTTACTCAGCCTACATCTGTAATGGACTGGTGTATGCGGCCCCTACCTGGTAATCGATCTGCTCAGGGTATCAGAGGAGGACGCTTCAGAGCCAGTAGTTAAGTGTGTCTACGTCTAATAGTAGGAGTGGTAGAACAGATATTAAACATCGTAACAGCCAGGCGTCCATGATGGACGAGTGTGTCCGCAAGTATGTGATGACGGCGAAGACGATACAGTAGCGGTTTTAACACCGGGATGTGACAAATACTCGACTGACTCGAAAGAACCGATGACCAACTTGAGCATATGTCCGGGTTTTGAGGCCAAACCTTGGGGCCCGTACACCCCAATAAAGTTGAGAGGATCCGCAGATGAAAAAGATTAACTTTATTAGAGATATTTTTCTCGCAGCAGGACCCGTAAAAAGCTTAGTAATAAAAAATTTCGCGTAATATGTCCTTTTTAATTTCATTTGTTTAGAACCTGATCCCGCGACTTCGTCTGCGTGGAATGTTTTTTGGGTAGCATTTTCATTAATTTAGGCAAATTGTTTTACAAATGAGTAACATGTATAAGCAGCCGCAGCTTCCGCAGCCCCCCTTTCGGGTAGAATTTCGTAAAATCCGTTTTTACCTGACCTCTACTCGGCAAAAGGAATATTTCTACCAAATTTCAAGTCTCTAATCCTTATGGTTCCAGAGATATGGCGATGAGTCAATAGATACCTGAATATCTCTTATAGATTATTTGCAAAAATTACAAAACGTTCCAAAACTACTTTAGTAACCTCAGCATTTCTTTCTTTCTGAGCAACTCTATTATTAAACAGTCAATTATTTATTTTCAATTACTAGTAGTACTTTACATTTTCCCATTGACATTTGATATTATTTTTTCTCAAATAATAACACACAAATTAAGTTCTATTTTTAAAATATTATAGAGCGCCATCTATTGAAAGCTTACGTAAAATGTTCAAAGATTTCTTTTTAAATTTATAATAATTGTTTATGTTAACTTACTAATTACTATAATTACGTTTGTGAGGTCTCGGATCACAGTTTCTTATATCAATACCTCGTAAACTTATTACAATAGGTACTCTCGGTGCCTCTGCGAAATATGCCTTTTTAAAATTTATTGCTACTCAGGATGAAGTTTTAATTATTTTTTTTATAATTCCTAATTGCACTTTATTGCTTGATGGATTGCATTGCTTTAATCATTTTTATGACAGTTGAAAGGCGCTTCCGCGGTTTTAATTGGGTTATTAATAATTTATTATTTGCCAAATTAATTTTAATTGCAACCTCAAAAACCACTACTTAATTTATTGTATATCAGGTGAACACATTTCCTGCTGTAAAGCTTTGTTCTTGATTGTCAAAGTAATGTAGGTGAATGGAATTTTTGAAAAAAAAATCAGTTGATGTTAATGAAGCTTGGTTGAAAGCAACTATATATTGACAAAGCTAATATCAAATGGTCTTAGAATCAGCTCTAAAACATTATAAACAAATCACGCAAAGAATAGGTGTAATTTGTAGAGAAAATATTGTGGCGACTACTTGAATATCCAAGTTCATAATATTCTAAAGGTAACATATAAAATTGAGGCCAATTCCTGTCCATCTCATGTGTTGGGTTCATCGCAGCATTCTGCGGGGTACGGGCCTCGAGGCAGGGCCTCATTGCCCGGGCATCTTTTCTCGGGCATTCAGTAAATGCCCGGTACTCTTTTTTGCCCGTATTTTATACGGGCTGGATCCCGCCGGCGACGCCAGCGGGTCCATCCTGGTCAATTCCGAGTGTTGTTGNATAATAATAATAATAATACTCTTTATTGTACACCTTAAAACACAATAACAAATTATGAATGCAAGAGGCTTATACAAATAAATGTACAAAAGGCGGTCTTATCGCTAGTCAGCGATTTCTTCCAGACAACCTTCAGTGAAAGTTAATTGGGTGAATAATAAAATTATTACATTAAGGATTGAAGATTTGAACGAGACATACTTTATTTAGAGAGTATTTAAACAAATAATAGGAATCGAATAAATCCCAACTATTGGAAATCGAAACCGACTATAAATGAAATCGTTTATGAAGAAATCGCCCAGATGTCCGACCGAGATTTAATTAAAAACTATTTAATAAGAATTTGCGCATATAACCTTAAGACTATTACAGCGATAACAGTAAACAAGTTGACATCTATTATGTTAATATATCTGATTCAAAAGCCAATGATTATTTGTGCCACATTAATTTACACATTTACGATTAAAGTTCGTTGGGAATGGAGCCTAACGGATAATTTAATACAAAAGCAAACAATAAAGAGTTTACAGCCTTAATTTTTAAAAGCTGAGTAAATATTAGCAATTTTCATTAGAATAGGTTTAAGTATAGTGGTGTTGGACGTAATATTTCGAAGCAAATAAATAAGCGTATATTATGTATACCGTAATATCGCCAATAGAACAGAATTATTTGATTTAATCAATGAGATTTGAATTGCCTCTTTAAAGGAACAAATAATTTTAATTTTAAAAATGAAATATAGATACCTTATTGGGTGGGTGTGTATTATTGAAGTGAAACTTCTTTAGGCGCATGAAAGTAAAAATTTTACGGATGAAACGCGTTATTAGCGTCACGAAGATATGCAGCGTTTTTTATGCTAATTCGTTTGAAGATTAGGTAGTTGTATTATTTACAAATAACATGTGGCATTTTAATTTGCCACTCGTCTTTAATATACTATTTTCCATAAAATATATCTTTTCTAAATTTAAGATTCATAAGCAAAATAATTAATAATTTACAATATTGTCAAAAAACACGTGACATTTTTATTTCCAATTCATAATTTGAGATTTCAATAAATTATTTGTATTAATTTTCGACAATTAAATTCCTAACATATCTTTCTATTTCCCTCCCTCTCAGACTCGGAAATGTAAAGTTTTAGATTTTGGATTTGAATTGTCTACGCTTAATTGCTATCTCATGTGATGGTATTTGATAATACAATCTTTGACAGTAGCGGGTTTATGCTGAAAGATAAATTTCACCTCTTGAAATAGCACCGTACCGGAATACAATAGTTTTGTCGGCACCACGTCTTTACAGATAGTATTATAAAGACGCTCTCTTCAGTCCAGGTCTAGATAACTTAAAAAATAGGATATTTTAAATGTGCCCTTCCAAAAATTTGATGCAATATCTCTACGACGGCTCCCTGGCGCGATGTTGCGAGTACTTTGCTAGTAAAACTCTCGAGTTCGATCCACGGTGGGGCGAATTCAAAAAAAATTCTAATTGGTTTGCGTCTGGACTGGAAGCTTTGGCCGTGCCTAGGTACCACCCTACCAGCAAAGACAAGATATCAATCAAGCAAGAGATCTATGTTCCGGTACGATATCGTAAGAGGCAACTTGCCTCTTACCAACGCTTGTATTTTAGATTGTATCATCACTTCCCATCAGGTGTGATCACAATCGAACGCTAACCTGTCAGCAATTAAATCAATACGTTTGAATCGTCAAATAATTTTATTTTCCCCGCTCTGATTCTAATGATGATGGTACTCAAGAACGACTTAAAATCTAAAGTTACGGGGGTCCTTCGCGCCCTGATCCGAGAAGAACCCACAGCAAACTCAATCGGGTATTATGTATTTTTTTTGTTACCATCATCATTACAATATCATATTAGTTTAATATATTTTAATTCGAATTAGAGCAATTCGTTCACTCCTACGCGTTTCTATAGTCTAAGTAATCTTGCAACTTATAATACGATTTTTATGTCAAATTTCTTTTACCAAAGATTTTGAATTTCTTAATTGACATCTCTAAAACGTCTTTATAAATAAAATATAAACCATAAACGGTTTCTACAATGTGTCAGGGTGTGACGAAATATTTTCCAAACTATGTTAAACTTGGGTATAAGCGTGCATCATAAAATCCACTTAAGCAATTTCTCAGTACTGGAGTTGTACACCAGTAGAATAAATTTGCTGAGAATGTGATGACTGTGATATTACTTAATCAGTTCAATAATAGACTGGATAAGCATAGATATAACATAAAGCACAAAAATTGACAAAGGCGCATCAGGAAAAGCTCCTTAGCCTTCAAAATCTTAATGACTACCATCGTTCAATGTATCTGCCTTAGGTATTCGATATTCTGACATTCTGCTATAAACATGAGACGTTAACACTTTTGAAACCTCATAATCGATGTTAAAAATGTCTAAAACGTTGCGCGAGACAGAGATAAACGCTTCGTAAGGGTGTGGCCTTTCCTAGCCACGCCTATTGGATATCGATTCGATGGCAGATAATTTATTCATAATCCTCTCTTACTCGCTGTTTATATCGCCAGAGGACATCTTTGGGGTTATTTGCATTTTTATGAATAATCATTAGGTTATTTTTCGTACCCGCACATTGGTTATTCATGGTATTCCAAAAACAATGTTGCAAAGGAAAAAATGTGAAAAGTTATAGCGAAGATCTGTTATTATTCAATTGTATATCTTTCACTCAATTTCTTCTATTCTCCCTATACATATTGAAATATTGAATCTTTAATTAAATGCTTTTTTATTCACCTATTCAATTTTTTTACTTCGAGTGAGTGATACGTTTTACACGTAATTATCTGTATATATGATATTCTTATATGCGTCTGTATGTGACAGAACACAGTTCGTTGAATTTTTTTGTGTGTCTTAAGGTATATTCGAGAATGGTTTACATTGACAATTCCATCAGATAAATAACAAATTTACTCATATCTCCACGGGATAATAAACTAGGCGCGCAGCAGCTTGTATTCCTATAATGTTCAATAGACAAGCTAGTGTTTATATACACATAATGCATATCAGGAGTCTAAATCGCTACCGACATGCAAAAAAATATTAATGGTCTATCTATTAGACTAGGATCTTAGAATTTCACGACAACATATTTATGTACACATTTTATAAATCTAGGTATGTATGTAAATTATATATATTAATTTATTTATGTACTTATAGCTATACATGTTTTAGAATGTAGATATTAGTGTGTATGTTTATTTTATTGCCTACCTCCTATGATTTTATATTTTTTTGAAGCCAAGGTTGTCTGAAATTGCTATTTAGCGATAAGACCGCCTGTTGTTTCTCTTATATTTAAGTTTATTCTATCGTATATTATTATTGTAGGTGTGCAATAAAGTGTATAAATGATAATCTATATATATTGTCAATTTACAAATATAGAACAAAAATATATTTATAACTTCGCCTTGATGTTTTCACTTGTGTCGTCTGGTCTGAAGCACAGCAAGTGTTTTACTATTGATTTTTGTAATTGATGTATTTATCGTAAGTTTCTAAACAGGAAAATCAAATCACAAACCCCTTCGACTACACTATAGCAACGCCTGAACAACGACTATACTACAGACAAACTTTAGTTAATGGTCGATTGGAGTAGGAAACTTGTTGGTTATTTTGCTACGTCCGTTATATATACTAGGAAATATTTAAGTAAATGACAAAAATTTCGTTTGCCTACAGAAAAACTCCGTCTATCCCTTTGTGTGGGTTGCGGGGGACAAATCCACGACCAGTACATCCTTCGAGTAGCGCCTGACCTAGAATGGCATGCAGCTTGCCTCAAATGTCAAGAATGCAGACAATTTCTTGACGAGTCCTGCACGTGTTTTGTTCGAGACGGAAAGACGTATTGTAAACGAGATTATACTAGGTAAGTTAATTACTTATTAGCTATTACGGTGATTCAAAAACTGTATTGAAATCCCATTTAAAATAGTTTCAGAGTTTCAAATAAATGACACGTGTAATACATTGCAAGACATCAAAATATTCTTGTAGAGAATGAAAAGATATACAAAAACGTTTTTTGTCATTCTTTATAAACTCAATGATTTGTAAGTTATTAAGACGGAACGGTATTCAAACTGAAAATTAATTTTGTCATAAACATCCTTGATTTAATAAAAAAAATTGTTTTTTTAAAAAATCGATGTGATTTTACATATCGTTCAATTCTTTACTAGAATATGCTTTTATTATTCAAATTCATATATTATATTTAATATGAAAATAGAAAATACGCAATCCGCTAGCTATACATATTAGAATTAATAGTTCCAATATATACAGCAATCTTTTCTTACTCGTTTGAAACTATTTCTAAGGGGATTTCAAGAAAATATAATCTTGTAATTTTTTCAAGGAGCCTTTTATTTATGATGTCCTCTTGCCCAATGTATTAAATACATTCATTTATGTTTCGCAAGAAGTCTTACCGAGTGCTGGAGGTGTATAAAGATAGATCGGTCAAGATAACAAGCAAATTACTCTAATATCTTGAAGAGAGAGGCATATTTAAAAAAAAACTCAGTTTCCGTTGAATTGTAACTAAAAAAACTACATAAAAGACTGTAAACACACTTAATAGGGCTAATCTCAAATACCGAAATAAAAATATAACAGTTGGTGTTAAAGCTCACTCACACTATAATAGTAAGACATATTTTTTCGATATGTGTTAAGAACGTTCTCGTACTCAAATATAAAAGCATATTATAATGTTGAAGACAATTTGAAAGATAAAAATGTTTGGACTTGACATCAACTCACAAAATCCCAACATAAACCAATAAAAAAATGTACTTAAAAGAGTAACGGTTGAGTTTATAGACAGTTTCTTGTCAATAACTACGTATATTATTTATATAACGTAGACCAATAGTCAGACTGAAACGTCATATCGTTTATATACAGTATTGTCCATTTTTTAATATTACACCATGACCACTAAACAGATACGTACATAAATATTTAAGTAATATTTTGTGTTTTTAATTATCACAGACATTTTGCTAACATTTTATACAATTTTTTACTAATTCTTACCTTATCACGTCTTAACAATTCAGTTAAACAAGACAAAACATGCAAAATAAACCTGTAAGACTTGTAAATTTTATCGTATAACACCGTATTTGATTGTAAATTTAAAACATCATAAATTATTATCTACAGTTTCCAGCTTTGTTAGCTTTAAGGTCTTAATAATAAATCTAATTCTTGTTGAATTGACTGGAGTCTCAAGGTCTTGTACTTATGTGTTTACTTTGATTATACTACAATTTCATTCCTGAACTCATTTGATACTGCGTCTAAACTTAAATATCACCCAGATTTCCAAACCAGGCATGGGAACAGAATTGTAATGCCCCAACAACGTCTGGCTTTATATGGTAAAAATGTATATTGTATGGCGATACATATTACAATCATTTACCACCATGTCACTATAATTTAGATTTCCCGGCTTTTAGAAAATATTTAATTAAATTTTTGATAGAAAAATGTTATTATAATATTAATGAATTTTTAAATAACAAAATGTAAAAATTAAGGTATTGACTGAAATCTTTTCTTCTTATTTGAAATTTATGGTAAACTAAATAATAATACTTGTGAATAATAATAATATTGTTTTAAAATGACATTCTTAAGGATTATTTGAAGCTTATTTAATTTTATATCTATTGCAATGACTAAGTATACTCTGAAAAAAAAATACATGATAATGGTGCGCTGAGATGTGTTATTTTAATTATTTGCATGCTAGAAATAGCAGAATATGTTGGAATAAATATTAATATGTAAGACTAACTTATGTACCCATGTTCAAGCAAATAAAAATTCATTTCATTTCATAAAAGTAACAATACTTTGTGATGGCACGAGTATTCGCTTTGTTAGCTGAGGCCTAGTGTTCAAGTTCTTACAGAGCAAATTTTAGGGAAAGAAAACTTTTTCTTGACAGTGTGTAGCGTTCTGTCAGTGCCAAAAAAACATAAGATGATATTTTGTAGTCAATAAATGTTTTTACACACCCATGAATATAAAAAAAGTAAGATAAGTTGCTACTTATCTAGGCCATTAAAGTCCTATTGCTGGGTACAAGCCTTCTCACACATAAGAGTGAGGGTTTTTAGAGCATAAACCCATTACGCTGATCTATTGTGGATTGGCAGGCATAGTACACAAGTGCATTCTCTATTCCTTCACTCTCATAGTCCGATGTGACAGTAATCCGACACGATCGGAGAGAGATCAACCGCAAGACCGACGGCTTAACGTGCTCTCCGAAGCACAGAAGTGAAACACACCGCGAATTTTCCAACTTCGGCCATATAATAAGAAAATATTAATAGAAAACTCAATATCGATTTAACCCAGGACCTCATATCGAACATGCTAACCACTAGACCAATGAGGCAGTGTCCATGTATATAATTAAAATTGAATATTAACGTTGCACCTAAACAAGACTTAAAAATAATTATATTTGCTCTTAAAATTTACAACGATCTTGAGTCATCCAGTTATCTAAAACCTAATTTGTATTGTTAAATGTCTAATGAATTTCAGTTGGCCTCAACAAAGTGTACCTATTCTCTTCAGTGTTTTCCTATCACAGAATCTGAATCTGTCAACACATTTTCCATCAGTATTCAGCTACGTAGTTATTAAATGGCTTACAGAATACTGAGATTTAGCGCGTTAAAGTCACTAATAAACAAACGGGCAGAATGAAGGAAAAGCATAAACAATTTATATTATCATCCCATTTATAGACTTCGTATCCATATTTAGTCTGTGGCTTACCACTTCAAAAAAAAACTTATAAAGAATATTCATAACCACGCGTCAATCATATCGGCGCCACTTTTTCAAACACAGACAGCATCATCTTTGAATTCACTAAAATAACTTGAATGTTTACCTTTTCACCCTTCCATCTTCCCAGCTAAAATATAGAATTACACATCAGCAAACAAAGTTCTTCAAGTTCGAACGTGACCATCTGTTTTCTAGGATCATAGAGATCATAATTGTTTGGCAGTTTGAAAAGTTAAGTTGGCAAAGAGACGAATTGTCTTTGCCGCTTTGAACGGTGATGCGCCGAGAAAAACAAACGCGGCGTTATGTATTTTGGCGCCAAAACAAACGTCAGTTTGACATCGCGGCGGGCGGCGGGAACTCGATATGTCTATGGTATGTTTGTTTCGGTTCCACCGGAAAAGCGATTGGGTTACTTTTTTCAGCCTAATGCAGTATTTGTTTTCATATTGATTTAATTTATGTTTGTCTTCTCACGAATCCGATTAAATGTGTTTTCCTTATAAATAGTTTTCTGCATTCTCTAAATAAATCATTAATTTAAAAACGCTCTACTGCTAGTGGTAATTCGAAGAGGTTAAATTAAAATTACAGATATTACATACATTTTTGGTCGTAGATTAGATATAATTGAAAGCATAGACAATTCTATTAATTGATACGTCTTTTGGTAAGAGCTTCCGGACGGTATAATGTAGTCGATAAATGAATTTTATAAAATAACAATTAAAACGGTAGGATGTTTATTCTATTAGCAATCTGATACACAAACAGTGCATCCGTTTACGAAGGGTTAATCTGTTCTATTATCGTTGTAATGTTTATTTATGGAATTCGTCAAATTAACATTGTAATTTATTTTTACTATTTCATGGCCTCGCTGCCCTAATAATGCAAGCACTCCCTTCGTTGGCAAGGGCCCTAAATTCGATTTCGGTCGTGGAAAATTTGTATTTCCTAATTCGGCGATGTCGGGGTTTGTAGGTTATAACCCTGGCTTGATACCCTATCAACAAAGATACGCCACATATATTAAGAATTAAATTACCATCTTGTACTGTGACTTCACTTTTTATCAGGTGAAATCACAATCAACACGTTATCTGTTACTAACAAGAAATACTTCTGTAACCACTTCATTGAAACTAACTCAAAAAATTTACAATTCTCTGCTGTTTTCTCAGTATTTATCTACCTTTTCTTAACTAACTGAGTTATATCTGGGGTGAGACATACTTATAGGTGTGTTTAACCCAGAATCTCTGACCCGCCCCTACAATTAGCGAAACCTGATTCCATCCGCTCGTCTACCATGACAGTCTAAACATTAGCCGACGAAATAACATAGCGTATCACAAAATGCTACTTTAAGCTGGAATAAATTAGTTATTCTTATAAAGATGGTCTTTGATTTAGCCATATCGCTGATGTGTAATGATGATTAATCTTTTTCCCGGCCGAGGACCCTTCTTCGATTCACAGCAGTGTAAATTTTGTTAATTGTGTTTTCTATTTTATCTGAGTCTGAACTAGTTACAGGTTCCGGCCGTGGCTAATTGGTGTTATTACTGATTTCGCTAGCAGAAGTGCCGGGTTAGATTCATGGTAGGGCAAATAAGAGAGATTGTATTTTCGTCTGGGTCTGGACTAATGGGTGTCTTCGGCGGTAACTATCACATAAACAGCAGGATGTTCTAATAGGCAACACAATCCGGTACAATTTTAACGAGTTCTAACGAGTTACTAGCTATTGTTAACATAATTTTCATCCAGATCCTTCAAGTCTACTTTAAGTTATATAAGCATAGAGACACAAATAATATTTAAGAAAATAATACAATTGGCAAAATTGTCACATAATTGGATTTAGTAGATAATTTATCTAGACTTTCGAATATTTACTGGGACATAAATAACAATCTGTAGCGTTACCGGTTTATAAGAAAAAGTCTATACATTAGATATTTACACTGTGTTTAGAATCCAACTCGGCTGGGCAGCGTTCGGGAAACTACGCCAAATATTTTCGTCCGATATTCCTCAGTGCCTAAAGACCAAAGTCTTCGAACAGTGCGTGTTGCCAGTGATGACCTACGGGTCTGAGACGTGGTCGCTGACTACGGGCCTCATGCGGAAGCTCAGGATCACTCAGCGTGCGATGGAGAGGGCTATGCTCGGAGTTTCTCTACGTGATCGAATTAGAAATGAAGAGATCCGTAGTAGAACCAAAGTCACCGACATAGTTCTACGAATCGCGAACCTGAAGTGCCAATGGGCGGGGCACATAGTCCGAAGGACCGATGGACGTTGGGGGCTGAAGGTGCTGGAGTGGCGACCCCGCACCGGACGCCGCAGTGTAGGCAGACCCTCCGCAAGGTGGACCCATGATATAAAGAGGGTCGCCGGTAGCCGCTGGAGCCAGGCGCCGCAAAATCCGGCCGTATGGACGTCATTACGTGAGACCTATGTTCAGCAGTGGACGTCCATCGGTTGAAGTGACGACGACGACGACGACGACTGTGTTTAGTTTAATCAGGCGATCCTCAATTAGCGAAATTTGAGAACATAGCATTTACCATAACTTGGTCTTAATGTATAAATACATTAGACATTTACTGTATATAATTTAGAAGTTCGTAAATAAAAAGATCATAAAGTTCTAAATAAAATTTACCTCAAGAAGATGAAATATGTAAATGCCAATTTCATAAGTGAAAAATTCTTTACGAGTACTGTACACTTTTTTCTTGGTATTGAATGAGATTAAGCCGTCACGGCTCTGTAAAACTCGTTTGAGTCAACTAAAGGTGTGAACCACTGCTACATTTCATTATTTAACAGAACATTATTGACATTATTGATTTTTAAAATAACTTATACATAACATATTATATATTGTACTTATTACAAAAAATGATTTATGTTCTGCATAATGTTAGTAATTGTAAGGTCACAGGTCTCCTCACTCATAGAAGAAGCGAGGGCATAGATTGATTATAATAAATACATGAAGTTAAGTTAAAAAAAAAAAAATCAAAACAAGACTTTCTTCTATGATATTAGAGAACAAATTTAATTGTCACAAATAATTTTTTTATTGTCTCAGAAGTTTTACACGATATTTGACACTCTGGAGTTTGAATGGGGATACATTATTTTGTCTAGATTGAGATTTTTAAATTCGTTATATCTTTTGAATGGAATGTCAGATTTTTATCATTTAAAAAGTATTTTACAAGGGTTAAAACGATTTTTAATAAAATATAACGAAATTTTTTAGGATATGGATTAATACCAAGATATGATTACTATGGTTTGATTATTGTCGGCACTTTTACTAACTTTTAATATGCAAAAAAGAAATTATATGGCATAACTACATACTACACGGTTAGACATGGTATCACGGACTTTTTTGGAGATATTAGTACGTTCTATCATATTGTAGAACATTTTTTTATTCTATCTTCAATAGTTTCTGCAGCGTACGCGATAACGGATTTTTTGGTTCACACCTTGGGTTGTATTAATGCATTTTTCTTAGCGATCCTTATTTTTTTTGAGTATATAATATAACCAATGTAGCTCAGCGAAAAGGCAGCTTTTTGATGGTTGAAAATTTTTGAAATCGGACCTGTAGTTTTTGTGTGACAACATAACACATACATAGATACTGACATGCTTTCCTCTTATAATATTAGTGTAGATTTCGCTTTCAGACAATACTTTTAGCCAATACTAATCTTTTCACATGTATTAGTTTTCTTGTACAGCAAATCTAAATATGAAACATTTCATACTAAACCTAATATATCTAATTACTAAACATCTGCTGACATTGATTGACACACAGCTGCAACAACACGACCACACAAATCGCCGAGTAAACTAAATAAAGGAATTTACAATTTGCAATAACTCGTACTTCTACTAAAGTCCGTGAAAATTTCAAATACATATCTATCAAAATCTTTATTGAAATAAGTTTAATAATTTTTTTTAAATCTTACCAACTTCAGGTAAAGACACTCCAACACGATAGGTTTATTCTACTTTAGAATATACCAAGGAGAATGTCAATATTTATACTTTTAACAACAATATATACATTTTACTAATAAATTGTTTTAAAATACGTATACAAAATTGTATTCAAATACAAGCAAGTCTTTCTTTTAAATATTCTTGAATTGTATAACATATGTAACTGTGTTTATTTGGGATGCATGAGAACGTAAGTAGTCCAAGTTCGACTGTTTTTATTTTATAAGTATACTTCTCCCGGAAAATTATTTCTGGATAGCAACGATAACGATCTCATAATTTTTAATTATTTCACTAAAATTTGCTTTTAGCCTTTTCTCCTATACATAATATTATCAAACCACATAAATCATTGAAATTCATTACAATTAATAGAATATAAGATAAATGTTTAACAATTTGAACTATATACGGGTAGAATTTTTACGGATGAAACGCGTGATTAGCGTCACGATGATGTGCAGCGTTTTTTATGTTTGAAGGTGAAGTTATAACATGTGGCATTTTGATTTGCTACTCGTCATTTCATAATTTAATATACTGTTTTTTATGAAATATAAAATAACAATATTTCATAAATCCTCTTTTTTAAATTTTAAAACAAAATTTTAATAATAAAATCTAATATTGATAAAAAACACGTGGTAGTTTTATTTAAAATACGTCATTTGATATTTTAATCAATTATTTGTATTAATTTTCTACTACTATGCCAATTAATTTCATTAAATTCCAAACATCCTCCTTTTTCCCTCCCTCTAAGTCTCGGAAATCATTCAAAGTTTAGATTTGTATAAATATAAAAAGGACTTAAAAATTACTTTGCCAAAGAAGTTTCACAGAGTTTTTCATAGACAATATTCATAAACTAATACAGTATCCACATATTGAAATAAACGGAGGCAATGTAAACTACATGACTAATAAAAGAAAAAGTACTTATACTTCACAAACTGGTAATAATTTAAAAGCACAGCACACAGTCAGTTTATTATTCATCTTTAGTAAATAATATGCGTATTATTCATAATTTTTTAAACTCCAATCACCAATGAGCGATAAACAAAAAAGCAACCCCAAAATAAATTCACGGAGGAAAACGTGAAAAGCGGAAACTTGGAAAACCCTAAACGTATTTTCAAAGGGAGGGAGACTGGTGGGGTTATTGACCGGCACTTAGTGAATGAACCCCCCGGCAATCTCGCTAAAAGCATTGCCTATAGGTAGGGATGTGGGGGTATACCTTTTTAGCATCGCCTATAGCTAGGGTTATGTTTATCCACGTTTTATAGGTGAGCTATAAAGTTGACTATCATCGGTATTGAAAGGGTTGATGGGGTCTTTTATGGATTAGGATATGGGTCCATTTAATAATTTGGCCTTAAAATTATTTTTACAATATATTGCCTATTATTTTTACAATGTCATGCCTATCTACTATAAAGTATATAAATCTCGTGGCAAGGTGTTTGTTATCTCATTCCTCCGAAACAGTTTGACCGATTGTCCTGATTTTTTTTTTGTGTTTATACGTCTTTTACGTATAAATGGACAACTTGCATTTAATACCTATTATCAACCTAGATCTCCTTTTTAATATCATAGCTACTAAAACATGAACTTTATAACATATCATTATTAGAAAAGGTGTTACTCTCAAAGCAATCATATTTGTAACACTGTGTTACAAAATTTGTATTTTATACATGTCTCTTTATACGTAGAGGCCGTCGATATATTTGAAAGATCTTAGAAGAGGTCGTAAAGTATTTTTCATCGTCAACCTGACTCCTTATTTGTTATGTTTAAAACTTATTCTATGAAACATATTTTTTATTCCTTACAGGTTAGCGATTGACTGTAATCTCACGTTATGGTAAGCGAAGATACAATTCAAGAAGCGTGCTAGCATCGTATTAGAACAAAAATATTTTGTTTAGTACCACGTATTTGCAAAGGGGATGATTAAAAATTCGCATGGCACTAATATTACGTGAGAAAATCGTTACAAAAATTAATTCCTAAAACATCAATGCTTCTCAACGGAACCACCAGCAATGAATCTAGCAAATTCGATTTTCTAAATTAGGAAAAGTCAGTCCTCCATTTGCCCGTGACGGTTTTATCTTTTGATACTTTTTTCTAATAAAAATAATTATTTACATTTAAAAAAATTTCACTATATCGACGTGGAAACCAAGCACCTAGTGTACATTCATTTTCTAAGTTTGAGTAGGCAAAAATAGAAATCTGGTTAGTCCAGGATTTGTAGCATCTTCGGCCATTATGCAGTGTGTATTTTCCTTACTGTATTGTATATAAACAAACATTTAACAATAGCCGAGATGTCCTAATGGATAGACAGATGAATTTTTGTTAAGAATCATCTAGTTGTAAAAAATCTATACTTTTGGTCTAAATTTCATCATTGTGCTTTTCCGCGTAAGGAAATCAACGTGAAGAAACCCGCGTTTCCCTGGAACAAATATGGATTATGGTGTAGCCCACTGTCCCCAGTAGAGCAGCCTTGTGGGTTTTTGCTCTATAAACACTATAACCTATGAGGTTTTCTAACATTTCTAATTTATTTCTCTTGTCCACAGGTTATTTGGTACAAAATGCGACAAGTGTGGAGCGTCGTTTAGCAAAAATGACTTCGTGATGCGGGCGAAAACGAAAATCTATCACATCGATTGCTTTAGATGTTGTGCCTGTGCTAGACAATTAATACCTGGTAATGATTGATAAATATTTTTTTATTGTCTATGTATGTAGACAAAACAAATATCTTTTAGAAAATAAGTTGAAAGTTTGCTATTTCGATATCTTAACCGGCAGATTAAAAGTATATAACATTAACTACAGCATAATTTGCCAATTTGATGCAGCTCGCACGTTAATAAGCTACAATCTATGTTTTATTTAATTCATGATTAAGTATATTCATCTTTTATTCATTCATATAGCAACGTAGCATTTTAACATTGTATTGTTGACGTTGTTCAAGACTGAACACTGCAGATACTTGTAAATATAGTAAGAAGGCGTCTATTGACTACTTATTAAATATTAACTTAACCGTGTTAAGTTATTACAACTTCAATTTTCAATTACACAGCCTAATAACAGTAAAAATATTGTTACTCAAATGAGATGTAAAAAACGGTTCTGTCAAACATGTCACAAACTCGCTACCAGTCTTTGAATGTAGTCCGCTACAATTATATATGAAAGTGAAATATAGAAAGTTTTTAACTCTTACCATATTTTTAGACGTATATCGATATTGGAAAACTGGTTTTAAATAAACCAGAACAGTTTAAAAATAACGTTTTTCAATTTTATATGAAAGAAAAAGAAGAGGAGATACTTCTCATCAAACCAACTTACGTGTAACAATGTGAATATATGCACGGCTCCTTTTTTATTCGCTGGGAAATGTTTTTATGAACAAACTCCGACCCAGGGTCAGGAGTGCAGGAGTAGTCAAGGAAGAAGGCCTCGCAATGCCCTCTAAAACCCAGCAGAACCCTCTTCATCCATAAATGAGTCTTTGGTGTCCTGAATGAGTCCGACTATGGATTCATGGAGTCGGGAGGACAAACGTGCCTTATATTCAAATATCGACGACCCCTACTTTTGTTCGGTAAATTTGACGAAGACATTTTGTCGATTTTGTAATTTTGATGATTTTATCACCCCATTTATGAACCTATCATGTAGCCACAGTGCGTGCGTACAAAGTACACATGCCAGAAGTGAAACTTCTTTGGCAAAGTAATTTTTAGATTTTGTTTCTATTTATACAAATGTAAAACTTTAAATTTAAGACATAGAGGGAGGGGAAAAGTGATGAACTTAATTTGCAATAAAATATTAAAAGTGTCGAAAATTAATACATATAATTTGTTGAAATCTCAAATGACGAATTGTAACTAAAAATGCCACGTGTTATTTTGTCAATATTAGAAATTATTAATTAAATTTTGTTTGAATTTAAAATTTAGAAAGGTGTATGTAATATTTTTATTTTATATTTTATGATAAATGGTATATTAAATTATTAAATGACGAGTGGCAGATTAAAATGCCGCATGTTATTTGTACATATTAAAACTACCAAACCATGAAACGCATTAACATAAAAACGCAGCACATCTTCGTAACGCTAATCAAGCGTTTCATCCGAAATAATTTTACCCTCATGTGCCTAAAGAAGTTTCACTTCAAATATATCATTAGTACAAAAGGTAGTTCATTATATAATTTACTTATGAAACACTGTCTTACAAAATTTGGATTTTATATTTGACTCTTTATACGTAGGGACCGTCTATATTTAAATACTAACAAATGTAAAACTGAAGCGTTTGAATTTCCGTCCGTTTAATAAAATTTTTTCAAAAACTCAGGTTGTGCAGGTTAGTCGAAGAAAAACGCTTAAAAAATTTATGGCGCATCTATATTACAAAATAAAATTGTAAAGATTGAATTTCCTTCAGTATATTTCTGAAAATGAAAGGTCCGTTAAAGTCGACTAGGTGAAATTTTTCTTTCTTTTTTCAATAAATGAATCAATATTGAAGAATAGTCATTGCGTAAAAATCACTTGTAATAGTCTTATATTTATTATATTAGTAATCAAACTATAGTAATCTATAGTTTGATTACTATATTTGGTTCCAGCTATAAATATGTGTATACACTAATAGTAACTATTTGTTGTAGGTGACGAATTCGCGTTGCGAGAAGGCGGTGCTTTATATTGTAGGGAAGATCATGATGTCTTAGAAAAAGTGAGTAAATTCTCAAATATCATATATTAATGTAAAATATTTTAATATGTATAAGTTTACAATACTTAATTTTCGAAAAATACATATAATATGTTTATAAGTCTAATGGTTAGCATGTTCAGCTACAGACCTATGGTCGTGGGTTCGAGTTCCGGGTCAATTTTTTCTCAATATTTTCCGGGATTCACTTGTGTACTATGCCTGCCAGCCTGCAGTGGAGTAGCGTGGTGGGTCTATGGTTTAAAAACTTTCTATCCTATGAGTGAGGGGGCCTGTACCCAGCAGCGGGACGCTAATAGGCTGCTTACCTTATGTAAAACATACTGTATACCATATTTCCTAATAGACAATTCAAAATCGATATTGAGTTTTCTATTAAGATTTTCTCAATATTTGCCCGAAGTTGAGAACTTGGCGAAGTGATCCACCTCCGTGCCTCGGAGATCACGTTAAACCGTCGGTCCTGCGCCTGATCTCTCTCCCATCGTGACGGATTCATGTCATATGGACTATGAGAGTGAAGAAATAGAGAATGCACTTGTATACTACGCTTGCCAATCCGCAGTGGAGCAGCGTGTTGGGTCTATGCTTTAAGAACCCTCTCTCATATGACTCAAGAGGCCTGTGTCCAGCAATGGGACATTAATGGGATGCTATTTATCTTATATTTTCTTATAAGTAGCAAATTGAAATCCATTTTGTAAAAGTGAAATTATTGTAGATTTTAAACATTTTATTGTCTTTTAACCGCATCCAGATACTGCTTTACAGTAATCTATGTAAATAGTAAAACAAAGGAAGTAAAATTACTCTGCAAGCAAATATTTCGTTCAGCAAGGTTATTACTTTATTTAGTTTCATTGTCTTAAAATAATAAGTCTCAAACAACGCTACCAGACTGATAAAAACTATTATATCTTCTTTACAAATGTGATTATAAAATATCTAAATTCTTTAATATTAAGAAAAACACTATTTTTGTTACAATATCAATATTAATTCTCTGTAGAGTGCAAACACAAGCGGCAGCAGCAGTGGCAATGCAGAAAGCAATAACAACACAACACTTAGTAATAATAATTCACACCATCCCCATGAATTGGGCTCTATGTCGGGTGAGTATTTTAGTCTTGTACAACCTTTTCTTAGTGTTTTATGATCAATATTACAACGTATTTATTTATAAACATACATGTATATGTTTATTAGACTGGCTCATCGCATTTGCGCTTGTGTTAGCGCATAAACTTGTTTGCTATGACTGCCAACCCGTAGTGGTTCTATGCTCTAAAAACACGCTCTCCTAAGGAGTAAGAAGGCCTAACCACAGCAGTGGGACCTTAATGAGATTATACTTAATAGAAAGAATGGTTTGATAAGGCACGATCGATATTCATGCAAATAACATAATAAATCTGGATTTTGCCAAAAATACTTAATACGAAACAGTCACTCCCCTTTTAAAGGATATTTAGATTATCTAGATAATATCGGAAACACTCGATTGTAGTTTTTATCTGTTACATGCGTAATGAGCTCTATCGTATCGAATACTCAGATAATGGAGTAGTGATTAGACACTGATTTCAGATACAGTCAGCGGCAAATATTCAATACACTGTACCTAAAAGTGTACTAACTAAAATATGTTTTTTTTAATGCTAACAGGGTAGGTCTTGGTTGTAGTCTCACCTGATCGTGATGATATAGCCTAAGATGAAAACGCACTAATCTGATAAGAGGTAATTTATCTCTACGGTCATGTTGTCTAAAGCGCACACTAAGTTTTATTTTGTAATAAATTACAAAATACGTTCATGTTTATGATGCACTATAATAAGTTTAAGTAATCGTAAACGAACTTGTTAAGAACCTCTTGGTGTGACTTAGTGTAACTATATTTGTACCTTATTATATCGTAGATTAATTTCGTTTCAAGAAATAGAACTCCTCAGCTGGACCTGTCAACCCACAGTATAGCAGACTTTTATTTACCTTATCCAATTTTCCGCCTTAATTTAGGAATTAGTTTATTCTATTGCAAATAATTAAGCCCTGGTTACAAGTTCCGTTTCTGTCGATTAAATTATTAAATCTTATGCTTTACAAGCCGGTGATTCAGACAGTAACAAAACAGTTAGTTTTGAACTTAAGTACGTCTAAGTTTAGTTTACTGACAATTTAATAAGAAGATTGATTACAAAATACCAAGTTCAGCGAATGTATTTGCCCGATTATTCTGTGCTAAATTGGTATATTTTAATTTACTAAGTGGTATATTTTAAATTACTATATGATTAAAGTTTTAAAATATATGTATATATAATGAAGTAATATGCTTACATTTCTAACTTCTTACATGAATTTCCATGGTTCGTGATTTACAAAAGTTAGTACAACTTATGTTGTTCACTGTACCCTATCTCTGTTTGAAATACGCCGACAAAGTAACCGCCGCCTTTAATTCGCCGCGAAAAAAATCGTGTGCCTTTTTTATCTAATAAATTGTGTTACGACTTGCGACCTAAAATCAATGGGAAATTTATATACAATTATTTTTAAGACAACAGAAGCGATTGCATAAAAAATCATGACCGGCTTTTTCTTTATTATGTTTCTGAAATCGGGGAATTTTATTATTCTGTCATATTAAATAACACATACTTTTTAACAAAAAACTTCTGAAGAAATAGTTTTTATTTTTGATCTAATATTCTCCAAAACTACTCTTTTATTATGAAATAACGAATCTAACCTAGCTTATGCCTAGGTCTTTTAACATGTTAAAATCGCTCTTAATATTAATCGCTATATCTTTGGTTACATTATAATATAACCATCTGTGTGTGTTGTGTAAATCAAAATTAATCGATCTGTTTAGGAAGAATGTAATCACACATACGTGTACAGTAGAATAATGTATGCATTATACAAAACTAATTAATAGAATTATACAAGATCTGTTAGTTAGTCTCTTAGTAATTCTTGGAAATGTATTGAATGAGAAAAAACCTAATAACTCAACTAATAAATCATTAAAAGAAATTAGAATGAATAAAGTATTATACTAATTTTAATGGTATTTACCGAAAAGATGAACCCATTTTGAGGCAACTTTAATTTAAAAACTTTGAAATCTAGCAAATGTATAAATAAAATATCACGTTGAGCCATGCTGAAGTATATTTTTGATCTTTTACTAATCAAAATTTTATTGGATAAAACACTCAAGTTAACGTACACAGAGACAAATGGTCAAGCTGCCTTTATGCATATCCAAACACAGGGAATTCTAAAACAGATCCCTGGTGTCCAGCCGGATTAGATTTGGTGTGAAATGGGGATTAACAGATATGTGATTAGCAATCCCCAGCATCATTCCCAAATGGAAGCATGGGTAGGGTAACCACTCTATCCTTAATTAAAAAAAATTGTAATTTTCTTTTCAATGAAAAATTTTAAAAATATGAACTGGTGTCTTATGATATTATGTCGTAATTTTAAATAAGTACCAATAAAAAATATACTGAATTCCTACCTATATTAATAGAATAACAACAGCATAAAAGATCGTTTGAATATACTCTTATCATCTAGCATGAAGTTCTAAAGCTTTCCACAGAAGTTGCTGTACAATTATTTGAAAAACAAACTCTATTTACACCAGTTATCCACTACAAGTTAAAATAAACTNTATATATATATATATATATATATATATATATATATATACGATTTTATGTGAATGATGCAAAAATGTTTTATTAGGTATAATAGAATAAATAATTCCCTTTTCATATTTAATAAAAAAAATGTAAAAGCTGTTCCTAATGGCTTATGATATTATGTCGTAATGTTAATTCATTGATATATATTTTATAGATTAGTCTGAAATGTAGCACCTCTACTTGTGTGTTTTTCATATCTAAAAGGCCCATGTAACATTCGTGTTTATTAATCACTATAATTTACTTATATAGTGATTTTGATTTAATCTCGTATACGTACAAAATCCACCAAAGTTATTTAAATATTCAAATTAAATACTACGCTTACAAATGGACGGACAAGGTTTCATTATTATTTATAATGTAAGAACCAGAAATCGTATAAATATTCCAATAGTTATACGAGCTTTTAATTTATAAATGTACTAGCTAGATTCCACGACTTCGTTTAAGTGCTCATGTCTCTGAGTTAATTGTATGTAAAAATATAATTTAGTATAAGCTTTCGTGTTGGTAATGTCTTATAAGTTAAGCATAAAATAGCATTAGATATGTCATACACTTTAAAGTATTACCAAATATTAATATTAAACATAAGAACTAGATACAACTTTTTAAAGAACTGCGTAAACATTGCAACCATTGTCATAATTTAAAATAGATAAATAGAAGAAAAATAATCAATGCTAAAATATGAATATTTCAAAATACTAAATAACATAAGTATAATATAATTAGTTCATAATATGCATAGATATGAATACATATGTGTAGATGTGGATATATATATATATACTGTGAAAGCTATCGAAATTTTTAAGTTTAATGTAATATTACAATTATAAGTATATAGTATAAAATACTTAGTTAAGAACAGTCTTCGACCATCATTTCGAAGGAGAGAATGAATGGGAATTAAATTAAAAAAGTTATAATTTCGCTAAAAAGGGTTTAATATAAGAAGTGGTATGTATACATTTCGAAAGTCCCATATTATAATTGTTTCGGTGGTTGAAGCGTGAAAAGGAGAAAGGCAAACAGATTTACTAGCATTTATAATATTAATTTTATAGTTTTTCAAAAAGTACTCTCTTTTAGATAAGTAAAATTGAAAGTGGAGAAAAAGGAGAAAGCGTAGTCACGTACCAAGAAGAACTTTCCTTATGCCTAACGGAACGTTGGCCTCTTCAATACTTAATGTCCATCTCAAAGTACTATTTTCTTTAATAAATAAACATTTCTAATGTAGAATTGAATCACCATATGTATTACTTCGTCAGTGATAATTTCCATCATATTTTTGTAAACAATTCATTATACATCATATTAATACATATCAGGGAAAATAACAAAATTGAGATAGGCTAAATTAAATTGCTATAGCGCACGATATAAAGAATGTTTACTAGAATCAAATAATAATCACGATTACAGGGATTGAGAAAATAAAGCAACAAGCAGAAATAACATATACTAAACTTAACAATAATATATTAAAATGTTAAAACCTTCTTAAACATAATAATAAAAATTATATATCAGAATTACGAAGTATGATTAAGATTTACATAAGTACAAAAAGGCGGTCTTATCGATTCGATCAGCGATTTCTTCCAGATAACCTTAAGGAGAAAAAGATTGTGCAAAGGGAGATACATAGCAATAATAAATAGAGTACATATATAATATAATATATAAATGAAATATACATACATATATAAACTTACTACAATTAAAGAGTCTTTTAAAACTATTGCGCGGGCTTTCTAATAATTTCATTCATTCAATAATAATCGTGTATCATCCATTACAAACTTGATTAAATGAATGAAAAAGTATTTTATTAACTATTCACAATATAGAGCTCGTAAATGAGTACATCGATAAGATGCCATAGCTCATCACCAAAGACTTCATCACCACGTATATCCTGTAGTAACTAAACTTAATATCACCTAAAGAAAGAACGAAATCTTTTGAATCAGTGTAAGTGCAGTGACAGAATATAATTTAGTCGTATTTTTAAGTTAGAACTCAAGAAAAGAGTAAGTGTATAAGACTAGACTGATAATATGTATAACAATTAAGTAAATTGTAGGTCACAGTAATAAATAAAACTAATGAAAAATTGAAGAAGACATTGGGAGAGCGTGAGTTAGGAATAGGAATTGAAAAGTACTCCTTTTTAAATAAAGATCTAGCATAAGATATCAGCTAAATACGTAAATATATCACAATGTTTTTCCAAATACAAAGCTATCAGCCGATATCTATACGCGGCCAATCCTTTAATTCGGTGAATCGCTACTTCCTTCCCATAATTTTGGACGCTGATTGATAAAAATTTGTAATAACTTTTTAATACAAAAATCGTGTTAATAAAACATCTATCGTGTTATCATTGCTTGATTAGAATCAGAAAGGTAATTAATATGAGTAATGTGATTTTGAGATATATCACGACATCCTAATTTGCTTCTAGTTTATCGGAAAGTTAAGATTTCAATCGGTATGTACAAACGCATAATATATCTATTGAAGACACATTTACATTGGCAAGTAGCACCATAGCCTTGATTGTGCAACTGTAGAAGGTCTTCTGTTTGAAATATCAGTAGATTACTTTTATATATTATTAAACTTTTACTATATACTAGCTGAACCTGCGACTGTGTCTGCGTGGAGTGTTTTTTTTTTGGTAGCATTTTCATTAATTTAAGCAAATTGTTTTACAAATAAGAAACATACCCCACTGCCCTTTGAGGGTGGAATTTCCTAAAATTTACTTTTGATAGTTTATTTCAAAAAATTATGTATAAAAATTTTGGCCAAATTTTACATACCATAAGATATATTGTTTGTAGATTTGAAGTTTGAATTTTTATTAAATGAGGATTTTTTTAATTAACACCCCCGCCACCTCCCTCGCGGGTGGAATTTCGTGAAATCCATTCTTAGCTGACGTCTACGTATCAAAAGGAATATTCCTACCAAATTTCTAGTCCCTACGCCTTATGGTTCCAGAGATATCCAGATGAGTCGATAGTTAACACCCCCACAACACTCCTCGTGGATGGATTTTCGTAAAATCCGTTCTTAGCTGACTTCTACTGGGTAGAAGGAATATTTCTACAAAATTTCAAGTCTCTACGCCTTATGGTTCCAGACATATCGTGATGAGCCAATAAATACCTTGATATCTCTTTTATATATGTAGATAGTTGTTGAAATGACATTAAGATACCATTTAAAATATCAATCCCGCTACAAAATCATAAGTCATTTGAGATATTTCAATAAAATGACAGGTGAAATATATATATACATTTACAGTTATGTAATTTAGCGATTTTTTTCAGAAACACTTTGATATAGGAAAGTACTTGATACGTTTAAGTACAAGACTTTAAAGGAGAATAGAAAACAAATAGATAAAATACTTAATAATTACATTAAAACATATTTTCGATATTATTATTGTACAAAACAATTACATTGAAAATATATACTAGAATACATTTTAATAAGTGGATTAAATAATCAAATTTACTATTATAAAAACAGGCGGCTGCTTGATAAAAATTAAGCTCGATTAACGAATTTCACAAGGAATTTTAGGCGTTATAATGATAGGATGAGAGTTGTTAATAGGAGAGTATAATGAATAAAGTTAAACTATTCTGGTTTTAAATAGCAATACTTCTCATTTTAGATTCAGGCAGCGAGTCTGGTTCACATAAGAGCGGCCGTGCAAGAGCCGGAGCGGCGGCCGACGGAAAACCAACAAGAGTGCGTACCGTACTGAATGAAAAACAACTGCACACTTTGAGGTAAATAAAGAAATATTCTTTGTAATATCTTATTAAATAGTCACTGTATATGTTTTACCTATTCCTTAAATTCAAAATATCACGAAAAAAAATCGATTAGATTGTTATTAACTCGGTTATACTTTTTGCTAAAATACACATTTGTGATAAATCCAACATTATTTTTATATTTGAATTTAAAAATAACATCTAAATACTGAAAAAAAATTAATTACATTTTATATATAATTGTTTATTTAATGCTTTATTAGTTAATTTCTTATAAAATCCTGAATAGATGTTGACATGGTAAACTTAGTTTTAATTTAGATCTTGGAGTACAGTCGTTTATTCTAATTTAGGCTTTTATTTGGTTGTGATGGACAATAAGGGTTTTTTAAAAAATATCTAACTACAGAAAATAATAAAAAAGTGTAATCACATTACTTTGATATATCAATATTGTTTTATATGTTATATGATTCTAAACCGATGTTGAATAACAATTACAACTTTTTAAATCGTCATACTTCAGAAGCGGTGGCTCTTAAGAATAAAGCATTGCTACAGTTTTATATATAATCTTATGATCTACAATGTATGTCTAATGTAATTTTATGATAAAATATGCCGTTTAGTTGATAATCGCGAAAGACGCATATTTTTTGACCATTTATTTTTTCCACAAAGCTATTTGATATTTCACTTATTGTTTTGAGGAATTATATTCAATTTCAGCTTGTTGTAAATTTAATACCTTAAATCTTGTTGTTTGGCCTAATTATAACAACTATATACATGCTATAAACAAGTTTAAATCTTTCCAGAACTTGTTACGCAGCGAATCCAAGGCCCGATGCTCTTATGAAGGAACAACTAGTTGAGATGACTGGTCTAAGTCCAAGAGTCATTAGGGTTTGGTTTCAAAACAAACGTTGCAAGGACAAAAAGAAGACTATCCAGTTAAAGATGCAAATGCAACAGGAAAAGGTGATAATCTATATTATTCTGTCAAGTTTGTTTAAAGAAGTATAAAATATACAGGGTAGAATACTTTGCGTTAGCTTCTTATAGAAAACAACTTGGTCTACGTTGACCCGGACAACCTCGTCTAAATACCATAAGAAACTTAAGGGTTAAAGAGAGAGTAAACAAATTTCATTATCTTGACAAGTAGTATTAATAAATGGAGTCAATTTATTACAATTACTGGCGCCATATAAGGAAGAAACTTAAACGTGAGCTTTCGATAGACGTAGCTGTGCAATATTTCGCAAATACACTGATTAATTAATAACATTTAAAATGATGGATTATTACTTGAGAAAAATGTGTTAACTAGAGTAAGTGTATAAAATGTATTTTATTAACGATCGGATATTCAAAATCAGATTCTTTATTCAATCTCAGATAGCACTTTTGAGTCGTCAGTAGTCTGTCCGTTGGTAACAAATTTACCATTGGTTCGGAAAGTGAGAGGAAACCAACTTGGCATTTACTCTTTTAAATATAGTTTATGTAGGTTACAATGTGTAATATTTTGCTCTTATATTCAAAAGGAATCAAGTCCGAACATTGCATCGCTTAAATAGTCTTCAAAATTGAATTAATTTAAAAATATCATATTTGGCCTTTTGTAAAAGAATGTCTCCGATATATTTCTTAAAGTTATGTACATGCAAATCCAAAACTGATTGCGGTATCTTATTAAAAATGCATACACTCAATCCGACAAATGATTTCTAAACCTTCTTCACCCTAAAATATGGGCATTACAAGGGTGTTTTTATTTTTTGTAGTAAAATTCGATATTTCGATTTTTTCTGCGGTACAATAATATATTTAGACCCACGTTTGAACTCATAAAGTAAACAATAACGAATTATTGCATTTGGCATGGCCATACTTTACCAAAATCTTTACAGCTTTATTTAAAACAAACTAACTTGTCTAACACATTTAAAGATACTTCTTAATATCAGCTTTTAAAGTACAAATTTACCCCACTACTTTATCTTGGTTTACCTTGGTATAGCTATCGCAAATATACATCATCTATAACTAAACAATAAATGAAAAACGCATAAACTTTTGGTTGCCTAATAAGTTTCTTTGTCCACCGGCTTACCCCATAACAGTATGCCCTCAGTATATTTGAATATATTTCTGAAATCTTTGCTGATTCGCTACCAGCAAAGGATATAAAAGGTAACTAGCCAGGTCTAAAGCCACATATACCAACATGTAATTATATTAATAAGCTAAACAAGAACATTAGTAACGTCACAATATGGTACAGGAAGGTCGGCGATTGGGGTATATGTCCATGGGCGTGCCACTAGTAGCGGGGTCACCAGTACGGCACGAGGCGGGGGGTTCGTTGGCACTCGAGGTGACCGCGTACCAGCCGCCGTGGAAGGCCCTCAGCGACTTCGCCCTCCACGCAGACCTGGACCGTGCCCCGCAGCACAGCGCGGCATTTCAACAGCTTGTCAACCAGGTAAGCCCTGAAAAAACTAGACAATCCTCACCATTCTCGATTAAGCAGACGTTCTAAGACTATCGACTATCGACTATCTAAGTTAAGACCAACACTTGAGTGTCTCCAAAATTTAGCAATTAGGTTCATATTTAGATCAAAACTCAAGTGGTTGCACATCCGTTTTCGCCGGAATCTATACATTGTCTCGCTTCTGTACTGTGTATTATTTGATCTCCATAACAAAAGTGAGTAAGTAGCAGACCATTAACGTCCCACTGCTGGGCACAGGCCTCCTCACTCATATGGGAGAGGACATACTTTTAAGGAGATATTTTTAAAGCATAGACCCATCACGCTGCTCCACTGCTATATTCCTTCACGCTCATATTCCGATGTGACGGGAATATGACACGACCGGAGAGATATCGGGCGCGGGACCGACACCTTAACGTGCTCTCCGAGGCACGGGGGTGGATCACACCGCCAACTTCCCAACTTCAGGCAAATATTAAGAAAATCGTAATAGAAAATTCAATATCCATTTTTGACTTGCGCGACCCGGGACTCGAATCCAGAAGCTCATGTCTGTAGTCGAACATGCTAACCACTAGACCAATGCGGAAGATCTTTGATCATCATACTCCCAAATATTTAAAAGAAAACTTCATTTAGGCTAGTTCGCGTGATTCAAACCCTGATCACAACATGCCTTTACGCTCAACCAGTAATTTATTATTAAGACCTCCCAGGTGCCATTCTAATTTCTATTCCATTCATGAGATCAACATGCATATTAATTTATATTTGTATAATATATGTAGTTAATGTATCGTTTAAAATATATATTATATGTACGTATTAAGTGATAGTATTACTTATTTTTAAACGTACACCGCCTATCTTTTAGTTTACGGTTTTCCTTTGCTCTTAATGTTGTCTGGAAGAGATCGCTATAAACCGATAAGATAGCATTTTGTCAATCCCCTTCTTAATATAAGCTTTATTCTGCTTAATATGTATAATGGTATAATATAATGTGGTAGTATAGCGATGGCCATATTCATTTTGTTTGCAGTGTACCATTTTATTTACATATCACCATAAACTCATATAGACAGATAACAGACTTTATATATTCCAGAATGACTGCTTTTATTCGTTAGCACAGTTCTTCTGGAATATCCAGTACACATTTTTGTATATCTGTCCTGAAGTAATTAAAAACTAAGTGAAATAAAACTTTTGTTAAGAAAAATGTTAAAAGTGCGTGCGTACAAAGTACTCATGTCAGAAGTTAAACTTCTTTGGCAATCCAATTTTTGTCTTGTTTATATTTATACAAATTTAAAACTTTAGATTTCCGAGACTTGAGGGAGAAAAAAGGAAGGTATGTTAGGGATTTAAAAAATAATAGGTATTAAATTATTCATACAATATCAAATGACGAATTGTAAATAAAAATGCCATGTTTTTTTTCTTAATTTAGAAATTAGAAATAAAGAAATGATTATTATTTTTTGTTACAGAATAGTAGATAGTAGATAGAATAGTATATTAAATTATTAAATACCGAGTGGCAAATGAAAATGGCACATACTATTTGTAAATATTAAAACTACATAAGCCTTAAACGAATTATCATAAAAAACGCTAATCACGCGTTTCATCTGTAAAAATTTTAGCTTGATGCGCGTAAAGAAGTTTCACTTCAAAAATAAATCTATATTCAGACTTAGCAGACTTTCCACTGCTACGAGATCAGAATTTACGTGGGTGAAACCGCGAGGCATTGCATTGCAAGTTATAAAAATTTTCCAGTACAATTGATAATATAATTTAAAAAATAGTAATCTTACAAATTATGTCAATTTTTGTCCGTTTTATTTTTATGTTTCAATATATATTTTTAAATTTTTATGTCAATAATTATATTCTCAATGTATTTTATATTTAGTCAAATTAGTCTGGCGTAAAAGTCGCCTCTTCGGCGTAGACCTCTCCCAAATTCTTCCAGGTTGTGCTCTATCTTTGGCTGGGCTCATCCAGTCCGGACCTACTCTTTTTCTAAAGATATCTCTCCAACTTTATTTTGTCGCCCTCTTTTTCTTTTCTTATCTCTGGGAATCCATTCACCTTTTTCAGTTCATCTTGTGTCAATTAGTCTGCATACATGTCCTGCCCATTTCCATTTTAATGCTCTGCTAATTTTGAAATCTTTTAATTTAGTTCTTTTCCGTATTATTTTGCCATGTATTCTGTCCTTCATTCTTAATCCTAACATGCTTCTTTCGATTTTCCTTTGCCAAACGGGCAGCTTTTCTTCCTCTGCTTTTTTTAAAGACCACGTTTGGCAACCGTATGTCAAGCGTAGTAGGATTGCGACTTCAAATAGCTTTTTCTTTATTTTAGCACTAATATCTTTTCCTTTCATGATTTCCTTATAGCTCTAAAATTTCCTCCACGCACAGGTTATCCATCGCTGTATTTCCTTTTATAAAGAGTTTATGTCAACCTTTCTATCTTTATATCTATTGAATTCCTAAGGATATCGAAACTGCGTAAAATTTACTACAGTTTTCTTTACAGATGCACGGTTATGATATACCGTCGCTCCCCCCGCCCCGGCCGGCCCACGGCGGCGAAGACAACTACGTGACCTACCTCGAGAGTGACGACAGCCTGCCGCCGTCACCCTAGTGCCGTCTCTCTTAACACCCTCTATCAGAGAGTGATAGATATAGACATTTTTTTGACAATCAAAGTTATATCAAGATTATCCATAATAGTTACAATTAACTTATCAAGGGATGTTCGCATGTGTGTAAAATTTTTCTTACAGCGATACAGTCACGTAACAATACGGGTATAATGCAGTGATGTTCTTCATCGGGAATGGAAGCTATCTTTTTATCTAAACTTTTTACGGATGAAACGCGTCATTAGCTTCACTATGTGCAGCGTTTTTTATGCTACTTCGTTTGAAGGTTAGGTAGTTTTAATATTTACAAATAACATGTGGCATTTTAATTTGCTACCCTTCATTTAATAATTTAAAGTCAAAAACAACTTAAAAGTTTCACTTTGACATGTGTACATTTTTTTTAGGTTAGACTTTAATTATACAATGTATTGTAATAGATGTTTATGTGAAGTAATAGATTTTTATACATTTAATAAATATATTTAATTACAAGAATAATTTATAAAAGGCTAACATCGTGTAAAAATTCGTAGAATATATCATAAATTTCTCATCTTTATTGTATCGTAAATACACACGGACCGACAAATATCGCTTAGATAATCACGTCTATACACTTTATTATATTATCTCTCTTGAGCTTTCCGAATGTACATCATTGCTTCTTTTCAGTGAAAGATACCGAGTTTAATACATTTCTACAGTGCATTATTTGTTTTCTTAATAGTATTAAAAGTCCCTATTGTCGAAACCCTGGCTTTTGATGCAATGCCCCCGCCCGCCCCCCTCCAAATGTGGCCCTAGAGAGACGAACCTCGGAGAGAGAGAGAATGAGATTTTTAATATAAAATATAAAAATTAACTTATTTGGAACCTGTCTTTTTTCAAGCATTTAACAGCTTTCACAAAATATGAAATTACCCAATATCACAGAAATTTGAGCGCAAATTATATTCTATTTTATTCCCTGTAATATCAGCGAGTGAAAGTCCCGTCAGAATCTTTCCGTATCGGAGATTACTCTGAAGAAATAGAAAACAGACGTTTTAATTATATTAATTTCTGTATACATTTTAGATATTTTTATTATACTTTATTGCATAAACACAAAAGACAAAAAATCCAAAAAATATAATTTGGCAAGGCTTATTGTTATAAGACCGCCTTGCCAAATTATATTGTAGCAATATAAAGCATTAGTGACTGGAGCTATTTAAAATAAAAGTCGGATAGTTGAAATTATTTACAAACCTGGGGTTTATTATAAATATACCTATTAGGTAATTAATAATATTATAACCGTAAAGTTTTTAAAAGCGTTGGCGAACTGGCGTATTTGAATAAAACTAAAGAGAATTAATGCAATAAATATCCGCAAAATACAATATCATGAAAAAAAACCCTTATATCTAAGGAAAAAATTATCCATTCCTTGCTACTGTATCGCTGTAATGTATAGGCTCTGAAAAGCATCATGTGATTCTGAATTGCCTAGAGCATCCTCGATATCGCCTTACTTATAATAAATTGTATGTGTAACGAGTATTTTTAAAGTACTTAAGGTTTTCAAGTATTAATAAAAATGTTATATACGGTTTTAATCACAAACTACATACCTAATTTATTGACGAGTGAAAGTAAGCAAAGTTATTAAGGCGAATTATTGTGGACATATATATTGTAAATATTATTATGTAGTCTATTTCACTGTGTAAAATTTTAAAATAATGTTTTTTGATGGGACGTTGAAGAATATTTCTACTTCTGACTGGTTGTGCTGGCTAAGAAAAGTGGATGATGTTATTAAATTATTGATATCATAAAGTCGGTGAAAAGTATTTTAAACTAAAATAATCCATTATATAGGTAAATAGTCAACTCCATTGTCTAATATTATACGAGTACATACAAAATTAAACATGACATCGATGTTTCTCGTCATCATAGGCCTAGTGAAACACCAGCTAATAAAAGTTTCCACTTTTTATTTGATTAATGTCTTTAAAAAGTGTAATATTATTATTGTATTATAGGCATTGACACCAAAAATTTACTTTTCATTAAATTTTAAAATACTATATGTGGGTTCTTTACAGTGTATTAAAAAATATTTGACGATACAAATTCGCCTTAAATAATATTGCTATCATATTTTTTATTCGTTAAAAAAATTGTTATGAATATGATGGGTCAGTGCAAAAATTGTAATATATAGATAATAAGAATAATTTGCCAAGTTCTGTTTGTATTGTAAATATATTAGGGGCTTACTACCTATTGATTCTGCAAACACTGTAAATTTTTGCGCTCTGATGTTAAGCATTGTTTTTCATTTTATTATTATAAGAATATCACGGTCTACTTGAATACAACTTAGAAATTCTACAGAAATAAACTTGAAATAACTTGTTTAGAGTGGTGCTGTTGAAAATTATTTTGTACATAGGTATATGCCACACGGAAAGTAAAACAAATTAAGCTTAACTTTATGGTCTACTTAAATTTCTTATTTTTCTTAATACCCACTCCTATGTGGAGATCGGGGTAGCTGGTTATATCGGTTAAAATCTTACAGTTTAGTTTCTTTTGCACAAATAGCAGCCATTTCTCCATCGACATTTTTCAAGGCTAATCCTTATTCTCAAAGACTCATGCCACTGCTTAGGGACTTAATGCTGCTTAGCATCCTAATGAAGGTATACTATAGCTACTATTGTGTTAAGAATTTGCACTAAAGATATCGTCTACCTAGCTCATTCCGCCATTAACAGCTTGCAGTAGCTTATTATCTCTCATGATGTTGTTACCTTAACCTAACAACCCACCAAGGAATTAAGAGCAGCAACCAATTTACAAGCTCAGGTATTATAGCTTAACATTCATCTCTGTGGCTTGCTCCTGTAAGACCTGTATCATCGTCTTTGCACTATTCATAAACTACTACAATATTATTATTAAGTAAAGTAAAAAAATTGTATATTGTATATAATAAGTGAACTGCAGCTATATACTTAATGCCTATGTCGTGGGTAATTGACTGAAGATTTTTATTTTGTCTAAACAATTATGTTACATGGGAAAACTGAAAACATTTGTATAGTTTTATTCATTGTACAATATTGGGTTCCGAGATTCATTTAAAACGTTTATTACATACAAGTTTAGTGTTCTTTATTCGAATTTCGAAGAATTTTAAAGTAGCATGTTTTGACAGTGGTAGGAGAGTTAGAGTGGACATATTAAAATTTATAATCTATGCATATTAAAAATGTTATATCATATCTAATATATAATTCATGATTCCATCACTATTTATAAATTGAACGTTATCTGTGTATTTTTTTTAATCCCAGCCAATTACCTACAATATTAAAATGTATATTTCATAAAAAAAAACATATTGTATCTAATTATTTACTACATGACGTTTACCACTAGTTATACTTTAATGTATTTACCTTGTATTTTTTAATAAAAGAAAACCTGTAGTTAGTATTGAGATCTGTTAGCCTTTGTATTGTATATAGTTTTTATGTAAATAAATTGTATAAACTTGAATATAATAACTTTACTTGCAAATTTATCTATAAGAGTGTTTTAGATAGTCTAAGTCTTATATAGCTAACGCACACAAACCAAATCCTTTTGAATATCTAATACTATTTTTAATTAAGAAATAATATGTCCTAAGTAAGCGATTAAAATCAAAAAGAACATTTTATTATTTTAAAAGTAGCATACTTCGCATACGTTGATTTTATGGTTATATCTAATCTTGTTCAAAAAACATATTGTTTTTTAGATATGTAGTTTCGAGAAGAACTAAAAACTTAAAGTTATTTTTGAGACTGATAATATCTGCTGTTATTTTTTTTCTATAACTTCTCAGAAATTTCGTCTGTTTCTTGATAAATCACTGAATAAATTGGGATAATCAACCCATTCTCTTGTATTTCGAGCCATCAAGTTTAATAGCTTACTTAGGATATTCATACACAATGTATTATGAAAGAATTTATTTTTAATGTACAGTACAACAACTTTCTATTCGAGTATTAATTAATAAAGGTGGAACAACTTCAAATATTGTATAACGAAAACGACGCAATGAAGTATTTTTCCACTTTTATTAAATAACGAACACAACTCGAGTCTCGTGGGTCTCTTTTAAATATTTGAGCATTCAAATGTGGTGTTAAACTAATCTTTTTGATAGAGATTACCAGATGTTTAATTTATTCTGTAGTTAAAACTATACAATACTTAGATTGTGAGAATAATATTATTAATAAAACATTGAGTACCTACGTATCGTTTCACTGCTTTTACACCTCCATAAAATATTGAAAATATTGTGTCTATTCGGAAAATTTTGAGAAATTGTGATATTGAGATAGATAACATTTGAGAGACGCAGATAAACGATTTTATGTCTTAAAATAAAACTAAAATGTGACGAAATAGGATATTTTTTATGGGCGACGCTCTGTCATGAGCTTGGCGACATGATCAAGGTGACAATTACGGTGTACAATTTAGTTATCAAGTGAAATTTCTTTAGACGCATGAGGGTAAAATTGAGAGATGAATTGTGTGGTTATCGTCTCGAAGATGTACAGCGTTTTTTTTTGTTAACTTCTTTGAAGGTTAGGTAGTTTTTACATTTACAAATAACATGTGGCATTTTAATTCGCCACTCTTATTAATTTAATATACTATTTTTCATAATATAAAAATATTTCATAAACTCTCTTTTCTAAATTTTAAATCCAAAAATAAAATTTATATAATAATTTCTAATATAGGCAAAAGACACGTGGCATTTTTATTTACAGTTCGTCATTTGAGATTTCAATAACTTATTCATATTAATTTTCAGCACCTTTAATATTCCTAACATATCTTCCCATTTCCTTCCCTCTAAGTCACGGAAATTTTTAGAAAAGTTTTAGATTTGTAAATAAAATAAATATAAAAACAAAAAGCAAAATATTCTTTATTCTTAATATATATAAATGATTTAGCGTACCATGTGAAAGACAAATATGATATGGTGCTATTTGCTGGTGACACGTCCTTGATATTCAAGATTGATAAAAATAAGGAAAATTTCGACGTACATCGTCGAAATTTTCCTTATTATAAATAATACCCTGTCACATGTCTCACATTGGTTTTCAGTAAATAATTTAATATTAAACTCGGCAACGACTAAGTATGTTAAATTCACTTTGCCAAATGCAAAAGAAATGTGTACAAATATTCGAATAAGTGATATTCCTGTAAAGTAAAATCTACAGTATTCCTAGGTATAACATTAGATTCTGGGCTTCAGTGGAGCGCCCATATTAAGACTGTGGCAAGTAAACTTAGTGCCGCTGCATTCGCTATTAGAAAAATTAGACAATACACTGATGTTGAAACTGCTAAAATGGTGTATTTCGCACACAAAGTTAATACAAGAAATAAAAACAAACTTGTAATTCCATATTTTAGAGTGAAGAAAGTTCAGAAATCATTTGTCGGGTTGAGCATACGCATTTTTAATAAGATACCTCAATCAGTTTTGGATTTGCCTCCGGATAGTTTTAAGAAATATGTCAAAAATATCCTTTTACAAAAGGCATATTATAATGTTGAGGATTATTTAAGCGATAGAAATGTTTGGATTAGATTCCAGTTGCTCACTGAAGCAATATATTACACATTGTAGCATACAAAACTATCTTTAAAAGAGTAACCGTTGAGTTTCTTGCCGGTTTCTTCTCAGAGGATTCAACTTTCCGAACCGGTGGTAGATTTGTTACCAACGGACAGACTACTGACGATTCAAAAGTGCTTTTTGAGCCTACTTTAATAAAGAATATTTTGATTTGATTTCGATATTCAAGTTTTGTATGCTACAATGTGTAATATATAGTTTCTGTGAGCAACTGAAATCAAGTCAAAACATTTCTATCGCTTAAATAATCTTCAACATAATAATATGCCCTTTGTAAAAGAAATATAATTTTGGGAATTATGTCAAAAACATTTTGACATAATTCCTAAAATTAATTAAAATTATGTGGAGACAAATCTAAAACTGATTGCGGTATCTTATTAAAAATGGGTATGCTCAACCCGACAAATGATTTCTGAACCTTCTTCACTCTAAAATATGGAATTGCAAGTTTGTTTTTATTTCTTGTATTAAAGTTGTGTATTCACTTTTCTTACTGAATAAATTTATATTATTACAGATATATAAGATATTATTAAATATATATTGCAACGCTACAGTGAGAATTGATGTTTCTTTAAATTTATCTCTTAGAGAAACACGAGATCCTAATTGATATATGCTCTTTTTTTGTATAATAAATATAGTTTTAATGTCCGCCGCCCTACCCCATAACAGTATGCTGTAAGACATAATGCTATGAAAATAAGCGAAATACACCATTTTGGTATTTTCAACATCAATGTATTGTCTAATTTTTCTTACAGCAAATGCAGCGGAACTAAGTTTACTTGCCAGTCTTAAAATGGGCGCCCCACTGAAGCCCAGAATCTAATGTTATACCTTAGAATACTGTAGATTTAACTCTCTCTACAGGAATATCATGTTACTAATAATTACATTTAAAACCGCAAGCATCACCAGCCAGTACCTTCTGCAATAGACAATGTTATTCATTAATTATATAAACTACATCTCGACTTGACAAATATTCTGTGGCTACAATATCGACAACTACGTAATCTGTGGTGTGTAGGCATAAAATTTGTCAACATGTCGGACAAGTTAGTGTTTTTGTATTTTCTATTAATATAAATCTGAGACAAAGAAATAAATGATTATTACAAACTAAATTTTAACTACAGCATTAATATAAATCTAAAACATTACATTTTACTCTGTTACCTGAGTTTTTTAGTCTTAATTTATCTATGTGAAAGTGTACGCATGTTGGGTATTAAAATCTTTTTATTTTCGTAGCGAGGATTTACTCGGCGATGATTTAGGTGACCACAGTTTGGCCGATTACAACCTTGGCAATGAGGAAGAGGAACAGCTTTTGGCTGACGATTATGACAGTGGTTCTTCCCAGAACGTGCCACCATCGATTGGAGCTGGCTTTAGTGATTCTGTTGACATAGATTCTACTGAATATCCAAGACAAAACTTAGAATATATACAGGTATATTTTTGTTGTATATATTTTGTCCTTCATGGCTTCACCAGCGTCCTTCCCATTCCCTTGAGAATATCGATAGAAGTGGTAAAAATCTTGTCAGCAGTGAATAAATTTGAAGTTCTGATGAGCGTGTGAGAGAATTTTGTGTTCTACCACCATCTTTACATTACATTTATAATAATAGTGGTTTGGTACAAATTGTTTGGATTCAGGCTATAAAAACATCCCTGAAACAATTTTTGTGTTTTATATATATATAGGTTATTAATAAAAAGTAACAAAACTTTACATAAATATATAATACAATGTCAATATATTCATTGGTACATATTCACATGTTTTGTAGTCATTTTAAAGCTATAGCTATTTTTTACTAAACATAAATCAACATCAACTCTCAAATAATAAAGCATTTTATATGTCATATTATCATATAGACTGTAATGTAATATTTTCTTAAGATTGTATGACAAACAATGACTTCCAGAACAACAGCAAAGTAATTGTAAACTATGTATTAAAATAGGTTGCAAGGCTTCACAAAACTTAATTATTAGCAGAAATTTTTTGTATTGACTTAGAAAATTTATTTTATTACAGCCAGTTTATATGCAGCCAGAAACAGAATGTGTTGTACCAAATATAACAGTGGAAGTGCCTAATACACCCCAGCCAGAACATTCAACATATGCTCCATACAGTGAACCTGCTTATGGACAAGATCATGCTGTTGTACCACCACCCATTGTAAGTTTGAGATTTATTTATTAAGTGTGCCCTAATACAATAGTGAAAAACTTATCCTACTATCCTTATTTACAAATTTATCCTATTCATCCTATAGCTTGTAATACCTAATGCTATCTTCATGGAGGCAGGCATTCACATGGAGACAGGCGCAGCATATGCGCTGGAGATATTGTACACAATTTTGTTATGGAAGACTCAAATACAATTTACAATATCATATACCAAGATACAAATCTAATACCAAGGTTTAGAACCTGAGATTATATTATGTTTAATTGTTATTGCATATATAATTTGTTTTTCAGCCAGCAGCTCCGGTGGAGTCACCACAAATTGTACCATCGGAAGTGACTCCACTAATGAGTAAGTAAAGGATCATTATTTTATTTAATAAAATTTGACAACACAGGAGGTCTTTGACATTAAGTTTGTTCAGTTTAGGCTATAAAAAGCTAATAGGTTGGTAATTGACTGTATTTTCAACAAATGGTAAGTTGTGATTTAAGATGGTAGTGCACTTACCAGGTTAGTAGTAATTTACCCACGTTTTTCAAAATTAAAGTCAAATTCTATGTTGACCTATTTAAGCTATCTATCATTATATTTCTATTTTAGACACAGAGGTAACTCGTCATCGAGTACCGCAACGCGTCTTTCCTCATCGTGCCCCATTGCCGCGCAATATACCTGACTCACTAGGTAAGATATTTCAAATATAAATTGAGGATTTATGAATAAATTAAATTTTTACAGAAAATGAGAAAAAACCATACAGAAATCTATTATTTCTGATAAAAATAAAAATATGTTATTTCTTGAACCATCTGTTTTTTTACTCAGACATAATGAATATACAAACCCTAAAATTACTGTGCCAACAATAAAATTAAAGCCTTTCAGAGTGCAAAAAAAACAGCAAAGCTGCAAAATATTCTGGTTACTTCCAGACATTAGCAATTAAACAAAAACGAAAATGTGAAATTTATGACCATACTTTTTGCTAATACAGTTTATGATTAATTTTATTTTAATATTCAAGCCTGTAAACCGTTTTTAACATGAATGAAGGTTTTGAAAAAAATCTAATGATTAGAAGGAATATATATTATAGTATGAAATTACATGTATTAAGACATTTATAATTAAAATGACAGAATACTATATACTTAATGGCTAAATTCTCTTACAGATAAAGTTTTTGTTCCTCGAAACGCTTATGGAGGTCGTGGAAGAAATTCTTGGAGGAATCCCCAATATAGACAAAACCATCCTTATCGACGAAATAATGTTTTCAGGGTAAGATTTAGTGACTATTTCTAACTTCAAACTTAACTTTTTTTCTTCAGCAGTAAGGTATTTTATATACAACATATTGTTATCTTAAAATAACTTCTTTCAGGCGAACTTCATGCATCGCCCATCTTTTCCCCCACCACAAATAAGACAAAAAATCCATAATCCCCCACAAATAAAACCAGAGATACCAACAGAAATCCGACCTGAATTACCACAAGTCCCCAGGGAAATCTCTCCAGAAAGGCCTATTATTCCTCAGGAAGGCCCTACTTTGGCTGTTGAACAGCCAATAACTCAATCAGAAAGGCCAGTGCCACCGGAAACGCAATTGATCCCTCCGGAACAATCACTTTTACCATCGGGAAGGCTAAACAGATCTCCAGAAAGAATAAGTGTATCATCAGAAATACATATAATGACACCAGAAAAACCGACTTTACACCCTGAGAAACCAATTCTTCACAATGAGAGAACTATTCTGAATCCTGAACGACCAAACTTACATCCAGAGCTACCAGTTATAATACATTCAGACCAGCCTGCAACTGTAAATAAACCTTCAATATTTTATATAGAAAGATCAAGGCTGCGGCAAGAAAGACCAATTCCACCTCCAGAAAAGCTAACTGTACATCCAGATCAACCAATTTTAGATCCGGAAAGGCCAATTGTACATGCAGAGAGGCCAATTGTACATCCAGAAAGACCAATTGTACATCCAGAAAGACCAATTGTACATCCAGAAAGGCCAATTGTACATCCAGATAGGCCACTTCTATTTCCGGACAGGCCACTCCTGCATTCAGATAGACCTATACCACCTGGGATGGAAATGGAAAATCAAAATTTTCCCAGATACCAATTTAGGAACGAGGAAAGATATGTACATAACATTCGCCCTAATTTCTCACCAAATGTACGGCCGAGTTTCGAAAGGCCTATGTATTATCGACCATTCAATCCGAGGCAGTTTGGACCACCTGTGCGGGAAGTAATACCTAATAACAATATTCCTCAAGTCACCATCCGACAGCCATTACCACCAATGTTGCCAGCTATGAAGGTTAGGGAGCGGGAACCGGAAGTACGAATGTTTCCAGTTCTACCACCAAATCTACCAAATATTCCTCCGGGTGGACTAGCTGGAAAAAAAGTGTTAATTAATCCACACTTTAAAGGGAACTTCCAACCTCCTGTAGAAGGTATTTAATTTCTATAAATTATCTATACAATAACTACTTAAAGTTACAGTAAAAACTTATAAGACAACTATAACTACAATACAGAATATTTGATTTTTGAAATGAAGTTATGGAAATTGAAATTCAATTTTTGCATAAACATGTCATGTAAGCATATGGAAATGTAGGGACACATACAATTATTAGAATTACATTCATTATTTAGAAGTCTTAATATCCACAATATGAAGTAATATGAAAAAATTAAAGTCAATTCCTAAACCATTTAGTACTTCTTAAACTCATCATATAGAAAGAAATATTAAATTCTCTTATGTGAGCTTTCAACAGTTGTTGCTGTATAATTCTATTCGATCTGCAAAATGTAAAGCGTGTTTTACTGCAAGTTATTATAATGTAAGTGAAATATGATTGGATAAATAAATTATTGGAGCAGTATAAATTACTAGTGGGAATTAAAATAATTATCTGGTTATACCATTGGCTTTTTGATAATATATAATTTTTTTTTGTGATAAATGAAAAATAATGTACAAATTTTGTAACAAAACTATTTTTTATATTTGGACTATGATCGAAAAGTTATAATGAACTAAAAATAAATTTCTTAACCAAGTAGCGAAATTACGTCGACATTAGTCGAACAAATCCGAGTGCGTGTGACGTCATAATGTACGTATAAATTATACTTACAAGTGGTACACAGCTGTTACAATGTTTTGAAAATAAAAATTTAAAATATGACGTCACAAACATGGCGACCAATTGTTGCGTGTTTAAGGTCCGGTGTTTCTTTTTTGTTTAATTAAAAAAACTGTTTCCTTCGTTTTTCACATTGAATTTGCAAATAACTAGTGTTAAAGTTAAGATACATTAGTTTTTTTTTAATAATTTAAAATTCAAATTGATTCGACATCGATTCAACGTTTTGGGCATGAAACATAACATACAAAGTTTGTAATTATAATATAAATATAAGTATTAATTTAACATTGTAGGGCTCCCTGCGTACATACCGACAAGAATACAAAAGTCTCCGCCGCTTAGTCCTACGCTGGAGAGCAAATTTGGTAATTTGAGTTTTAATTTTGCCTTGTGTTATCAAGCAATTTGTAGATTCTTATTTCATAATATGACTAAGAGCCTATATATTTTTTTGTAAATAATAATTACAGGAATTATACATTACGCTCATTACCCTTTTAATAATTTTGTATTATTGATGCACGCTTTTGTATAGAGTTTATTTCCCTCATTTTATGTATTATGGCTATTTGTTGTATTACGGTTTTTTGGTGTAGTTTTCTTAGCATTTTCGTGTGTGTATTTCTTTACTTTCAAACTGTTACTCAAGCAAACATTCGCTTATAACAAAGAAAGTTCCTAATACAATCAATATTTAAAAAAAATATTAAGGGAGTCAAAAAACATTTAACTATTTATCCTATTTTTAATGGGCTAAATCAATATGGTCTTATTGTAAATATAAAAGGAGCACAAACCAACTCCATTGATGCGTATAAAGTGGATTTTAGATATCGATCTGTACCGAGATGTCTTATGTGTAACGGTTTAAAGATAAAACTTGTAGTTTCGTAAAAAAATACGTTTCTTTTGCGAAGTTTAATATGTCTTTGTCATGCAATCTGAAGACATACCGCGAAAGAAAAACTTTCCATATTAGTAATTTTTTTTTATTAACGATTCAATAGATCAGATGCTGGTTTACTTAGCTTATAAGTTACAGAAGTTAAAATTTAAAAAAATATCGATAGTCCCTAAGTATATGAAGTCAATTTGCCTTTTTGACGTTTTGATGTTTGTGTAACTTTGATTATATCTACTTGGGATATCGATTTTTAAAATCACATACTTATTCAAATATAAGTAAGTAGTAGCCCTTTAACGTCCCACTGTTGTGCACAGTCCTCCTCACTCCGAGGAGCGAGGGTTTTTAGAGCATAGACCCACCACGCTGCTCCACTGCGGATTGGCAGGCATAGTACACAAGTGCATTCTCATAGTCCGATGTGACGGGGATCCGACACGACCGGAGAGAGATCAGTCGCAGGACCGACGGTTTAACGTGCTCTCCGAGGCACGGCGGTGGATCACACCGCCAACTTCCCAACTTCGGGCAAATAATGAGAAATCTTAATAGAATACTCAATAATTTTTTCAATTGGCCCGACCCGGGACTCGAATCCAGGGCATCATGTCTGTAGTCGAACATGCTAACCAGTAGACTAATGAGGCAGTATTCAAATATAATACTTTGAAAATCCTTTAAAAATATTATATTTTCTTTTATTTTAATAATAATAATAAGTTTATTGAAAGGCAGTACACCCAGTAAAATTTTACAATAGAAAAAAATAAAATAAAATTAATAAAGTAAACTAAAATCTAAAATTAAAATACTTAGTTAAATTTTAAATTAAATATATATTTTGTGGGTGACATCCCGCTGGGCATAGCTAGTCATCGAATAAGGCAATTCTTATCTATAGCAGAATGTTGTTTGTAATAACTTTTTTATTTTCGAGCGAATGGATTCTTTGTCTCTTTCACATGCACGCTAAATATCTCTTATATATCTCTCTCACATTTTTTTATAGTAACAGTTCTCTTTTTTGCCATGAAATGCCATATTAAATTACAAATTATTTCTAGTGTTATTACATTTTAAATTAAGCCTATTAAAGAAACTGACATTTTGTTGCAGTTTTCTAACTCATTTCAGACACAATTCGTAAACGATATTGCTTTAAATAAATAATTGCACATTACAAAATATGTATCTATAGATTCGTTAAATAGTTTTTGTATTAGTGTATTTTAGACCTTTCGATTTGGTCACTTTTTTGGTCCTTGAGTTTGTAGATTTAGTGCCACCAATTTGCATTAGTGTAAATGTCAATATGAATAGAACAGTGATAATAACAGAAACTTGTATTAATTGGTGATAATTCACTTAATAATTAAAGGATTGATATGTTTTGCAATTTAATATGCTGGAGAATTACTATTGACCTGGAATTATTGAGACACCATGTTATTTTGTTTATCAGGTCCAATTAAGGACCTAGACGATGCTGCCGAAAGGTTTATTGCGGAACAAAGAAACGCACTGGCCCGAGCTGCGGGAAGGAAGTTTGCAAGGCGTTCACCACAGAGGTAAATGAAAATCATTATATTTATACACTTCACTGGCGTATTATTTCAGTTACACGAACGGAAACGAAACGTTTCCCAACACCTAGGGCTGGCCCCTTGTTGGCGGGGGGCGGGGACATCGGGGCCAAAGCCCTAAGGTTTCTTCATGAAAGGGGCCTCGGCAATAAAGACTTCGAAACTATTCGATACTCTTTTTTTAATGTTTCAATTTTTTTTTTGTTTTAAACTTACTACTCTGGTTTTAAAAATTTACTTTTTAAAATGTATAGTTTATATCACACTATTCTAATATTTAGACCTATGTATATTTTATGACTTAAGTAATAATAGAAATATGACTGATTTTTGTATTTCAGTTGTAATGTAAGTTTTAAGTTCTTTAGCAATTGTTTGTTTCCCAAATGAAAGGTTTAAAGAGTGCATATAACAACTAGTTTATTCCGTCAAGAGAAATTATAAATAAGTGCTAAGGTGCTAATAAAATTTTGGCGTTTTATTCATAGGTACATTGAGAACACAACAATTGAAATAGAAAATGATCTCGCTCGTGGTCCACCGCCAGTAAGACGCCGCAGTGAAGACGAAGATCTGCTTAGGAGACAAGAGGAGTTTATTAACGCGAATAGAGCTGGATTACGACGACGGTATGTACTTAAAGACATTTACCTTTTCATCAGCTTTGAATAGGTACCGGTGCACAAATTGTCAAAGATAAAAATATTTGGGAAAACTATATTTACTTATGTCTGTGTGCTAATAGTAGAAATCGTCATCATTAGGTAAGACCTTTGTCCAGCCAGGGACTTCCATCGGTTGAAGCGAAGCGAATAGTAGGAATTGAAAGAAATTGTTTTTATATCGCGCATTTAATTGCTTCGTTGGTGTAACGGTAATAGAGGCTTCGTCAGCGAACGAACCCGGTTTGGTTCCCGGCATTCAAATTTAGGCAATTGTATATTTTTCCTAACTATAAACTCGTGGGAGGATTCGGCTCGTTGCCTTACCTGCAAAACAAAAATGTACCATTTTAATTCCCGGAACTTATCATTATCAGTCAATTCTGAAGTCAAACGAAGTGACGGGTACGAATTAGTGTAAAATTTTTGTTTTTTACAGCATGCGATCGCCTACCCCTCCACGACGTAGCCCAGAAAGACGTACACGCGCACCTAGCGATGAGGTAACAGCAGTTTCTCTTTCGTTTTTTGAAAATCATGCATATATATTATATTATTATAACATAAAGATTAAATAAACTTAGGATTTTATTCGTTACTCTTTGTATGAAGGGACAGTCAATTATTATTTATATAAATTCAAGTAACATGCTGTGAAGAGCACTCTCACACGTGAAAGGTATCTTACATTTGAATTTCCATATACATATATAAGGTCAATTATATTATATGTAAAACGGCTTTGTTTGAGTTTGAGTTTTTGCCGGTATCGTTTCGATAGTACTAACCTTCCGTGACGATTCAAAAGAGCTTGTTAAATTTACCAGTATGATTAATATTTTGATTTGATTTCCAGGACAGTGACTACCGACGCCGCGTTCGCGAACAAGAGAATCTTCGAGAACGCGTACTGCGCGCAAAGGAAGTGCGTCGGAGAAAGAACGCTGTAGCACTTCAAAAGCACTTGCAAGAAAGGTAAATAATTAAACCGTTTCTTTTCATTATTTTGAAACTGTAGCAATCGACTTCTTGAATTAAAAAAAACGTTTTTCTGTGTATTTTAAAGCTTAATTATCAATGATATTGGTAGTTGATGCGGAAAACGATTTAAATGAATCTTTTAATAAATTATATATTTTATAAAAAATAATATCTGTGAAGTCTGTTTACGGTTGATAATTCTACGTGACAACATCATAATAAAACCTAATAAAAAATTGTTGTTGAAACAAATAATGTAAATAGGCCGTCCGTGCTTCTCTATCGCTTGATCTGCGCTCAAGATTGCACTCTCAGCTCAGGCAAAGCGATAATGAGTCATGATTTTTAGCGCTTGTAGTCATCATTTAGTGATTTATGACGTGACGTGACTAAAAACACAACAATTGATAATCATGTTTGTGTCGTCATAATGTAATAAATATACATATACAAATATTTTATCCTAAAAACACTTTTTTCTCATAAATTCAATTAAACACTTAGATTTTTCAATTCTTTACTTTTATGCCTCTATATAATCACACTGATTATATAGAGGCATAAAAGTAAAGAATTTGTAATATAGTTTCTTCAAATGTTAATTTATCAGTTTTTAAATTTATAATCGTATGAAAAATTGTACAACGACCTCTATATGAAAGCTCACATAGAAGTTTAACGGTTTTTATGTATTGTGTCTTAGAAATTCGTGCAAGCGATAGTAATGATAAGGTATAGAAACTGACTTTACATTCAATTTAATATTTTTTAGCAACCTTGACTTGTTTCTTTTACAGGGAAAAAGAGAAGGAGAAAGAAGATATTAAACCAGATGAATCCACGCCAGTGTTAAAAGAAGATAAACCATCTACTACAGTGGAGACGCAACAAGAGAAACCGGACACAACTCGGAAAACACCGGAAAAAGAGAAAGAGAAAGAGCAAGAAAAAAGAGATCGTTCTCCAATCAAAGTGGAGAGTGCTGAAGCTAACTCTACTTGTGGTGGTAAGTTTGTGTTTATTTTATTACAAGCCCTGATACTTTGCTATGAATCAATGAGAAATGACGCATGCGCTTGAAATTTCACGTTTCTGAATAAATTTTTACTCGGAATTTGTACTTTTAAAAGGTGTTACTATCAACAATCTTCTTTTGAAGTGAAAATTTTCTGAGCCACACTTTATTTTATGGGTATTGATTGATACTGAGCTGATACGCGCGGGTGTGCAAGGCACATTCTAGTCACGTCGGCGCGAGTCGACCTCAGCCAGCAAGAGAGTCAAGCTTTATTTTAATTAGTTACTGAAATTACATTTTATTACATGATGACTATATACGACAAAATAATCAATAAAATAGCTAATTAATTTGTATATTTTGTATTATTAGTTTTGTTTTGATGAGTTTTCACTTCTGTCATAGTCTCATAGCAAAAGTCATGTCGATGGTTCACATATGTCTAAAGAGTCGAGTCTCATTTTAGACATTTTTGGTCTAATGTCGTTTCTACGATTATATCACCCCATTTATAAACAAACTAGGTCATCGTTATGGCATGATAACGTTTAATAATTCGATAAACGCCGGCTACTCGCATGGAAAAGCATGAGTTATTGTCACGTCTGTCTGAGCCGAGCGTGTAAGCGATAGAGAGGCCCGATTGGCCTAATGTGGGACCCATTGTTTATTACAACAGCAAATTCTCATCTATGTTTTATTAAGAAAGTCTCACGTCAAGTTATCATCCGTAAACCGACTAAAGATAACCAGTTTTTTAAAAATCTTATAGCTATTAATTTTATGTTGCTTAAAGTCATATTATTAGTACTGAAAGTAGTTCAGACTAGAATTTTATATGTAAGATCAGTTGTAATGTTTCATTTGATGTTATATATTGTAAACTTTTTTACACTACCCATAAACCATTTGCACTTACAATTTATACTTTTTTAACTAAATGACAAGTGCAAATCACTTGTCATTTAGTTAAAAAAGTCAAGTTGTCTGTCAAAACTTTCATAAGCCAATTGCTTTTCTAATTTCAACCAAGACACAGGTTCACCACTAGATGAACCTGTGTCTTTTAAACTATTAAAGGTCCGAAAATAATTTTAAATAACTGTATTTATCTTGGTTCATCAAATCTTAACAATAAATATATTTAAAGTACATAGAGCATATATTAAGTTTTACCCACTAGAAAAGAACTGAGCTTCGTACTTGTTAGCTAATAAAATTCTAAATACAAGGAAGACTAAAGAAAACAAAGGACATGTTATATTATAGTAATATTGAGCAAATAATTATTTTTATTTGTTTCATATTGTACGAAACATTATGACGGGGTTTCTTTTTATATTTAAAAATTTTTTACTTCAGAAAACTTAACCCCACCCAGAGATGTCGCAACACAATCCCCAGAAAGGAATCTAACACCACCGTTACCGAAACGGGATGACAAACGTACCGACAGTGATGATGAGTTGCACCTAATTCTGGATGACATTGATGATATACTCTCCGATGATGATGATACTGGGAGGTTCAAGGAGAAGTCTAAAAAGTAAGTAGAACTACTGCCCCAAAGTTTTCTAAACTTTCTGCTATACTTAGTACTTTTGGAAAAAGTTCTATACATTATATACTTTACTGATATGGTATTACGTAGGCGGCTTGGATCGCGTCCAAGATTTGATTCCAAATTCGGAAAATGACATTTTTTTAGTTTGGTCACAACTACTTACTTTAACAAGAAAGATTTTCCTAAAGTAAAAAAATAATTTCAGTACGATACTTGTAGAAGTACTTAGATTGGATTCTTTTTATATTCAGAGTATTTACATCCTCTGTGTTGTTTTCTCAAATTGTGCTATAACTTGAAATCAGGTTAGATCACAGTCAAGCGATAAAAATGTATTAAAAAGCCATTATGGCTCAGTAGTATGAAGCGTGAATTCTCGTTCAAGAAAGTCGCATATTCTCGTCCTGAGCATGCACCACTAAATTTCTCATTATTTCGAATATTTCGGGTTTCAAAAAAACTTTCTATATATTAATATATTTTCAAAGAAAGATGCCTCGGAAACAATTCAGGAATTTGAGTAGCCTGCCAATCCAAAGCGGAGTAGTGCGGTGGTAGTGCTACGATTTCAAACCCCCCTTTCCTATGAGTATGGTGCCCAGAAGTGGGACACTACACAAGAAATATCCAAAAAATCAAACATGACGCCATAACCAACATTGTTACATGATACTCCTGAAATACATTCAAAGCTACTACTGGAGCCAGTGACTGATATTATAATAAAGGTATTTTGTAAAATAAAAAAGTAAAATAAATAAATTAATTAACTTTCTTTTCAGAGTGGAAGCTCCAAAAATACAAGTGGATTTGCGCTCGAAATTGCCCCCAAAACATGCAGAGAGCAGAAAACCAAGACAGAAAATAGTTTTTAATGAAAACACAGATGATAAAGGGAAGAAAGGTATTCTTTTTTATCTATATATGTTTTAATCTATTGAATACGTAAGAAAAAAAAATTGTAGCGCCTTTTATGATAATTGCGCGGATCTAAGCGATCACTTTATATTCTTTAGAAACTACTCATTCAGACTATAAACTAATATATATAGTGATATATTAATATTGTTATTTTTATTATATTTAGACAATTCTGCGACAAACCGTACTGAAGTATTGAGTGCAACAAACAAAAATACGAACAGTGATAAAGTTGAGCCCAAGATCGTAAGGGTAAGTTGGTATCTTTTTATATGCAATATTTAAAATATTATTGTGAATGTGTATTATGACTAAAGTGATAAACGGCTGAACCGATTATGATGAGATTTTTATTGTTTGAATACAATTTATAACTGATATCCTCGTATTTCGCCTGGATCGAGAACTGCACACTTAAAACCTCCTGGAAGAACTGATATATATACTAGCTGTGCCCGACGGTGACACACGCGTAGTTCCCGTGATCTCGTGGAGATAGGAATAAACTCGTCATTTTTCGGATCGAATTGTAAATCTAAACCATTCTCGATCCTGAAAACACACATTTTAACAAAATGGATCCAGCCATATTTATATAAAGTGTTTTAAAGATTAATTATTTATTAATATTCTCGCTTTTGTACTTATAATAGGCTTTTAAAGCATCGTGTTTTAATGGTTATGTGATAATATTGATATTCCAAAAACGTCAAATTGTCTTAAATTCGCGTTGTCATTTTAAAACTAGTAGCGAATGACATTTGATGTTAATAATGTGGACTAATAGTAGAAATTAAAGCAATTTGTTATACAATAACGAGTTAGCTGCATCTTTATATTTTATTGTATTACACTAGATGTTAGACAATTTGAAGAGCGTGAACTAATAGTAGGTTTTAAAGAAATAGGTTATATAATAATAAGTTAGCTGCCTCTTTATATTTTAAATTTTAATAACATACATTGCAATGATAATAAAAGAAAAATCTTTTTAGGTGAAAAAAATGGATGTAACGAACCCAGACATAGTTAAATCACGGCAGAAAATTACATTTGATAGTAATGAGGTAGGTTTTATCATATTTTTCAACATAAAGCAAATATATGTAGCTTGTTTGCCAGCGTAATTGCGTCTGTGTACACGTAAATGTGGGCTCTAAAGTACGGCGACATCTATTTGATGCTAATGTAACTCTACCACACCTTTTATTTATGCTTTTAAATCTCCGATATCCATTTTAATGAAATGCTGCTTAAGGTAGTTTTGTTCTACGTGAAATATACGATGCACGTAATTTATTTAATTAGATAAATAATAATACTGTATTGTATACAAAATTACTTCGTGAATAACAAATGGTTATTGTGGGTTATGCTTTAGAGATAAATATATACATCGCGGAATTTTCTGTCTGTCTCTAGAAGATCTATATCGTAGCACATTAATTTGATTTATCTCGTAATGTTTAGGCAGAGTTTACTATTTAAAAGCATAAAAATATTTTTGTTACAACGTCACAATACAAATCTTTGAATAATTCCGATTTATTGTACTGATAAATGTTTGTATATTACGCAAAAACCTTCCTTTATATAAATCTATCTATTACTATAAACTATATTAAAATAACAATATAATTTTGATTTCTAATTTAAATCTAAGTATTTAATTTGATATTCTTCATTTCATTTTAACTGATTGATATTTTTTTAAATCAATTTAATTGCCTAATTTCGTTTTCTATGTCTTTTGGCATTTTCTTTGCGGGTGAAATTTGAACGTAATATCTATGGACCCCGACCCGAATTATATAATAGTATTTTATTAAAGTGAAACTTCTTTAGACTTATGAGGGTATTTTTTACGGACGTAACGCGTGATTAGTATCATGAAGATGTGCAACGTTTTTTATGCAAATTCGTTTGAAGGTTAGGTAGTATTAATATAACAATATACAAGTGGCATTTTCATTTCCCGCTCGTCGCTCGCAATATAAAATAAAAATTAAATTCAAAATTTCTGATATTGGCAAAAAACATTTTTTTTACAATTCGTCAATTTCAATAAATTATTTTGCACAAAATAATAAAATAAGAAATTTTAATTAAAAAGAATAGAATTTCCTTAGTAATAAGTAATTTACAATGATTTTGTATAAATTTAAATTGATGTTAGGTATTTTTGCTATTTTTAAAAAATCACGAGGAATTTTAATTCAACATTCATCATCTGAAATTTTACTATATTATTTTCTAAACAACATAAAATAAATGTATTTTAATCATTCTATTTAATTTCTTTTATTAATTATTACGTCTCTCTACGTCTCGGAAATCTAAAGGTTTAGATTTCTGTAAATATAAACAAGACTTAAAAATCCGTTGAACAGTCTAAAAGATCTAAGCTAAAAGACAGTGGTAGCGAATTCATTTTATACTATGTAAAGATATATCCTTTTTAACAGACTGAGACTGAAAAGGACGACGATAAACCAAAATTCCAGAACCGTCGTGTCATATTGCAACGTAAAATACAAACAAAGGAAAAATCTGTTTTCGCACGTATAGACAAAAATGATCCAACGAAACCCAACCCGGGTATATTTAGCCGCGCGGTACGCACCGCTATCGGTCCGGGAAAGACCCGTATTGTTGTAAAGAATGAACCGACAATAGAGTACGAGAGCGATTCTGATATAGACGAGGAGAAATTGTTGGAAGAATGTGGTAACACGGCCTTAGTGACCAATTTACCACACGGGATGACTGACACCAGATTGAATACGTTGGCAGGGAACGATGTCCAGGTAACGTTAAACCTTAGGATTAGAATAATTCGGAGATGCTTTAAATTTTTTTCTACTATTTTATATAGAAATATATTGAATTTCGCTAGTTTGTGGAACTTACCAAAATTTACCGTTGAAATATAGATTCCTGCAAAAAGTATATGGAACAACTTGCCCCTACCAAAAGTGAGGCAAAATCGTAGACAATTAAAAACACTTTATCAGTATCTAGAATTATTTTTAACACTTTATTGAACCACACTATGCTTAAAAATACATAAAAAAGGAAACTTAAACTAATCAATTAGTGTCGCACAATAGGTGGTTTTATCGCTTCGAAGCAATTTCTTCCAGACAACCTTAAGGAAGGAGACAAAGTTGAGAGACTTTAGGCAGGTGGTGCAAAAGAGAGAATTAATATTTAACATATATATATATAAATACAAAATATTTTATTTGGATAAACTTATTTACTATACATTACTTGGGGATGAGACTTTCTTTTAAGTATAGCAATACTTGTGTTAGAGGGTCTCGCTGTTACAACTTCATGTATTCTAAAATTATGTTACAAAGAGTGTTAAAATTATAATAAAACTAAAACTAATTGAATGTTAAAATGAAACTCTAGATGTAGTTGTGTATGCTTATGTAAGTTGGTGTGTGTGTGTGTGTGTGTGAGAGAGAGAGAGAGAGAGAGAGAGAGCGAATACGTATAAATATGTAATAATTTTCAAAAGATATTCTGCGTCTTCATAGCTTAGTGGTAACAGTCTTTCGAGTAGTTTTTCTTTTGCATTTATAAAAACTCATAGGAGAGATGTTTAACGCTTTATTTACTGTGATATATAAATATGTAGATTGCGCGTCGTACTGACACGTACATACATCGTACAGTAGGCAAATTTATTTTTGAGAAATATTTATCTATAAATTGGCGAGTATTAGTTTTTAAATTAGCGATATATTTATATTAGAAAAAAATTAAAGCATCTCGCACTCAGACTCTGTGATACATATTTCCTGTGATATAAACATGTGATATTTATGTATTAATATATTGTATATAATTCAATTTAGATATAAGGATACATTTCGATTTTTTAGTATAAATACGAGAAATGTTTGCAAATTTATCAGGTATTTTAAATATAATTTTAAATGCAGTATATTGCATTAAGATCATCAAAATGGACAAGACCTGAAATTGTTACACGAAGGTCAAAAAGAAAGTGTTATTTTTGTTAAATTAAAAAAAAAACACCGAAGCGTCTTAACGATTTGTAGTTATTTTCAGTTAGATAATTTGATATTAAAATAATTTAGAAATCAACAAATAATTAAACTTAATGTCTGTTATTAAATATGTGTCATACCAACTATTACAACGTCTAGGTCTTGCTCATTTATATTATAATTTGAGATTTAGATAAGGTTGTTATACTATCGGCCATGTTATAGTGTCCGTTCTTTAGACACAGATGTATTTTTGAGGATTTTAAATCTTTATAATGATCTTATTATTTTTTATTGAATTTCATTAACCTTGTCTGATTCCAAAATGAAATAATATTTGTTTAAGTAATGACAAATTACGTATGATTAACTGAAGCAGAAGTGATAATAGCTATTAAATTAAAATAACTATTAAATTAAATAATTACACATATATATTACTATATAGAACGTAAACATTATACGGAATATCCATTTCTTACATCTCTGATAATTGCAACAAAGCAACGTATTGTACTAGTTCATAATTATATTTTATAAAAACAGGTTATTTTCCTAATTAGGTGAAATCAACTTCCAAAGCTAAAAATTACAGTGTCACAATGAAATTATTATTATTAAGTTATGTTAGAAAAAAGATTTAAGCGAATTCCAATGCCATCGTGTAAGAACTTTTGGAACTCATTACAAGGCAAAAAAATCTTTAAAACCTTTTATATGAGTTTTCAGTAGATGGCGTTGTATTATCTACCTAATAAAATGTATTTCAACTTAAATGTATGAATAAAATAAAAAATATCAATGCATGTTACCACTTTTGTTTCACATATCCACTATGTGATAATATTCAAAAATATTTTATATGCCCTTGTCATCTATACTGCACTGATTCGAAACAGATAAGCTTATAAATATTGTTATTTGTGCTTTACATATGTGAGCTTTATGTATTTACTTGAAATACCTTAATCAGATCAATTTTTAGATATAATATGTAAACTAACAATTGATCTAAAGTAATCCAAAAAAACGATTCGTCTTAAACGAAACTCTTCGAAATGCCAAGACTTTAATTACAATTTTTTATACCAGGACATTTCCTTGGTTAATTTTAATAAGATGTTGACAATATATTTATTGGTTGCGTGAAAAATCCATCTATTGCTATAATTGAATAAATATTCGTATGCTATTGCGTATGGTGTATGTCTTTTCATTATTTTATATTTGAAATACATACTTTTATGTTTAAAGCCATAACACTTAAAGGATTTTTATATCAATAATTAAAACAATTTAGTGACTCTTTGTAATTACTATAACTATAAAACTCTCATGTCTCGATAGCAGATAAATTAATTACTAACACACGGAGAAATAACTATTCAAATGGCCTTGTTAAACTTATTTTAATAAAGTATATTTTAACATCTAAAATCCCAATTATTTAAGATATAGTATTTTATATTAAGATTTCATATTGACCAGACTTTAAAAAAAGACAAATTACAAAATAACTTCAAATACTAATTAAAATTTAATTAAGTCAAAAGATGGATTTCTAATTTTAAAAATTCAGCTGCAACCATAGATATTTATATTTTTATGTGAAATAAGAAAAGTGTTAAAAATACTTACGTTTTTCTCGTACTAATAAAATATAGCTGCTATTTACAAATGTATAACATAGATCATCTGCAGTGTATTTATTAGTACGAAGAAAATTTAAAATTTTATTATGTGTCTTATACCTGATGTCAAAAACTTTGATGTATTTTTATATATCATATAATGTCACTTGTGTAATATGGCGATGTTATGTAAATTGTTGTTATCAAATGATATTTAATGACATTTTTCCTATTTCATGCATGTTAGGTAAATTTTATAGTCTAAGAGCTAGTCACGTGAAAAAAGGGATTAATGTTCCAGAACTTAAATCTGGATAAGGAAGAACGCAGCGCTAAAATTGTATTCAAGACTACAAACGCAGCGGAAAACTTCAAGAAGAAATTTAATAACAAGATGGTTGCCGCGAGTCGCCTCACTGTTACATTGCGATAAAGCAAGCATTTATTAGAACTCGATTCACTTAAATTGAAAATCATAAACGAAATCCTGTAACTTTTGTGGTTTATCATCATGTTTAATAATGTTATTTACGGGGATGTCGGCACGGTCTCCTCGGAGTCAATAAAATGCAATAAAATATCTTCACAAGATTCGAAATTACACAACATTTACTTATTACACTGTTATCGCGATCAGATATTGCAATAAAATGACCTATGGGTCATTAGGCTGGTTTTGATATGTCAAAAGCAGCCTATTGATAATACAGATTTTGTACTTGACATATCCGGTATACTGACAAAATATCATGACAACAATTCAAGTAGTCTTTTACGGCACTTTAGAATCGTCAAATATAGTTTCTTCCATATATTATTTCCAATGTATGATAATCTCCTATTAAGGAACAACTTAGAAATTAAAGTTACGATGGTTCCTTCGCACCATTGTTCTGAGAACAACCCACAACAAACATAGCCCGGTGTCACTTTTTCTATGTATCGTGGTTATGACGAGACTGCTCAAGCACGTGACAGATTATGGACATATTCATATAATCGTCGTATGTACCCGTAAATAATATATTTAAATATGAGAAACGTATTGCCACCTAAATAAACTGTCACATTTGTCATTTTCTAATGCACTTTTGCTTCATTGTTTCACTTAAATATATTTTTTGATATTTAAAAATAGACAAATCTGAGTTAAGACTTTTTTTTAGTTATATATGTATAATGTTTTGCTTGTGTAAAGCTCACTTGCATACGAAGTAATAAATACGTTAACAATACACTTATTCTAAGTAAATGTTAAACTTTTTTTTTTTTAATTTTTTTATATTTTTCTTTCTAGAAAGCAAATTTTGCAATACTGCTTTTACGTTGCCACATATGTGCGTAGTTATATGAAAATATATAATAGTTACAAAAAACAATATTTCCTATCTAGATTTTATTCCGTTAAGTAGTGCATACCTTGTGTATTTTTATTGAAAGCGTGTTAACTACATATATTGTAATGCTAGCATTATTAAAGATATTGATTTGTAATTAGTACTAAGTATAGTTGATTTTGTTTAAATGATACATTTCCGGTACTGACATTTTATAAATATTATAAGTAATTCCCCCTATAATAATAGTAAAATCAAGTATTCAATAACTGCTCATACTTAAAGAGAGTTACTCCTGTATATATGTTTTCTCTTGTTTGAAATTTTGGGTATTAACGGATTCTCTAATTTAATGTCGTTGAAATATGAAAATTGAGTTGACAATGCAACTACTTTAACAGTGTCCCTGTACTTGAAAATCAGTAAATTTTTATCCATATTTAGTTCACGAAAATAAAACCATATAGTGATTTATGTTTTAGCATATTACACTATGTTCCCCACTAATGGATAGTGAATTTACTACGCGACTCACAATAATTGATCCCTGAATCATATTTGATTGATTTGACAAGACACTTATTCAATTTGTTTCAATAGTAGTCTTTGCCCTTCCAATTTACATCTTTTCAGCACTTTTATAAGTGTCAACCGTATAACTAGATTATATATGCTATAAGATTAGGAATTGTTCATTTTAGAAAGTGTTGCGTTTAATTCAATTGCAAAAATGTATACAAATGTATATGTGTATTTTGCTATTGAGATAAATGTAATAATTACCCTTCCTCCATTCATCCACCAAGCAACTATTTTGTATATAGATAAACATTATAGGGGTTTCCCTACTTGTAGCTTATTAAGCCATTTTTCGCATTTATATGTAAAACTCATGTTTTCGGTTTCCTTGGAAAATAATTCGTAGTATTGATAGATGTAAAAATATATAAAACATATTGTAAAAATTTTGATGAATATTCTGTCATAACGTTTAGGTTGTGGCTTTTGTATTTGAAATACCATCCTGTTTTAAAAATGTCATAATTGTTTAATTATAAGATTGTACGTAAGTTACGTATATACAATATTAATAATTTTTTAAAATTTAATAATTGTCAACATAGTTATACTGTAATTTATATTGTGGTACCGTTTTAAATCTGACTATATCCAATAAGCCTGTTATTTCTAACTACATGTTTTAAGATATTTAATCTATTGCAATACTTGACTATATATAGTATTTTTATATATAACGGTGTAACAATTGTATATGTTATTATGAAAAATTTACATATATATATATATAATATACAATGACAAACATATTAGTATTATACATATATAAATCTTGTCGGTAAACACCTGAGTGTTCCATGGTAAAAGAATGCCCTGTATTTTATTTATAACCATTACCGTCACAGCTTCTAAAAACAAATATAAAATGTTATATGTTTGTACATATACCACTTTAAAAATTATTTTGCTATGTATAGCGTAAATGAACCGTTTGGTAACAATTTTGTGTACGAACAAACCTTTTTTTTTTGATGGAAAGTTAAATATTTGTCTATTTATGAAACTAAAGTTAAATTTGTTTGTACGACATTTTGATAAATTGTTGATTTTTATGCAAATAACATACTCTAATCTTGTCTAACTAAATTTTTTTATTTTTTCTTCTTTTTTTAAATTAAGACTCTGTGGATCGTTACGCTAACGTTATTGTAATATTTACGATTACACATTATATATCTTCACATAAATCTAAGGTGTTGGTGAACTTTCCTGTAGATATTATTGTCACTGTGGTATTTTTTTTTCCGACGTTAAAATAATATTGAAAAAAATTACTATGACAGTTTATAGTCAGTTATTACACTTTTATCTTTTTTTTGTTAGACGACTTGAGTTTTCTTTGATCGATCGATTCGACGTAAACTCATTAATATGAGTAGATGAAATTGAACCGCTCCTCGACTATAAAATAATATTTGTTTCTAAAGTTGTTGTTGTATAGTTATATACTTTGTATGATACAAAAATGTAAAACTGAATATTCCTCTACGAGTTTCTCGTATGGTGTATTAGATATTTTGAATATAAAACGGACTAACTCTTTTCTTTAACATTTTAGTAAAAAATATCTAACAGGTCTACCCATTTTTTAGATAAATAACACCATATTTTTCAGACTATAAGACGCGCTTCAAATTTATGCGAAGGTTTAGAAAGAAATTTTAATTGTGCTTTGGAACCTAACAATTATGGTTAAGGTAATTCATACTAGCAATGTTCAATTCATTTCATCGCTTTATCCCTTTCGGCTCAATTACTAGGTAAAAAAAATTACTCGTGATTCGAACGGGGGTATCAAAGGACCCCAGTTCAATTATATGATAATTATATGAATATCACAACATCTGGGCGACGCCGTCATACGCGGCCGTACAAATCCGCGAAAACCAAAACAGTTGAACAGTTGTCTCGCTCTTTCCTTACAGCGGTACCGCATTTATTGGAGTGAGAGAAATAACATGTGACTAGCAGACTAAACGTTCAACTCAACTGTTTGGGTAATTTTTTTTATCAAAAACAATTTTTTTAAACAATTTTTGCATTCGACAATAACAATTAAAAAACTGGAAAAGGTTTGTTTATAATGATTTCATAAGTTAAAAAAATATGAAGAAAGTAGCTCTGGACCAATGTTTTGGTCAATGTTACCAGACTGCCATATTACGGATAAAAGACATGCCTAAAATTTTGGGAACGATTTATTGAAAAGAGAGAGATTATATTTTCATGTTTTCGGACTATAAGACATCCAGTTATCTAAACTAATATTAGAAATAGGAAACATTTCTGTTTTTGTATTTATAAAACCACTAGACGGATTTCGAAATTTTTCCCACCATTGGAAAGCTGCATTTTCTCTTGAGTTACATAGGCTATATTACTTTCTTACCAAAGTAGGGATCCCTAATAAAATTGCACTGTGAAAAAGTTAGTCACATGAAATCGACATCGCGTGCGTTGCGGAAATTATTGAGGATAGAACAAAAAAAAATACAACTATTATAGAACGTATTGATATCTACAAAAAAGTCTGCGATACTACATGTCCAACTACGTTAGTTATGCCACTATAAATACTTTTTACATTTTAAAAGTTAATAAAAGTGCCGGCAATAATCAAACCATATTATTCATACCTCTGTATTAATCCTTAACTAAGTAAAAATGTCAATCTAAAGAAAACAATGTTATAATGTAGTATAGTTGGGGCCATATTCATTTTGTTCCCGGTGTAACATTTTATTCACATGTCATCAGACAGACAGAACAGACTTAATGTATTCCAAATTTACTGTTTTTATTTGTTAGCACAATTCTTCTGAAATATCCAGTACACATATTTGTTTATCTGTTATAAAGTAATTAAAAACTAAGGGTGATTAAACATTTACTTAGAAGAATTTCCACTGCCACGAGATTGGTATCTAGGTAAATAAGGCCGCGGGGCATTGCTAGTTTCTTTTTAAAAACGTTCGTCCCATAGTCAGAAAAATACAGTAATATACTTTATCAAAATATTGTTTTAGGGGGAAAGTTTTGTACATCAAAAAAAGAGACGCGACTCGCGACGTGAATTTATTTTATTAATTCGCAGTCGTTTATAAAAAGAAACACTTTTATTTAAAATTTGTGTTATGTTATGAATGTTTCTGATGATCTTTCTGCCAAAGAACACTATCGGAGCTGCAAATCATTTATATATATCGATGCTTTGAAAGAATAGTGACATAATTCTAAAATCTAATTTTACAGGAGAGCTTATTGCAAATTATACAAAATATTTTTGTCATAATCAATATGTTTCCACATCATCTTTGTTTCGAGGCTTTTAGGATTTTAACAAGATTGTATAGACTATTCCGGATTCTGCTGTATCCATGATTAGTTTTGGATTACGTGTTAATTATTTCGAGCTGCGAGGAGGGCAAATAAAATTCGTCTTGTTTTTAACTTAAGTGTAACTATACGTACATAATAAAGTTAACTGTTTGCTGATCACGTTTAATGAAACAACTTTAACAATCACCGCCAACGTATTCGTTTCGAAGTGTGATCGGGCGAACACAATAAATAGAAATATTTGTATAGAATGAATATATGTATGTAATATATATGTTTTATTTCTTCAGTCGTGTGGTTTAATGGACACGTTTTAATTTACGTACTCGTGTTTGTTTCTAAACAAAAATTAAATTTTGTAAAAGTGCGCAGTGTCGGCCGCCTTTTACAATTGATTTATAAAAAAAGAGCAGAGAAGTTTCAGCTCTACATTTTGAGCAAAACCACAAGAGTTTTTTTTGAAGTAATACTTTTTTAGGCGCATGAAGGTAAAATTTTACGAATGAAACTCGTGATTAGAGTCACGAAGATGTTCAGCGTTTTTTATGCTAATTCTTTTTTGAAAATTCGGTAGTTTTAATATTACCAAATAACATGCATTTCAATATGCCACTCGGCATAAAATATTTCGTAAATTCCCTTTTCTAAATTTTAAACTCAAAACAAAATTTTCATAATTTGTAATATTGATAAAAAAACACGTGGCATTTTTGTTTACAATTCGTCATTTGAGATCTCATATTATTTTTATTAATTTTCGACACTTAACATTTTAATGACAATTAAATTCCTAACATATCTTCCTTTATCCCTCCAAGCGTTGGAAATCTAAAGTTTTCTATTTGTATAAATATATACAAGACTTATTAGTTTACCGAAGAAGTTTCACTTCTGACATGTGTACTTAGTACGCACGACCTTTTGTTGTATATATATAGGCAAGGCTTAAATATTACACTAAGATCCGAAGGGAGGTGAAGACCACACTTGCTATACAGGTTCAACTAGTGCAATTTTCTGGCAATAATTTTGTCTTTTTATAACCTAAAAAAATATTTTCTATAAAAGGGCCACGAGTGTTATGACGACATTTTGTTGAACCAGAAACGGTATTTATAGAGGCTTACATCCCGCTGATTACCGATCCGTTAGCCACGTGTGGCTCATGTTGCATTCAACGTGTTAAAGATTTTCAAATCCGATAGTGTTCTTTAATACTAATCTATTTATGTTTAAAATGTCGGTGTCATGTTGAAATATATATATAACTAAAGCGGAGGGGCCCTACGTATAAAGAGTCAAGTTTGAAATCATCAAATAATAAGCCAGTGTTACAAGGATAAATTATTTATTAACCTGAGTAACTAACATAAACTACTTTTTGTAGTAATGATGATCGATATAATCACCAAAATTACAAAAATGTCAAAAATGTAAATTGACCATTTATATAGGGGCCGTCGATTATACAGCAATGATATTCTGATAGTTAACACGTAAAACAATGTTATCAACTAAATAAATAAATTGTGTAGATTTTTAATCTGTTTATTATTTTGTAACCTCGCTAAAGCTAGTTGATCTCAAATAAAATAGCGTTATATCAAAAGTGAAGTTTTTTTTAAAATTATTTTTATTGTACATACATTTTAAAATTAAGTATACTTTTATTTAAATAAATAAATTTGTAATGTAAATTAGAATTTTTTCTGTAGTACATCTATCTAGTAGTAGTCTATTATGACTCGATGAACAAATTACAATACGTTTCCGTAGAATTCAAATAGAAATCATTTAAAGACTGAACTCTCGTAATATTATTTCAATGAAATAAAACAACAATAAATAATTACATCGTTTTATTTTCCTTGCAGCCTTAACAATTCAATTATCAACTACCAAATGGCACTTTCAACATTATTTATAACTTCAAGAAAATAAGTGTAATCTCACGTTATACAAAGAATATAGTATATTATACTAAGAAAAGATGGTAACGCGCTAAACAGAGGTACCTAAATTTTTTTGTGTGCGACTGTTTGCTGGTAGGGTGCTAACTAGTCACGACCGAAGCCACCTACTAGTACAAATATAATTCGCCTAATGGAAAATATAACATCTTAAATTTCTGTCGACGGGAAAAGAACCTTTAATTAGAATATATAAATCAATTGCAGTTCGTTAGTCTCACTAAATAAAAGTCGAGAACTCCTGGACTGATTTGGCTAATTTTGCTTTTAAATTGCGCAACTGGTATCAAGTCCAAACATTTTTATCGCTTAAATAATATGCCTTATGTAAAAGGATGTTTTTGACATATTTCTTAAAGCTTTGCGGAGGCAAATCTCAAACAGGCTGCGTTATCTTATTAAAATTTGTATGCTCAACCAGGAAAATGATTTCTGAACCTTATCTCTTAACTATGGGATTACATTCTTTTATTGAAATTGTGTATTTCATCTTGTATTTAGATAACAAAATTTTCCTTAAAACACATAATTATTCCTGAATGATAGAAAAGTGGCTATATTAAAATAATCAGGCATAGCCGCAAGCAGTTGTCTGTACTCATCTGTGAACTCCAGTGGCTGGTATATTTTATGCGCGTTATAGGAAATATCTACTAATATATGAGATTGCAGAGCCGTCGGTACCTGCAAATAATATATCACTATAGATGTAAGTATGAAGTGTAAAACGCGATATACAAATTCCTCCATATCCCCACGGGATCGGTAATTATTTTTACCCATAGATATAGTCGTGCCCCTAAACCTATATATATATATATGACCCTAGGTATGAATATGCATATTAGACGAATCATCACAATTACAAAAATTACCCAAATTATCATCTCACCAAAAAGCTAGGTCATCGTATTCTTTTAAGTAATATATAATAATACCGTTATTTATTTGGGTATAAAAAGAAAAATATATAATTAAAATACTCTAGACCCTCAATTAGGTAAGCCCGTGACTTAAGGATCAGTGTCTTCCCAGTTTTATAATATGTTATTTGTCTTGTCTGCATATTTAAGAGCAAAAAAAGTGAAAACATAATTTAAGGGGCTCTGTGAGAATGTGTATGTGCTCAATCAGATTAACATATTTTATATTGCATTATACTCTAGATCAGGGGTGGACAAATATTTTGATAGTCAGGCCACTTTGCAAGTGAAAATTTGACCTCGGGCCAAACAGTTTTTTTTTCTATTTATACAATATCTTATTTAAATTAAGAACTGCTTCAAAAAAGTTGCTTCTATGAATAAAATAAAAACAAAAATCCTTCAAGAAATCTACTATAAAAAGTAATATTTGTGTTTTTAATAATAATATATGCTTTGTACTGCGTCACGGGTCATTCAAAATTATACAGCGGGGCGCCATTTTCCCAGGCCTGCTCTAGATTATAAAGGAAGTTTTTTTATAATATTGAAACTAATTAAGTATTATACTTAATTAGTATGATACTTACAGACAAGTTTATATTGAACTCCAGTGGCTCAAAGATGTGCGTAGAGGGATATGTTGGTGTTACTTGATATATCGTGTAAACTGGACGTTCCTGAAATACTAATAATTCCTTTATAGGTGTCTCGAAGGACCACTTCGACACGGTGACATTGCTACGTGGCCATATAACTATGGTGTTATATGCGGGCCCTGGAACAATTATAAGGTCAGTTTAGGTACGTAGAGAGAATGAATGAAAGGAGACTGACGAAAAGGATTTATAAGTCAAGAGTGAATGGGAAAGATCAAGGCGAACTTTCCTGGGCCAAATTCAGGACATTTTAAATAAGGGCCAGGTCAAAAGTACTCTAAACCGACGAACTTGTATGAAAGGTTTAATGAGAATGAAAGGAGTGAAGGAGATATGCACGGATAGTGGCAAGTGGAAGGACGTGGTCTCTGCTGATAAGAGCTAGGGTTTTTAGAGCACAGACCGCGCTGCTCCACTGAGAGATGTCAGGAATATTACACAAGTACAAGAGCTAACAAAGGCACTGTCTATTCCTTCACTCTAATAGTCTGATGTGACGGCAATCCGACACTATTGGAGAGAGGTCAGGCGCAGGAGTAATGGCTTAACGTGCTCACGGAGGCACGGCGGTAAAACACAACGCCAATTACCCAACGTCGGGCAAATACTGAAAATTTCTTATTAGTAAAATCAATATCGATTTTTAAATTGACTGGAACCCAAGACCTCATGTCTGTAGCAGAGTTTTGAAGTCATTACTAATAATCATTTGTATACGTTTTCAATATCAATCTTTCCGGCCCAAGTGTAAAAAAATTCCGCATAATCCAAATGGGGATACCAAAAGCTCCCAGTACATTTGTATGGAAATCTGAAATAGAGTAATCCGAACATTACGCTTTCAATGAATGAATCTATATAAATTTGATATATAAGAAGAGTGTGAACTAAATAGAAGGAATTCAACAAAAGTTTAAAACCGATTACCATTGATCACGAAACTGAGCGAGCACTGATCCCCAACACATGACCGATTCGCTAAAGTCAGTGAATGAGTGAAATTGGCTGGTGGTGCCATCTTCACAAAAAGACTGTCATGCCTGTAAATTATACATAATCTGAGTATATTTTAAATAAATGTACCTGGTACCTTCAATCATGTAGTAACTACCTACAAAGAAACGTTTGCTTTTTTGTCCCTTGTATACGGGAAGTGCTTTTTTTTACTGGGTGCGGTATGTATTCTAGTACTGACCCACTTCTTTGTATTGGTCAATTAAGATGTTATAGTAAGCCAAGCTTAAAAGATACACATATGCTATCGTAGGTTCTAAAATAACTTCTAAAGGGGAGCAATTTTATCTTACATGATTTTATTATTATCCGAAATAACTGTTTAGGCAGTTCACGCAGCGGACTTTGAAATATTCTTAATTGGTGCGCTGCTAACTACTGATCTTGGTGTGATGACGTAGCCTGTAGCCTTCCTAGACAAATGGGCTCTCGAAAACTGCAAGAGTTTTCAAATCGGACAAGTAGTTCCTGAGATTAGCCCATTAAACCAAACAAATTCTTCAGCTTTATAATTTTAGTATAGATAATGGATCGGCAACCGTTTCTTATAGCAGGGCCACAAATGTTATCAGAATATTGATGCGAGCCACAAATTTTACTAGGATATTGGTGCGGACCACAAATTTTATGAGGGTATTGGTTCGAACCACAATTGTTATAAAGGTATTGGTTCGGACAACAAATGTTATGAGGGTATTGGTTCGGACAACAAATGTTATGAGGGTATTGCTTCGGACAACTAATGTTATGAGGGTATTGGTTCGGACCACAAATGTTATGAGGGTATTGGTTCGGACAAAAAATGTTATGAGGGTATTGGTTTGGACTACAAATACTATGAGGATATTGGTTCGGATCAGAAATGTTATGAAGGTATTGGTTCGGACTACAATTGCTATGAGGATATTGGTTCGGATGAGAAATGTTATGAAGGTATTGGTTCGGACTACAAATGCTATGAGGATATTGGTTCGGACCAAAAATGTTATGAGGGCATTGGTGCGGTCCAAATATATTATGAAAATATTGCTGTCGACCAAAAATGTTATGAGGATGTCGCTGTGGTTCACAAATTTTATGAGGATAGTCATCTAACAATTTTAAACATATTTATCCTTATTATGTATCATATCGATATTTATATGCCTGCGAGCCGCACCGTAGAGGTTTATGGGCCAATGGTTGCCGACTCCTATTATAGATTATAAAACAAAGTGATAGACTTCATAAAATGGTTATAATTACATCAGTTTTTCGAACCGTGGTCTGAACAACGGCATATTGCAATATAATAACTTGTTACAAACATCGGTTATCATCCTCATGTCACTATCTGCAATACGTAGATTTCCTTCAACATCTTTATTATTATTTATATAAAAATCACTCTCCTTAATTGCCGATATAGCAGAGTCTATATTGTACACATCCGTCTTAGCTATAAGTACACCAGAATTACTATTGATAGGTGTTAAATTTTTATCGTATGACGTTACTTGTGTATGCTGTAAGGAAAATGGTTTATATTATTCAAGTACCAACGACGCCTAAAAGTAAACAAGTGGTAAACCGCAAAACATTATTTTATAAAACTTTAGGATATTAACAATTAATTTCTTTCGTTGCTAAATAGAGAGAGATAATAAACCTCTTATGGTTTTTATGGTTTAATCATCGTACTGGAACGCGAACTTTTCTTGGTGGCACATTTTTGCTAAGTAGGTTAGTAACTAAACACGACCGAAGCCTCCTGCCAGTCCAAAATATATGTATAGTCTCCAAAATAAAAAAGTGCGTGCGTACAAAGTACACACGTCAGAAGTGAAACTTATTTAGCAAACTAATTTTTAAGTCTTGTTCATATTTATACAAATATTAAATTATAGATTTCAGAGACTTAGAGAGAGGGAAAAAAGGAAGGTATGTTAAGAATTTAACCAATTTAATTGTCATTAAAATATTAAAAGTGTCGAAAATTAATACAAATAATTTATTAAAATCTCAAATGACGAATTGTAAATAAAAATGCCACATGTGTTTTTATCAATTAGAAATTATTAATTAAATTTTGTTTTGGAATTTAAAATTTAGAAAAAAGTATTTTTATATTGTATTTTATGAAAAATATTATATGAAATTATTAAATGACGAGTGGCAATTTAAAATGCCACATGTTATTTGTAAATATTAAAAATACCTAATCTTCAAACGAATTAGCACAAAAAACGCTTCACATATTCGTGACACTAATCACGCGTTTTATTCGTAAAAAGATTATAAGTATTTCACCGTATTGAACAACTGGAGAAGACACATTGGTACTTTACTCTAGCGGATTTAATGATTTAATGAAAAAATAAGTAAATCAAAGATACTTACGAACCAGTAGTGCCTCTGTGTAACGTTTTGGTCGAGGCGATACGGATTAAAAGGGATAACCATTATGACAACGCACACTATTGAAATACCACTCAAAAGCTTCCACAGTTGCCTTCGCGAGAACAAAAGCTCAATACCCGACTGAAATAAAACAATTTGTCTTTAAATGGGATAAAATAATGTCACTTCCGTTGTTTGTTAGCCCTTCGAACTTTGAAACTATGCAACGGATTTTAACTCAGTTTTCAACAATAGATAGAGGTAGAGCAAAGAATAATTGCGGTTAGGTTAGGTTAGACTGTACGAAGGTACCGTACATTATCTTGGACAGCAGCGACTCTTCTGGCTGGCGATCCGCCGTGGGAAATACGGGAGGAAATCATTGCAACTGTCCATCGGCACAGGGCAGCTGCGAGGGCTCAAGGCCTGCGGCCTAATGCCGATGAGGTTCATAGGATCAGGGTCCTAGCCGACTAAGAGTTCTGATTCAGAATTGGAAGGAGGACCTCGGGTCCCCAGCGGTGGGCATGGCCACAATGGAAGCGATTCATCCTCCCCTTGGGGCACGGGACGCTTTCCTACAGTTTGGTGCAGATTCTGACCGGGCATTTCCTGCATCAAATCGGTCGAGAGAAGTCGGCCAACTGTCATGAGCGTGGTACAGCTATTGACTCAACACACTACACTGTGGCAGACTGCGCAGCCTGGGATCTCTTGCTGCGGAGCAATGTAGGCGCGATGCTCTCGTGAGAGGTATTGGGCGGGAATAGCCTTCTTCTGCGAGACCGTAGTCTCGCTAAAGGAGGCCCGGAAACGAGATAAGGAGAATGCAGTAGATGGCTCTTCTCACCTCCGAAGAAGGCGGAATACTAGGCGGCGCATGTTCGCGCACCTGCTCCCGGTGCTTTCGTGAATCCCCAGTCTGGCTTATCCGAGAAACCAGGTAGGAATGCCCAAGCTGATTCTCTGGTGTCTCGCTTACGGGTGAAGAGGGTTCTGCTGGGTTTTAGTGAGTATTGAGAGCTTACTCCCTCGCAGAGTCTCAGACTCCCGAGCTACGGGTCGAGGATAGTTCGTAAACGCATTTCCCAGCAAAAATAAAATAGATATATAAACATAAACAATACATGAAATATATACAATAACTTTATCATAGGGTATAAAAAGGCAACCTTAAGGTTTGTTAAAGGTACGTGGTGTGTAAAATGCGTAGTACAAATATATAAAACCACATACATGAAGACATTAACAGATACATAGAGTATATAATGGTTAATTTTTAATTTATAGCGGAAGTTCTGACTTACCACAGTGCATACAGAAATGATTGTCAAAATAGTATTGAGAGAGGCGATGATACCGTCCGGAAAATCGTTACTAGAGCGACCCATTATCGGTATGAGTAGAGAGACGGCATTTTCTGCTATTGAAAAGCTGAGCATAGTCGCAGGAAGGTTTAAAACTATTTCCAGTAAAAGATGTTGTGACGCTGAAAACGAAAGGTACTTCAAATCCCCGCCATTGTGATGGCGACATTACCGCCAACATTACACAGTTTTACTGGCTTCTTTGTCAGTTTGCCTTGACATATTGATGTCAATTCAAACGATTGATTCATGATGTAACAAATTACTCCATCAAATCTTGATAATATACACTAAAGTCGAAATCATGCTTCATTTTATATATGTACCTAATTAATTGTAAAAATAAATTAAGTAACCATAAATTTTAGGTAAAACGACAATTTCCTAAAGTGTTTGTGTAGACAAAGGTAACGAATGAATCAGCTAAAATCTGAGAACAGGTATGTAATTTCCCTATTGTTTTTGTATGAATAAAGGTAGCGAAAGTGTCACTTTAAAGCTGAAAATATTTATGTAATCTCGTACAGTGTTTGTACGGACAAAGGTAACGAAAGTGTCACCTTAAATCTGAGAATAATCACGTAATTTCTCTACTATGTTTAATTGACAAAGGTAACAATAATGACACCTAAAATTAGAAAATAATTACATAATTTCTCTACTGTGTTTGTGTAGACAAAGATAATATCACCATAAGTTTAATATTTAGTACAGTAATTACTCTACTGTTTGTATTGATAATGGTAAAGAATGTATTGGGTACTTGAAGTCTGAGAAAAGTCATGTAATTTCCCTACTGTGTTTGTTTGGACAAAGGTAACACAATCATCACCTTTAAAGCAGCACTGACCTTTCAACCTTCCGTAACGTATTGCAGTCATGGTAACTATACTCGAAGTGCTCATCAGCAGAAGTAGAATCGTTATTATATATCTCAGATTTGCTAATGTCGGTACACAAGTCAGCGCCAGCAGTATCAATGCCATAAGAAGCCGGGTTGAAGACATGGCTTGTGCTGTTCGAATTGAATGGCTTAGACCTACCTAAATAATTAAAAATTGTTGTTGCATAATTCAAAACTCAAAACGTTTAAAAAATCACGAGATTACATAACATAATCACCAAATAAAAGCAATCGAAGCTCTATCTTCTTCCTGTCAGAGGAACAGCATCATTTGTAAGAGATCCAAACTTTTCGAAAGCTTGAGAACTATTTTTTTTTCGGTCCACTCTATTTATACATTAGTAGCAGCTTATTAACGTCCCACTTCTCATTCATAGGATAGAGTTTGAAAGCATTGTCCCACTATGCTGCTCTATTATGGACTGGCAGGCTACCATAGAATTACTATCGGGAAATGCAGATTTCCTCTATTTGCTCTAACAATTTACTAAACTACCGATACAATTAAATAATATTAATTACAATGTCTTTATAGACAATCAGGTAAAAAACTGAAGATTTAATTCAGTATTTTAAGAAGTACAAGTGTGTTATTCTTGATTTAGGAATTTCCTTACTATAATTCAAGGAGGCTTTATCCATTATGTCAAAAAAAACTGGGATATGGTTGTGTCATGGACACATGGCCGCTTGTTGTTGTAATTGCAGTTATTCTGTGGTGTAATTGCATTTGGATGCAGGTAATAGATATGTATCTACAACATCAAAATGTGCCACCCCATTTTGTTATTAGCAGTTTTTTTAATCCCCCCCCCCCCTCCCCTATGGATACGGTGTTAAAGATAGATTCACGTCAAAAGGTTCGAGTTGTTGAAACCATATTTAATACCATCATATTGCATTTACTATATTTATTAAAAATGGGAGGGGTAAATAATATAGAAAACAATTACTTTTTTAGTTCTCCAAAAGTCGAATGCATGTGAGGTGGCTACGGATGCCACTAAATATGTTATCCAATAAAATGGCACTACCGTCCAATGTTGCGATAAATATCTGGAAATATATAAAAGTCCCTGAACTCATGCATCAAATTTAGTAAATCGGATACTCTAGTCTGTGTGTCTGGGCTGGTGGGAGGCGTCAGCCTTAACTAATTAACACTTTAATTGCAAAAACGTGCCGCCATGTCAAAGATTGACATTCCGGTACGATGCTGTGTAGAGACCGTAAGAGATAAATTCATTCCACATTGAATTTTATCATCACCTAACATAAGGTCAGGTGCTAACTTGTCAGTCATATAAAAAACAAGTATGTACTCCAAAGAATAAGTACTAACACTAAGAGCGGGTTTAGTTATAAAAAATGCGTAATGATAGATTAAATTGTTAAATTGACTATATTTAATAATGTCTCTGAATAAAATTCGCGAAGGCAATCGTCCGTCTAGGAGGGAATCACTACGTACGTGACATGTTTTAATAAATAGACTAACCTCAATTGCCAATTCATGGTTATCATGGCGATGGTGAACACTGCGACATTGGCCGCACCTACCACCATACATGCAATACGACCCACCAGCGACCACAGCAGCTCATAAATTAATGAACATCCTAGAAAAAAGGTAACATTTTAAACCTAGCAACATTATTAATTTCGGTTTTAATTTGAAATATCCGTGGCCTAATAACCTTTTTATAAAATGAAGTCGCTTCCGCTGTCTGTTAGATTAGATTTTTGAAGCTATTCAACAAACTTTAACATTGTTTCCAGCAATAGACAGTGATTCCAGAGGAAGATTTATATGTATAATACATATATATTAAGTTACAAAAAAACAGAAAATCCTTACGAAAAAAAATCGTTAAATAACTGATAATCTAATAATCTCTAACTGTGCATATTTATATCTAAAGGATATTACATAAAGTAAGCATTATTATCTATTACATATTAAAAAAAGAGGTTATTTACCAAGCAATTTTATACAATACAGTATTATTCGTTATCCAATTAAATAAATGACACATTTCGTGAAGATCAAAACTGTCTTTAACAGTATTTCATTAAACGGATATTTTAGACAATAGATGTCACCCTAATTTCATACATACATTTTTAACAAATGAAATTTAAACCTCTATAGGTTAATATCACAAAGATCCCTAACTTTATTTGGAAGCTCTTGTTATTTTAAAATGCACTTTAAATCAAACATCAAAAATGTAAGTAAGTAGCAGTTTATTGCCGTCCCACAGCTGAACAAAGGCATCCCAAATCAAGAAAGACGGGTTTTAGGGCATAAAAAGAACACCATTGCTGGTTGGCAGGCTACAGATATCCTAGAATACTCCAAATACTGCCCATTAAACACGTTTACGTCCAAATGATATCGTGCTATATCAGAACTTAAAAAGATATGAGTCATATATGCGACAATATTTCACATTGCTTGACGTAAAACTTACGACCTTACTACTTTACGAAAATATGATTTACGTAAATTACTTGAATAATGTCAATATTACGTCATGATTACGTAATTGTCATTTTAAGATCATGATGAATCTACAAAAGAACTTAAGATCTGCCAAATATTTGTTTGCGCGAATCTTTAAAAAAATACGCATTCGCTTTCTACAAAATAACGGAGATATACTAAACTTACTAAATCCAAAAAGCCGTAAATAATAACCAACACTTAATAATCCCAACATTCCAACAGCAACATCCACCAATAAGGACACACTCTGAGAGTATGTTATTAAAAATAGCCCCAAATAGTCAAAAAATACTGCAGTTGCCGGGGGTTCCTAAAAAAAATTAACTGATTACGACTTAAAGTATTACATTTTTAACCGACTTCATAAAAAGGAGGAGGTTATCAATTTTTTTATGTATTTTTTTTTATGTTTGTTACCTCATATCTCCCGACTAGGTGTACCGATCTTGATGATTTTTTTTAAATGAANACTCTTCAATTTTTAGGAGCAAATTAACGATACTCGGCAGAATCTTCTATAAGCTATCCAGATATTTGAGTCGCCTACCGTAACTTCGGTATGGTCAAGTGCTAGTCGTAGTTAAATTTGAAGATCAATGTAACTCCTCAACGGCTTACAGTAAGGGTGCGGTATATGGGAAAATATTTAACTGTCTGTAATCAAATGGCAATCACTTTACGTTTGTTGTTGCATTGCAATATTTAACTTTGTAAAGTTGTTTCATTTAAACGATGTTATCTCATATGAGCAACACGTTTTAAATGTACACGTATTGAGACAAATTTGTTAGTTTACTTCAGATTCAATAAAAATCAAAAAATAAATAGAAATTTTAACAAAAAAAGAACCGCCTTCAAGACAAACTTACATATACATAAATATGCTCTAAAAAATAAGAAATAATAATGTATTTGAAAGTTTGTTATAAAGGCGGTTCCTTTTTTGTTAAAATTTCTATTTATGTTAGTTAGACAGAATGAAGTTTGCTTTTGAACCAAGCAAATATGTTTGAAAGGTTATAATTACTATATTGTATTAATACACATTGTTATATATGCCAAAAGAGAACTTTACTTAATTGGTTTGGGTCTAGACTGGTGGAAGGATTAGAAAATGATTAGTTATCACCTTACCAGCAACAATGAGCAGGGAGGTTAATTACCACTTAACAGGAGAGTACATATATTTTATAAGAAGGAGAGATGGCTACTTATAACCATGTTTTGAAGTATTGTTGCACATTTAAATCAAAAGGTAGTGCACTCCACAATTACATAGTATCTATTGTAAAAAAATACTTATAAAATTGATTGCATCGAATAGGCTTACAAGTTGATGTACCCACTTACATCTACATTTAGTTCCGCTGAATCAGCCATACCCCTAACAAGATCTAAGATAGTATTCCCCGCATTTTGTATAACCCCATCTTGTATCAGCTCTGGTCTGTCATTCCTTGTGTGGTATACATGACCCCACTTTATAAATGCTATGTCAATGCCTAATCAAGAAAAAAAAAATCAAAAGATAATTCTAACTTAAAACTTATCTCACATCAATCCAAGCAGAAAAATAGGCATTTGAAGTTGTACAAGCTATATACATATTTCGGTCTCAAAACTTCTTCATCTAGATTTTACAGCACTTTTGAATTATAGTTATATTATTTGTTACTTCTGAGAATTTTGTAACACTTAAAACCGAATCTCAGTCGGGTATCCTAATATATCCTAATATTATTTAAATCGTTTATTTAAAAAAGAGTATTATAGTTATTGAAAGGTAACGTCTAATATTTTTATAAATTTCTCAAAAGAGAGTGTCTAAGCACGGTCATAGGTAATAATATCGCATATTTCTTGATCCCGTATGCGGGATAAAAGTGCCTCGTTCTCCCACGGTCAGATTCCACTGGAGTAAAGTAGCAGCCCATTAACGTCTCACTGCAGGGCAAAAGCCTCCTTAGTCATAAGAAAAAGAGTTTTTATATACTCCCATCACACTGGGAGGCAAGCAGGAGAGAAATCAGGCGCAGGACTCCACTGAAAGGAATACGCCTAATACACTTTTCCTCCCTATCAAGCACTTGTTCATCAAAGTGCGAAAGGCAGCTTTAGAAACAATACGACAGTTTATTTTTTTAACTAATATAGTTACCTCGGAGAGGTCTAATTTGTAATCCCATTGTGAGAAAGATCGTGTTGGCACCAAGGGAGAAAAATAGGGCATCCTCGCCAGTTATGACATAATTTCACGATCGAGAATGCTCTACTTTTCTCGTTAGGTGCGTAATATATTATACCAATTTTCCAATTCATACCTTTGAAATGACCGAAATCTCTCCATATCCGGAAGTCAGTATCTGAAGGTATTAAACCAGTATCGAATAGGAACTGGCCAATGCCCTGAGCGGTTGGTCGTGTAGTGGTCTTTTTATAAATATCTAGAACCCTCGGATCCGTTACCTGCAAAGGTAAACTACATTTCTCTCAAAATGTACATAGAAAGCTACATTACTACTGAACCAATTTAAATGAAATTTGCTACACAAATAGTCTAGAGCGCGAGGAAAGACATAGGCTAATTTTTAATGCGAAAAAGGGGTTTTCAGAGATGAAAGTATCGTAAATTTTAGAGCAAGAACTTGAAACAATTTTGACGTTGTTGAATCGATCCCAAAATATGACATTCAAAATTTAAAGTTTAAGTATTAAAAAATTTACGCTCAAGAGTGTAAAATAACAATCCATTTATTTACTTATATTATAAATGCGAAAGTAACTCTGTATGTCTGTCTGTCCAAATAAATTTGGTACACAGATAGTCGAGCCTGAGAAAGGACATGAAACTCTTTGAGTGAAATAGCTCATTAAAATATTTATACGTATGTGTCTTATTTGTAAAATAATTAGTCTAAACTATTCAAAAATGCAAACACATTATACCACATGGGCGAAGTCGCGGGCGCAGCTAGTGCACTATGAGACCATGATTTAAGAGTCGATTAAATTTATAATAATTTGTACCCAATTAAAGTGCCTTCAATAATTAATTTGTATTGACAAATTTCAAATTTTTCAACGATAAACTAATGGTAAAATGAAATAGCATAGGGTACTACGTATTTTGATGTTGTTCAAGAGTGTATGTAATTTTTTGTATCATAATCATTTCTGAACAGGTAAACTAGCACACGGTACATCTGAATTTAAATTATCCATGTCGCTTGTAAACATTAGAAGGACCACTGAAACTATTAATGTGTGGCCGTATAAAATAATGTTTGTAAACTCCATCCTATCTCAAACCCGTAGGTATCTTCCGGTTGGACCAGCCTTATTTCAAAGTACAATATCACTGGCTGACTACTACTGAGTTCTAATTTGATGCAATTTTCTATATATAATATGTTTTATTTTATTTTTATATTCTGTGAACGAACGAAATGAATGTTATTATAAGTTATTTGAAAAAACAACATTTGAAATGCTAGGGAGATGATTAGGCTATTGTTATCATTTTAAATAAGTTATAGTAAGCTAATACGTGCAAATTACTAGCTTCAGTCCGTGACACGATATCTGGACTCTACCAATTCAACAATGTCATGAAATAGACAAAGCTGACACATGTTATGTCATTTAGCGGTGCTAACAGTGAATGAATGCTATTTGGGCTCTAGATTTAATAATAAGAGAGAGAAAGAATAATTTAATGTACATTATATAACATAAAAGAAGGTAAAAGGTAATATGAGTGATAGTACAAAACTGCGGCTGACAGTACAATGGATTATAATAAATTTACTTAATTATTACATATAAAAGGAGATAGATAAAATATATATACGAATTATGAGAATATGAGAGACTCAATTTAATCACAAAGGGACAAGTAATATGCATCCTAAATATTTGCAAGAATTACGTTTCTATAATAAGTAATGGCAGATTAAATCTAATAGGCAAAACATAGTGATAAGTATGTTTTGCCTAAGTAAGGGAATATCTAGAAAGTTACCTGAAAAACAAATGGTCTTCCATTCATTCCAGCAGAATCCAAATTCACAACACTTATGACGCCCTTTGACCATGGATGACTAAGGAATCCGTGACTGCCCTACAATGGAAAACACGAATTAAATGGTATTTCAATACATTCTTAAAAACACTGTAAATAAATGACCCCTTAGTTTACTAAGGGCTCCGTAATTTTCCTAAAATGTAAAACACAAATAAGGTGTTCATTAATGATATATTTTAGAAACATCAAAATTAAAAGACCACATGGATGATTAAGAAATCCGTGATTTCTCTTTAAAGTAAAATACTATATACAAGGTATTTTGAAAAATACGAATAAAACTACATTTTAATCGTATATTTTAGAAACACCGTAAGTTAAAACTTCAAAGCCGTGCTTTGTGTAAAATTCCATGAAAGTTATAGTTATCTACATATAAGTTTTACTTTCGTCTCAAGATTTAAATAAAAGTGAAATAATAATATAACATTATATACATATGTATTTATACCTCACCAATAAAACATTTTCCTCTGCGCCATTGAAGAGAAATATGACGTTATGTTTCAATTTGGTTTTCCTTTGAGATAATATGTCCAAAGTTTCGACCAATACAGCACAAAATACACCGTCGTCTGAAGCGCCTAGAAATATGTACAAAATATCTTATAAACAACTTTACAGGAAGTACTTATACTCAACGAAGGAATAGAAGATTGTGCGATTACAATTAGTATTCTGTGAGGATATGGAACCACCAAAGTCGAAAAAGCTCCAAGTTATGAACTAGAGGTAGAGGAAAATCCGTATATAATAACGTAATATATAGAATAGTAGAAGTTAAAAACATATATATTCTTACCAATAGCAAATGGCACAGAATCATAATGACAATTGATAAGTATAGAAGATCCAATTGTGCCGTCTTCGTTAAACCCACTTTCTCCTTCTAAGACTGCTATTATATTTGAAACATTTCTATATACGTTCAAATTTGGCTGTTTAAATGGTAACCAATAATCTCCTGTGAAGTAATGAGAAAATTTAAAAACGGTTCTTACTCATACTAGATTCAGAAGTTATTATTCCTAGTGAATATGATTACGTCGTAATGACATCAAAATGATGTATTACTGTTAGAATTTATGTAAATTTCACATTTATACTTACAAAATCCTATAAAAATCAAAATATTCTTTATTGAAGCCTCAAAAAGCAATTTTGTATTGCCAGTAGTCTGTCCGTAAATAACATATCTACCACCGGGTCGGAAAGATGATGCCGCTAAGAAGAAACCAACATGAAACTCAACGGTTACTCTTTTAAATACAGTTCTGTAGGTCACAATGTAATATTTTTCTTGTGTGCAACGGGTACAAAGTCTAGATATTTTTATCGCTTAAATAATCATCAACATTATAATAAGCCTTTTGTGTAAAGGTGTTTTATACTAGTCTTGTTATAAAAGTTTATATTATTACGAATATATAAAATGTTAATCAATATGATATATTCATTAACATATTACATATTACAGGCGTATACAATAATGTATGCAGAATGTATAATGTCGCTAAATAAAGTAATTACGTCATATACACATAATTTTTAACCCCCTTTCTACAAGGTCATGTCAAGGTCATGAGGTCACTGGATTTTACACTCTTTCAACACTACATAAATAAACAATTTTATACCTATTCATATTACATTAAAAAAGGCAGTTTTTCGTACAGAAAAAACATTCGTTTTAATTATTTCTATTTTGTGACTTTTGTTTTTAGTAAATTCTCCCTTTTATTCTAATACACTATTACACAGAAGACGCCAGTGTTCTGTAAATCTATAATAATTGTATATACTAGAAGTGTTTTATTTCATATTAAGCTTTATTCCAGTATCTTAAAAATTAAAATGTTCGTAACTGCAAAAAATAATTTTTGATGATTTTATTTTCAAAGTGTAATTTATTCGCTATTAAAGGCGGTTTAATTAGTGAATAAAAATATATGATGCGCTGTGTTGATTTACCTAATAAACAAATTATACCAGCAAGGTCATGAGAAAATTGAATTGTTTTCGTTTTGAATATCATAAAGGCAATTGTTTTAATTGTTATTTTGTACTCACCATTAGCATATTGCCAGTCCGTGTGTACGGGGATATTTGCTAATCTGGATATGTCATCCACTGAAATTTTCAGTTTCATAGTGTTAGCAAAGTGGAATGGGGTCCCGGCAACTCTTGGCTGATTTCCAAGTATTGTGTCTAGATACGTCTTTGCTGACATTTCACTGAAGGTGTTTGCATCCTAAAAGATAATACCTTATAAAGGTAGTTGTAAAATTCAATGAAAAACCGGAATATAAAGCGATCTCAATATATTATTTACTAGCTGTTCCCCGAAGTATGATTGGGATAGTTCTTTACATACACACATACATAGCATCACGCCTCATTCCCATAGGGGTGGGCGGAGACAATGTCCTTCCACTTGCCACGATCCTTGCATATCTCCTTCGCTTCTTTCATTCTCATTAAACCTTTCATACAAGTTCGTCGGTTTAGAGTACTCTTGACCTGGCCCTTATTTAAAATGTCCTGGATTTGGTCCAGGACCGTTCGCCTTGGGCTTCCCCTTCCAACATTCGCATTCACTCTTGACTCATAAATCCTTTTTGTCAGTCTTCTTTCATTCAATTCAAGAGAACGTTGCGGTATAAAAGATGTGGTATAGGAGAGAACTACGTGCCCATACCATCTAACCATACCTTTCTCAATTTTAGTCACTACATCTTCTATACCGCAACGTTCTCTTATCACACTATTTCTTACTCTGTCACTCAGTTTTAATCCACTCACACTTCTCAACGCTCTCATCTCTACCGCATTTATTTTACTTATGTGTTTCTTCTGCCATACCCAGCTTTCACTACCATACATAAGTGTTGGCACCAATACCCCTGAACGCACTGCTAGTCTGGCCTTTTGAGACACCGTCTGGCTATTCACAAAAGGCGTGCAGAGCATCATTTACCATATTACCTGCATTCACTCCCCTTTCAATATCACTTTCACATGTTCCATCTTTTGTAAATTTAGATCCCAAAATATAGAAATTCTTTCACCTCTTCCACTTGTTCCCCATCTATCATAATATTGCCATTCATCATAGATTCATCTCTCATAAAGCATAACTTTCGTTTTGTTTACATTCACTTTCACTCCGTTCCCTTTCAAAGCTTCATTAATTATATTTACCATTTCCTGTAGCTCATTAGAGGATCACGCAAGTATTACTTGATCATCAGCGTAGAGTAAACATTTGATAAGTAATTCATTCATTCTTAACTCGTACATACTTTCTTTTAAATCTGTCAAACAGTTATCCATGAATAGGTTAAACAGCCATGGTGACGCAACACATCCCTGTCGAACACCTTTTTCGAGGTTCTTCTATAAGGAAAAACCTGTTCTTAGTGAGAGACTACGTCGCGAAAGTAACATGCATATCGTATTTCAAGTCAATCGAGCGACATGATGATGTGCGTCGACTAGATGTGGTTTACAGGCAATTGAAAGTTGCGTTGGATTTTTTTTTTTGTTTTATATGAAAAGCGATAAGAATAAGTAATTATTTTTCATTTTGTAAATGTGTTTTAAGGAGTTTTTTTATAATTGTAAACACTTTTACATTCCTTAATATTACTTGGCAGAATGTCGTATATTTGTACACTTTCAAAGGTGATATTTTTCTTTCCATAGTTAGTTCTTGGTTGGCCTAAAAAGATATCATTAGCACTTCGAATTCTTTTTAAAATTGAGTAATTATTTATCTTTATTAAAGATAAATTTGTATGGTTGTCCCTGTGTAATATTTTTCGTATTAGGAGACATGTAAAGTATTTGTAGTTTGTTGTGATATTTATTAATTTTGTTTCTTTGTATACTTTAACCGTTGGAGTCAAAAAATCGTAATGAAATAATGCTTTAATCAATTTGTTTTGGCTTATATCCAATAATTTGATGTTAGTTTATGCAGCTGAGCCCTAAATTTGGATGAGGTAGTCAATGTGTGACTTGACTAGTGAGTTGTATATAATATAACATGCTTTGGGGGCAGACATCTCACTATACTGCGCAGCATTTCAGTTAAGAATCGCAACTTTGATCTTACTTTACATTAGGCCTAGATATTTTTCACAGTCTGATCTTTTTATTATTGTGTTATTTATCTTTGGGGGTTGAAAATCGTTTATTTTTTTGCTTTTAACCGAAAATATAACGTAGTGAGTTTTGTTTACATTCAAAGTTAGTAGATTACATTTAAACCAGATATTGATTAAGTCTAGATCATTTTGGGCATCAGATATAATCGTTTCTATTTTGTTGCCATAATAGAAGAGGGTGGTATCATCAGCATATAGTGACAGGTCACCTTTAAGGGCAAGTTGACTGATTTCATTTAAGTAAATTAAAAATAAGATAGATCCTAATATAGATCCCTGGGGTACTCCGTATGTTATTTGGGTTTGGTTACTCTGGAAATTCTTGATTTTAACAAGTTGGTAACGATTTCTTAAATATGATTCAAAGATTTTGTAGGCCATATTAGTCATTCCTATATCACTTACTTTACTAAGGAGTATTTTGTGACTGACTCTATCGAATGCTTTTTTAGGTCTATAAAAATGCCAAGAGCTATTTTCTTTCCTTCTATATTATTTCTCAACTTTGATAATAAGTCTACAATCGCAGATAGCGTGTTACATTTCGATCTAAAACCATATTGCTTCATATATAAAAGTCTAAACCAGTCAAGTAAGAATCAAGTCTTTTATAGATTATGTTCTCGAAGATTTTCGAGGTAACTAGAAGTACAGAGATCGGACGATAATTATTTGGATCTGATTTTGATCCTGATTTGTAGATAGGATTTACTTTTGCTATATTTTTCAATACTGTATTTAAAAAGTTAGTAGCAATAATCATTCTCTCTTAAGATATATGGTTGTTAGAGTAAAGACCCATCAGTCTGCTCCACTGCAGGTTGAGAGACACACATCCCAGAATTGCTAGAGTAGTCAAGTTACCTCCCAGATTTCTTGCAAAAGCACAATGACAATTTTTAAGTATGAAATACATAAGTTTTAACCAAGATAACTTAGCGGTGCCTGCTCAGGAGTCTAACCAGTGACTTACAAGAATGCATGTCTCTATCCATTGGGCTATCACATTTTTAATATTATTTTGCGTTCACTCAAACAAACATCTTGTATTTTCAACCTTTTTAGAGATGTCTGAATGTTGAGTGACTACAATCTTAATTACAGGTAAATGATGATTATACATTCAAACAAAATAATTTGTTAGGAATTATTAATTAATTCATAAACAGCATATCTTATTAAATTAATAAAACTGAAATTTTTTGCTTTGAAGTGTATAAGTATATTTGCTGGTAATTTTATAGTGATATAATTTTGTATAAAAAATGTGGACAACAATTTAAAAAGTAATAAAAAAATAACTTATAATTTTAATAACAAATGGATTATATTGACATATTAGTACAAAATTACTGTAATTATTCATAATAATGTTCATAACTTACATGTTCTTCTTTTACAGGATGAGGCAAAGAATTTGCTATAGTTATAGTCAAATATGCAATTAATATGTAAAATCCAATAAGAACCACTAAATATTTATTGGACACCTGAAAAAATATAAATTAACATGTTTATTATATATGGATACAAAAACTTTGGATGGATACAAAAAAATTTTTTTTTTTCCTTTGAATTTAAAATGACACAAAAAAATTATTTAATTGACAGCACCTATTACAGCATTCAGGGTTACAAAGGTAACCAATGGTTACAAAGATAATATTTTTTTCAATAACGAACACTCAAAGCTTTATTAAGCTTTGAAAGTTTGTTATTAAAAAAAATATATACTAATGGTAAAAATTATAACGTGGCATCCAGTGAGACTTTGACTGAACTGTACAATACTTTTAAATATATTATATAACCCAATTTCTAATGAATTGTAAGAAGAATTAAGTGAAAAAGGAATAATTACTTTTAATTAAAATATATTTCAGCCATAATAGGCCAATCTCATAAAGTGACTAACCATATCTGGCATTTGCTGTCAGACTGTACTGACAAACCAAGGCTGTCTTATGGTTTATTAGGTACTAAAATTGCTATTAAGTAGAGTAGTTTACTCACATTAGGCTAAGATTATTATTGTTACTAACATATCTGATCCTTATAGTTGAAAAATAAATTATTAAAGAATTTTGAGTCTTATTTCAAGCCCTGATAGAAATGGCTCACAGACAAAATGTGATTCAAAAAATAATTTTATAAATGTTACAAATACTCATATATGTATGACCTGTTGTGACTGCTTTTCTGTAGGATCACCAATTTCAAAAACTGGAATGTCTTCAAATTGCAAATTCCTACTCTGAAAATATTACCAAAAAATTGATATAATAATATTTTTAAACATCCAGTAAGTTTTCATATATACATATAAGGTTCTACAACTTAGCTGGATAACAAATCATTAGTGTTTATTTTATTGGTGACAGGTCAGCACTTGACTGTGATCACACCTGCTGATAAGTCATGATACTATCTAAGGTGGTAACGGACACACAGTGTGGTAATGGAAAACAAATCTATTTACTTGGATGTACGTATTTGCTGTTAGAGTGGAACTAGCCATGGCCAAAACCTCCCACTGGTCTAGACTCAGACAAATTAGAAAATGCAATGTCCTATATTCACTTAACCAGGGATAGAACCCAGAACCGCTGCTTACAAAGCGAGTACTCACACCAGTGCGCTTGCCAAATTGTCAAATTATTTAGTTGTTTAAACGGATCATTTAACTTTTCTTTTATAAATAACAAAATAAGCTAATTAGCTAATATCTACCAATTCTAAAAATATCTATTCAAAACAAGTTCAAAACCCTAATGTTAAACTATTAAACCTTATTATAATAAAGATAGCCGGCTAAATTATACAGCTCTGATAAATAAAATCCCACCACTTTCACGAAGAAAACTATTAAATTTAAATAAATAATGTATTGTATTTTATATTAAATATATGTAACATACCGATGTCACCGCCATGATTTTATTCACTTAATTTATATTTTACACAAAACTGTTTATATATCATAACATAGATAATAAACTAAAATTTTGAAGTCATAACAACTTTGACAGTTGACATCAAGTATATAGGTATTATCTATGGATGATATGATATGATTCTGAAACTAGGAGTGAGGCGTATTTGTCATAACAGGTATTGATCACAAGTATTCGAAAAGAGCAGCTAACAGTTGCTCTTGCAATGTCAAAATACCTTTTAACAAATATCGTTTACAGTCAAAGTTCACTATTTGATATCGATAGCAGCCGGCCACCAACATACCTTGAAATACTAGAACAGCCAATACTTCCTAGTATTCAATACTTACTAGTATTCAATAGTTACTAGAATTTCAATACTTCCTAGTATTTAATTGCCTCATTGGTCTGCCTCATTGGTCTAGTGGTTAGCGTGTTCGACTACAGACATGAGGTCCTGGGTCGGGCCAATTCAAAAATCAATATTGAGTTTTCTGTTAAGATTTTCTCAATATTTGCCTGAAGTTGGGAAGTTGGCGGTGTAATCCACCACCGTGCCTCGGAGAGCACGTTAAGCCGTCGGTCCTGCGCCTGATCTCTCTCCGGTTGTGTCGGATTACCGTCACATCGGACTATGAGAGTGAAGGAATAGAGAGTGCACTTGTGTACTATGCCTGCCAATCCGCAGTGGAGCAGCGTGGTGGGTCTATGCTCTAAAAACCCTCTCTCTTCGGAGTGAGGAGGCCTGTGCCCAGCAGTGGGACGTTAATGGGCTGCTACTTACTTACTTACTTACTTAGTATTTAATATTAGTTCTTCTCTTTTCTTAATATTTTCATAAGCTAAAACTAAACACACCAAGTATTTATTTCAAATAATCCAATTTTAAAATAAGTCATTTCGTAAGAAGAAATGTCTATTTAAGGCGAATTCTAATTAGATCGTATTATCTATTCTATTAAAAGTGATATTGAAAGGAGATTGAATGCAGGGAATATAGTAAATGGTGCTCTGCACGCCTTTATGAATAGCCCGATGATGTCTCAAAAGACCAGACTCGCAGTGCATGCAGGAGTGTTGGTGCCAACACTTATGTATGGTAGTGAAAGTTGAGTATGGCAGAAGAATCACATAAGTAAAATAAATGCGGTAGAGATGAGAGCGTTGAGAAGTATGTGTGGATTAAAACTGAGTGACAGAGTTTGAAATAGTGAGATAAGAGAACGTTGTGGTATAAAAGAAGACGTAGTAACTAAAATCGAGAAAGATGCTTATGCTTAGATGGTTTGGGCATGTAGAGAGAATGAGTGAAAGGAGACTGACAAAAAGGATTTATAAGTCAAGAGTGAATGGGAAGGTTGGAAGGGGCTGACCAAGGCGAACGTTCATGGACCAAATCCAGGACATTTTATATAAGAGCCAGGTCAAGAGTACTCTAAACCGACGAACTTGTATGAAAGGTTTAATGAGAATGAAAGAAGCGAAGGAGATAGCAGGGATCGTGGCAAGTGGAAGAACGTGGTCTCTGCCTACCCCTGTGGGAATGAGGCGTGATGCTATGTATGTATGTATTATCTATTCTTTCACTTAATATTCTATGACGCTCACACCCATTTGAAAAACCGTTGTTCAAACGAGAAGAACCTAGTATTTGGTTTTATCTCGCTCACACTCTTTTGATACACCGTTACTAAAACGAGAAGCACATAGTATCTGGTTTTACCTCGCTCATACCCATTTGATAGGCCGTTGTTAAAACAAGAAGCACCTAGTATCTAATTTTATCTCGTTCACACCCATTTGATAGGCCGTTGTTAAAACGAGAAGCACCTAGTATCTAGTTTTATCTCACTGACACCCATTTGATAGACCGTTGTTAAAACGAGAAGCACCTAACATTATTGAAAAATTATTATTTTTGTTGGAATTTCTTTGCCAGATTGGCATAATTTACTTCGCCAGTATCACGTAGAAGTTGAAGAGGCACGTTAAGAAAAATAGAAATTGTAATTGTAGTATATGAATATGGGTAAAACAATCTTTATGTACCACAGTCTTACAAGCAAATCCATAATATCAAAGAAATACAATGCTGTTTGTTTTAATATGCGTAATTTTTTTATAAGTATTTTAAAGGATAAAGATGTAGTATATGAATGTATGTAAAATGGGCCTGAAGTAACAGGCTTACAAGCATATCCATAATATCAAAGAAATACAAAAGTCTATTTGTAATCTGTGATTCTATATAAAATGCTGTTTGTATTAATATGCATATGTAGTTTTTTATGAGTATTTTAAAGGGGAGAGATGTGTGATATGAGTGTACGTAAAATAGGCTTGAATTAACAGTCTCACAAGCATATTCATAATATCAAAGAAATACAAAGGTTTATTTGTAATCTGTGGTTAAATATAAAATGCTGTATATGTTAATATGCATATGTCATTTTATTTATTTTTAGACGAAATATGTAATATATGAATGTAAGTAAAACGGTCTTAAAGTAAAACAAACAGTCTTTATCAAGAAGATATTATTCATTGTTGAAACATGACTCTTTGTTTTGATTACTTTATTATCTGTTCTTTCACTTATTAATCTATTTTACTCACATCCATTTCAATGGCTGTTGTTAAAACGAGAAGCACCCAGTATTATATTTCGTATCATGAGTTATATTTTTGGTTAATTTAGAAAATTTACTTTTGGTTGAGAAATTATAGAGAAGACATTCTGTACGCGAATTTTAGGTTAAATTGAACATAGAATTAAAAATAGTTTTATGATTATAGTAAATAAAATATTAGAGACTCCCATTGTATCTTTTTGTAGTAATAATTGTATATTGTTAATTTGTTAAGTTTCTAAGTTGTAAGTGAAACCTGTAAATAGTGATTATGTACATAAAATAAATTGAACACTTTTAAATGCGCTAGTTTAAGACACAAAATAATATTCTTTTCTTCACAGACAGTCCTAAGCCTGTTTGAAAGCATGAAGGAAAGTGTGCAGTATGTATAGCTCGAACATATATATTTTTTTATTTAAAAAAACACCTGTTATTTAATGACAGATATTGGTACCTGTTATTAATGCATAATTGTAATAACAGATATTATTTTTATCCTGTTATAACCCATGTCTATCTGAAACCCCCTTGGATTCCAGTGAAACTCTTAAACAAACTGTTGTCCCAAAATTTTTTAAAGTTCTAGTAGTTCCTTAAAAGTATATAGATGGAGCTAATATAAGCGAATTGGGGATGACGATATTATGAAAAAAACGTTGACTTCCAACTAAAGGTATATGTATGTAGTTACATACATACATACGTAGCATCACGCCTCATTCCCATAGGGGTAGGCCGAGATATTATCCTTCCACTTGCTACGATCCTTGCATATCTTCTTCACTTCTTTCATTCTCATTAAACCTTTCATACAAGTTCGTCGGTTTAGAGTACTCTTGACCTGGCCTCTATTTAAAATGTCCTGGATTTGGTCCAGCAATGTTCGCCTTGGTCTTCCCCTTCCAACTTTCGCATTCACTCTTCACACATAAAACATTTCATTCATTCTCTCTATGTGCCCAAACCATCTAAGCACACCTTTTTTAATCACTACAACTTCTTTTATATTATAACGTTCTCTTATCACATTATTTCTTACTTTGTTACTCAGTTTCAATCCACTCATATTTTTCAACGCTCTCATCTCTACCGCGTTTATTTTACTTTTGTGATTCTTCTGCCATACCCAACTTTCACTACCATACATAAGTGTTGGCACCAACACTCCTGCATGCACAGCCAGTCTGACCCTTTGAGACACCATCTGGCTACTCATAAAGGTGCGCAGGGTACCATTTACCATATTCCCTGCATTCACTCTCCTTTCAGTACCACTTTCACATGTTCCATCTTTTTTCATTTTTCATTTAGATTCCAAGTATACAAATTCTTTCACCTCTTCCACTCATCTCCCCATCTATCAAAATATTGACATTCATCATAGATTCATCTCTTTCAAAAGGCATAACTTTCGTTTTGTTTACATTCACTATCATTCCTTTCCCTTTCAAAGCTTCATTCATAATATTTACCATCTCTTGTAGCTCATTAGCGGATGACGCAAGTATTACTTGATCATCAGCGTAAAGTAAACATTTGATGAGTAATTTATTCATTCTTAACCCATACATACTTTATTTTAAATCGGTCAAACAGTTATCCACAATAGGTTGAACAGCCATGGTGACTCAACACAACCCTGTCGAACACCTCTTTCGACAGGAAACCACTCCGTGTGCGCCATGTTTATTCTGACACAAACACTAGAACCCCCTTAGGGAGACTTCAATGCTTGAATCAGATTACCGCTCACCCATACGTAGATAACCACACCTCATTCCTCACCACTCGATCATAGACCTTTTCTCAATATATGAAAGCGCAATAAACTTTTAAATATATATTTATGGTAAAAAAATAAAGCTGTTTATTCTATTATTATATTAACCCAAATGAAATATATAGCAATTTCTTTTTCAAAATTACTAAAATATTTAACTCAATATTTAAAAGTAAGTAGATCATTCTTACTGACACAATGGCATTCAGTGAATGGGCCACGGCTGATTTGCATAAAAGTAGGCACAAGTTGTATGAATTGTATGCTGAGCGTCAGTACAACACTAGTGTGGAGTTCAGAGATTATGTGAGATCATTTTCCAAGGATTTTAAAAAGAAATGTGTTATTGCTAAATCGCAACACATAAAATATAAGATACAAAACAGTAGTAATGTAATTAAAACAACTTGGAAAATAATTAATAATGAAACAGGAAAAGCAACTCCGCGTTTTAATGAATTTAATTTAGAGTTAGAGAATAAAAAAATATCGTCAGACTCAGAGGTTGCTAATACTTTTGAAGAGTTTTTTACAAATATTCCTGTCTCAACTACTAAATCGCTGAACTCATCACCTTCCATTGCACTCTCTTGGCTAGCTGATAGCATGCCCCAATGTCATGGTATCTTTAAATTCAGTCATGTCGATGCCTCTGATGTTATTAAGTCATTTAATTTAATCAATAACAAAAAAACTAACGATTTGTGGGGTCTATCGGTTAACCTTGTAAAATCATTAATTGACATTGTTGCACCTGACATGGCGGAAATTTTTAATAATTGTGTTGATTGTGGTGTATTTCCTGACTTAATGAAGTACAGCAAAATAATACCGATGTTTAAGTCAGGCAGTACTTCTAACCCTAGTAACTTTAGGCCAATATCGGTTCAACAAACCTTTAGTAAAATATTTGAAAAAATAATGTTGAACCAGTTGCTAAAACATTTCAAAAATTATAATTTATTACATAATAAGCAATTTGGCTTTACTCGAGGTCGCTCGACTACCGATGCTGGCGTACAGTTATTACTCAATATCTACGAGGCCTGGGAGGATTCACGTGACGCGCTTGGCGTTTTCTGTGATCTGTCTAAGGCCTTCGATTGTGTTCAGTATGAAACTCTGATCGGGAAATTGCGACACTATGGCCTCGCGGGCACAGCATTAGACCTGATGAGTTCTTATTTAACCAATAGAACGCAAAAGGTCTGTGTCAATGGCAAGCTTTCTGCGGGGTCGGTGACAAAAATGGGAGTCCCACAGGGTTCCATATTAGGACCATTTCTGTTCCTCATTTATATCAATGACCTTCCTTACTTTGTTAAGGGTGATCATGAGATTGTTCTGTTTGCTGATGATACTTCGCTATTGTTTAAAGTTAATAGACGACAAACAAATTATGACGACGTAAACAGCTCTCTCAATAAAGTGGTACAATGGTTTGAAGCTAATAATTTATTGCTCAACGGAAAGAAAACAAAATGTGTAAAGTTTACTCTTCCTAATGTGAAACAAACGCAAACCATTGTTAAACTTAATAATGAGGAACTAGACCTTGTAGATAGTACCGCTTTCTTAGGTATAACATTAGATAATAAATTACAGTGGGGGCCCCATATAAGTGGTCTATCGAATAGGCTCAGCTCCGCGGCTTACGCTGTTAAAAAAATTCGTCGTCTGACAGATGTTGATACTGCCAGACTGGTATATTTCAGCTATTTTCACAGCATTATGTCATACGGTATTCTACTTTGGGGTAATGCTGCTGATATAGATGCAATATTTGTGCTGCAGAAAAGGGCCGTTCGTGCGATTTACAATATGGGTCCAAGAGAGTCGCTAAGAAACAAATTCAAGGCAGTTAACATAATGACAGTTCACTGCGTATATATATTAGAAAACTTGTTGTACGTACATAAAAACATTGACTCTTTTAATAAAAAGAGTGAATGTACATCATATAACTTACGAAACCAAAACAAACTTGTTATAAATTCTAGTAGGCTGCATAAGATTAACAACTCATTTAAGGGTAACTGTATACGTTTCTATAATAAACTCCCACAAGACGTTCTAAAGATGTCAATTAATAAATTCAAAGTCTTTGTTAAAAGAAAGTTGATAGAAAAATCGTATTATAAGTTGCAAGAGTACTTAGACGATAGAAACGCGTGGGAGTGAACGAACTGCTCTAATTTGAATTGAAATATATTAGACTAATATGATATTGTAATGATGATGATAACAAAAAAACAAAACACCCGACTGAGTTTGTTGTGGGCTCTTCTCGGATCATGCCGCGAAGGAACCCTCGTACCTTTAGATATTAAGTCGTTCTGGAGTATCATCATCAGACGTACATTAGAATTAGAGTGTGGAAAAGAAAAGAAAAAAAATATTATTCGACGATTCAAAAGTCCTGTAATATGTCTACTTGAATAAAGATATTTTGATTTGATTTCATTTCATTTCATTTGAATGTGTTTGTTGTTCCTTTATACTCGTAATAGCTCTGTATAAGGCTATTGTATATTTTAGAAACCCGTTTCTGATGAGACCCTAACCAATGAAACTTGCGACTGCATTAATAGCTAGATAACTCTTTTATACCACATGACACTGGCCAACGTAGGCAAAGTAAGCCGTAGGAATAGTTATTGCTTTGCATTTCCTAAGGGATTAAAAAACTCTTCACTTTTACGCTCGCCCCTGTGTGTGTTTTAAGTGATATTGATGTCGTTAATAATGAAACTTTGGCAAAAATAACAGGTATGATATACCACTTCAAATTTTATGTCCCGATACTCTGCCTCGATAAACTATATTGTGAACGGTAACAAATAGGGCACAAGCTACAACACGTCTTTTGAACTAAACATGGAAGTTATTGCCTTTTTTAAATGAATAAAACGTTAAGTTATTAGTTATTGAAAAGTTATTTTATTCATAGATAGCTGATTATAACTGTTTATAAATTCATCAGTTCCATTAAATATGCATTAACTTAAAGGAAGATAAGTATTGAATAAATTAATGTTTAGCTCATTATCATATAATGTGACAAATATGTTCGGCTTATAATAAAACCTTATCAGAATTTTATTTCATAGTCTAGTACCCATGCATCGAGTAAAATACGTTATAGCACATTAACAATATTTTCAATTGGTTTTTATAATATGTAACACGTCGCGTTACTGTCTATTGCTAACACACTGCTTCTTTACTGGTTGAAGTTATAATAATACTCGCTCACTTAATTTTAAGATAATGACAACAATTTAACAATCCTATTTTGGATATAAGCTATTTTTCTCATTCGTCATTTTTTCAGTAAAGTTACAAATAACAGATATGTTAGTTATTTCGTGCTTAATTCGAACGAGTGTTGGACGAGCGCGACAGAGATTCGAGACGGAGGCGTGTATTGAGTAGAAATTGCCTGATTAAAACCTCATACAAATATTTGTAAAGCATATGAAACTTTTAAGTCTCTGGTTTAAAGCACATTTTAAACGTTTTAACGCAAAATTTACACAAAATTAATAGATGCATTTTTAAAATAACGTTAGTTACAGGTGATGATTTAATGAAATGTAATAAAATTATTCTTATTACAGACAGTACAGTTTACTGAAGCCAGACATACAATTTTAAGTAGTAAAAAATATAGATATATATTTTTTTCTTTTCTTTATCAAACTAAAATAATTTTACAATGATCTCATAGCTACTTCACAAAATAAACTGAAAACTACTGTCATAATACTCACACACAAAATATATATTTATTGCTAATGAAATATAAATATAACCTATATATTTTTTGCTTAAAAATAATAGTTGGATTCAGTAGGCAGCCAGCCTACCTAGGTTATTCAATAACCCGTGTTAAGGATGACTGGATTGGAAGTAGTACAAAATATAATTATGAGGCACTCTTAAATGTTGACGTTTCATACGGGACAAATGTAAGACTTTATGTATATCCTGCTCAACAGTCAACACTAGTCACTAACCAGTATGTAGGTATTGTCTATGGTCAAGATTATATTATATATCGAATAATTATTGAAACTTGCAAGTAAAACATTCATAATCATATTTAGTATTTACAAGTTTTAAGACGTTATGTCTGAAGAAGTTGAAATAGAATTTTTGGATGAAGATGCAGATATCGTTCAGCAATGCGTACAAAACGTTGAAAGTAATTCAAACATGGTAGAAAATGACTTGAACACACATATCATTGACACACAACTCCTCGTCGAGCGGGTCCAAGATAAACAAGAGAAATCTAAACAAGAAAAATCGAAGAAGAAGCGAAAGAGGGAAGACGATGATTCTGATTATGATCCAACAGAAGATATTGTACAAAGGGGCAGAAAAAGACGTCAATTTGTGAAACCAAACATAACGCGCGGTCGGCGTATTGATGTTGTTCAAAAACCTGATCTAAAGACTAAGAGAGATCCGTTCGACACCAAAATTACTTTAGAAAATCGTAGAAAACTTAAATTGCGTATACCAGATTATAATGATCCTCTGTGCTTACCAGTTCGTGCTTTGAGAAAAGATGATGGTGAACTACGAAAATTAAAAAATTGGAATAAATTATGCTTGGAGCATTTTAAGAATTATGATACTTTATTAAGAGTTGAAAAGCAACCATCAATTTCTTCTGTGCGAAGTGTAGTACTTAGAAATGTACACAACAAATCAACAGGTGTGTGGAATTTCTTACCACTTTTATGCCTTTTATAAGCAAAAATTTTATAATACTTACTGGTCTTCGGAGTCATAAAAAAATGGTAATTTAAAATAACAAGTGTTAATATAACACAACTAAAAATTCAAAATAAAGCATGTACCAGATGCTTTTAAACAATACAATGAATGTTTTATCTTAATAATCACTCTGTTCTATGATTAATCATATTCAAAATTATTTATTATCAAATTTGTCTGCTAGACATAAGCTTTCACCCTTATAGGGTTTTTAGAAGATAGAACTACCATGCTGCTTAACTGCTGGATGGCAGGCTGCACATACAACTCAATAGTTGATGAGATATGCTTGTTTTGTAAGGTATACAAGGTTTACAAACAGAACTTTGTAGTGCCTTAGGATTTGAACTGTGACTTAACAAGAATCCATTCTTTTGAATCTTTGTCTTTTATTTAATGGGTCATCACAGCTTTACACATACTTGATACATTTCCAATACATCAAATTAATTTGTCCCTTTAAAATTCAAGTTTAAGTTCTATGTTACATGTAAACATATAGTGGAAACATACAGAACCCTTTCATACTAGGGAAGTATAAAAAATCAAGTTATCTTCCATTTAAAAATTTAAATATGAGTATCTTACATTTAAGAATTATACATTTGAAAACGTTTGAGTTTGTACAAACACATAAGCTTATGAAATTAATTGATAGTTGGAACAAAAATATATATGAAACATACAATAAATTATATAACTAAAGCCAAGAGCATATAAATGTGGTCTTATTGCTGCAATCTCTTTCAGCCAACCTTTGTGTAAGTGGATGCTTAATAAATTTATTAATACAACAGAATTAAATGATAAACAAACAATAAATATAAGCATAGTACTTCAATCTCTCACATTTGTATAGATCCTTTTAAAACTCAATTAAATTGGTTGATTTACAGGTAGAGTAGAAACTACAATGTATTCAAAACTATGCATTCAAAATATAAATGGTGATAAAAAAAATGAGGTTGTCCAATCAGTTCTTCCAAAGTTCAGAGAGAAAAAGCTACTTAACAATTTTAGGTGGGTAATTATACTTTTATAGTATTCAGGAACTGAATTTCTTTATGATTATAAAATTATCAAACCTTCACCCTTTTCTTGGACAATTACAAATGCATTTAAAAAAACTAATAATTCTTCTAAAGTTTTAACAATTTAACTCTTTCAAGAGTCAATGGGTTCAATTGGTCTAATAAAATATTTTCTAGTACACTATTATTATATCACATTATTTTTCTTACCCAGTTCATCACTTTTTTAAATTATTTAGTTATTAATACACAATGCTTACAACATTTTTGACTCCTTTAAAATGATGTAGATGTAGTGTAAATCTTGTTAGAAATGTGTGTGCTAAAAGTATAATTTACTAATTTTAGTTTGCCTTAGTGAGATTCAAAACTTTTGTAATTATTTTAAACTTTTTGACTTAAATAGAATAGAAATTTGCATATGTAAATAAATACTAAAAACAAATGTGCTTTTGATCACACAACTGAAGTAAAACTATAGTTACTTTTATAAATTATTGCATATTGTCTTCCTCCTTGTATTATTTAATCCTGATGTTTCAGCCTATCTCAAAGAACACTTTGTTTTTAATGATTCAGACAGAAGATGTTTAAGGCCATATCAGAGCCTTAAAGTAAATGTAAAAATTCCGCATAAAACTATGAACTTTGGGCAATCATTTGAACTATTTTTGATGATCAGAGAGGCTAAGTCTTTAGATATATTTAAAAGAGAAATACAAAATGTAACTATATCTTTCTATTTTCACTAATTTATATATCCCTGTCAACTTCCCTTCGTCACAACTGATTACACTTTTCCTAATGCTGTCCATACATCCACCAACTTACTTCCTAAGACAAATGTGCGTAAAGTTGTTTTATTTTAATAAATTTTTTGTATGTTTCCAAACACAGGTTACTGGAACAGAAGAAACGTAAAGTAACTCCTTTTAGGGAAGAGGTCATTTTAACAAATGAAGTGGATGATGATGTTGAGAACCTAGTTGTATACAAGCCAAATGAAGCTCTGTCATTGGTTTACAAAATGTTTGAAAAGCAAAGGTGAGATATTTTATTTTAGAATTTAGTGAAATGGAAGCAAAATGAATCTGTAAATTCATTTTCAATAACTGACTGAAAAATATGATTATTTGAAGTGAAAACTTCTTTAGCAACATTGTGATTTGAAAGTTGATGGAACTGAAACAATGAAACGAAAAGAGAGACTTGAAATTTGGTAGGAATATTTAGTAGTAGGAATATGCCAAGTAGAGATTAGCTAAGAACGGATTTTATGAAATTCTGTCTGTAAGGGGGGTCGTGGGGTGTTAATTAAAACAATCAAAATTTTCACATTAAAATAAAATTCAAACTATTAACTATCAAAAGTAAATTTTAGGAAATTCTACCCTCAAAGGGCAGTGCGGGTATGTTTCTGAGTTGTAAAACAATTTGCCTAAATTTAATTAATTTCTTTTTATTGCTGACAAATTAACACTTGACTTTGATCACATCGCATAGTAATCGATGATACAGTCTAAGATTGAAGCATGTTAGTCTTGTAAGACCCAATTCGTATCTTATGGTTTCTACATAGCATCATATCGGAACACAAATCTCTTGCTTGGCAGTATGTCTTTGCTGGTAGGGTGGTAACTAGCCTAACTAACCTGAAGCTTACCAGCTTTCCAGTTTCAGACAGACAGACACGGACAAATTTGAAAATGCAATTTCCTAAATTCAAACCTGGGGTTACAAGCAAAACTTGTTAGCTTTGTCTGATTTTTAAAAACTATCTAATTTTTAACTACAACCAGTCCCATTTTTATCAAAATTTAATAATAGTTCCAATTTTCAAAATTTATCAGAACAGCATTAAGAATTGTTCCCTCCTTCCATTATCTGCTATATTGGTTCTACTATACTTTTTTATATTGAATTGATTTACATTGAAAGTTATTACATTGAGGTTACATTGTATATGGGTTTACTTTGTGTTGCAGCACTGAAATTCAGTCTGGAAATGAAGAAGATGATCAGAAGTACATTCAAGAAGTTGCTTGCTGTAAAATTTGTGCACTCTGCTATCAAGCATCATGGAGAACTTTCAACGAATCAAATAGCAGTAATTATGTTTCAACTATTCACACTCTCTCTATATATATTACTCACATAATTAGCCATTCTCGAGTTTTAGCGAGACAAACAGCAATTGATATATATATATAGATTTTTTTTGCGAAAAATTGTACAATACCATCTGTTATTATTTTACTAACACACTAAAAGGTTATGCAAAAGGTTTACAAGTTCTATGTAAAGAGTTTAAGGAGATTGTGTTAGATGGCGCTAGTAGTTACAAACTCCCCTTTTCATTGTGGATTTTGTTTAGGTAGGTAATGACTTAAATAATAAATTACTTTTTTATATGTGTATACACTGGTGGATAAGTTTAAGGGTTCAACGAAAATCTAAATTTTCGCATATAATTCAATTGGAGCTAACCAACTAAGCACAACCAATAAAGTGGTTACATTGAAAAAAAAAGCAATCAATTCCGTATACAAAAAATGAGACCAATTTGTATGAAAGACGTATTTTAAACAATCGCCGAAATACAATTTTTTTCCTTAATTTTTTCCACTAGCGTGTAATACTTTTATAAATTACGTAAATTTATATTCACAGAAAAGGTCATATGTGCTATTTGCGACCAAGCATGTTTTACCATGTACAACTTTTTGGAACATTTGAAGAGTCATCCTGATTCAGAAGTGAGACGACAGAAGAAATCCATCTCTAGAAGTTTATCCGCGGTATGTATTAATGCTACTGTCAAATACATATCTCCCACGTTCCTGGAACTGCTAGCAAACAAGGACTCGCTCCATAACAAAGCTTTTACTATTATTGCTAAAAGTAATTTGCTTTTATGTTTATTTATTGAAAATCGAACGCCGTTTTACTAAATTATTGCATATAATACTTCATCAACTTCAAAATAAGACTATATACGGTTTACACTAATTGCTATATAATATTTGAATTTCCAGAGTCCGAATATAGAAACAATAAAAAAAACTGAAAGAGTAAACTATTTTAATGCTAGTTTTCAAAATTTACTAATCTCCCTCTCCTCCCACCATTTATTGAATTTAAAAATTAGAAAGTACAAATTTAATTTACCTTGGCAGCGGTTTTCTTGTATATTAAGACTGGTTTATCCGCGCAGAGAGAGGAAAAAGAACTACCCTACAAAAACGGCTGTAGTGAGTAAACCCAAAAAGATAGACATATGTTGTGTTAGAATTTTTTAAGAGCAACAAGTCTTTCATACGTGATTTTTTTGTAACTGTAACCGTTTACGTAGCGCACGCAACGGAGTCTCTTAAAAGGAAAAAACTTGATTATTTAGACTTTATTCATTGGTGCATTGCTCCTATTGTTCTTAGCGTGATGATATTTAACCTATAGCCTTCCTCAATATACGAGCTATCTAAAATTGATAAAGAATTCAAATCGGACCATTAGCTCCTGAGATTAGCGGGTACTAGCAAATAAAGTATACATTAAAAATATACTTTGAAAGAAGGAGGTCAACCGCCGAATCCAACTCGGATGGGCTGCGTTCGGGAAGCTACGCCAGATTTTCTTCCAATAACCCTCAGTGCCTGAAGACCAAAGTCTTGAAACAGTGCGTGTTACCAGTGATGACATACGGTTCTAAGACCCGGTCGCTGACTATGGGCCTCATGCGGAAGCTCAGTTACTTAGCGTGCGTTGGAGAGGGCTATGCTCGGAATTTCTCTACGTGATCGAATCAGAAATGAAGAGACCCGTAGTAGAACCAGAGTCACCAACATAGTCCTACGAATCGCGAACCTGAAGTGGAAATGGGCGGGGCACATAGTCCGAAGGACCGTTGGACGTTGGGGGCCGAAGGTGCTGGAGTGGCGACCCCGCACCGGACGGCGCAGTGAGGCAGACCCCCTACAAGGTGGACCGATGATATAAGGGTCGCTGGTAGCCGCTGGAAGCCAGGCGGCGCAAGATTGGGCCTTGGGGACGACATTACGTGAGACCTACGTCCAACAGAGGACATCCATCGGTTGAAGCGACGACGACCACGACGATAGGACATATCATTTCTAGGATTAAAATGTACTAATCTCCCCCTCTTTCCACCCTTTTCACTTGGATATGTTAGAAAGTTTAAATTCAATATGTCCTAATTCTGTTGTTTTTTAAATTAAAATATTTTTGTTCTAAGGTAAGAGAATCTCATTATAAATGCAGAATTTGTGAAGAGAAATTTCAGAGCATCAAGGAGCTGCGACAACATGTTAGGATACATAGAGGTATGTATAAATCATTTTGGGGTTACACATTTATGAGCCTGAATTGGGGTTAAAAATGTATATGCCCTTATCTTGGGGAAAAGGGTGGTAAAATCTAGTATTACGTATATATTTCAACCACCGAATCAAACTCGGTTGGGCAGCGTTCGGGAAACTACGGCAGATATTTTCGTCCGATACTCCTCAGTACCTGAAGACAAAGCTCTTCGAACAGTGCGTGTTGCCAGTGATGACCTACGGCTCCGAAACGTGGTCGCTGACTATGAGCCTCATACGAAAGCTCAGAGTCGCTCAGCGTGGGATGGAGAGGGCTATGCTCGGAATTTCTCTATGTGATCAAATCAGAAATGAGGAGATCCGGAGCAGAACCAAACTCACCGATATAGCCCTACGAATCGCGAACCTGAAGTGGCACTGGGCGGAGCACATAGTCCGACGGACCGATGGACGTTGAGGCCCGAAGGTGTTGGAGTGGCGACCCCGCACCGGGCGGCGCAGTGTAGAGAGACCCCCCACAAGGTGGACCGACGACATAAAGAGCCTTGTGGACATCATTACGTGAGACCCTTGTCCAGCAGAGGACGTCCATCGTTTGAAGCGACGACGACGACGTAATATTTTGTAAAGTAAAATTTGATAAGCGAACAAAGGCTTTTTAGAAGTCAATTAAAAATTACGTAAAGGTTTCGTGCAAGGTGGGATTTAAAAACACGTATCTTGGAGAAAAGGAGGGTAAAATCAGTTTCTACATTTTATTTAGTAAGGTAAAATTTGATAACAAAACAAAGTACTTGAGAACCTTTTAAAAGTAGATTTTATCCCCTAATTAAATGGATAATTAAATTAGGGGATAAAATGATGGGGATGACAACATAAAAGTATGTTGGACCCCTAGGTGGTAGGGGAAATTCGTGTTATATTTTTATATTGTTTGTATTTTTTGTTATTAATCATTAAGATTGTAAATCAATGGAGCTATGACATTGTATGTAATCAATATTACTATGTAATTTTTGGACGCCATTTTATGGCAATGCAATTTTAGGTAATAATTGTGTATTTACCAAATAAATGATTTCATTTGTTTCGACAATTACGTAATGGTTTCGTGAAGTAGTGGGGGTTTAAAAACAAATATGCCATTATCTTGGGGAATAGAGGTAATATTTACTTATTCGTATCACTTTTTAAAGCGAAATTTGTAATCACGGTTTACAGCTCTCCTGTAGGCCTTTAGGGCTAATTACGTAATGTTCCCTTGCAGAGGAGGGGGGCTAAAATATAAAAACTTCTTTATATATACGTTATTTATTTATATTATACGACAGTCTAGTTGCATTTCCAATGCGCAATGATTATTTACATATACTGTGATAGAAGAAGTGTGTTAGTTAGTATGTTCGGATGTTTTTGATTCAACCATAGAGTTGCTGAACATATTTGGCTAAAATTTTTCGTAAAGCGACATATAACATAGCACATTTTTATAAAGAGCACTTTGCGGCAAATTCAATACAATATTTTTATTATTTCAGGTACGGAGGTGTTTAAATGTGTAATATGTGATAAATTTACAAATTGATTTATCAAAGTCAAAATATAGTCTGAACTGTATTTTTTGTTTCATTTATCTCTATACAAATAGTTCATATACGTACCCGTACTAAAAATGGTAAAGTTGATAATTTGATCCAATCTATTGTTAAATAAAATCTAATCGCAAATCATTGGTTTAATGTATATTTTGAAATAATAGAAACATCAAAATAACAATCATAGTAACTGATATATTGTAACAGTAACAGCAATCTTTGTTGTTTTAAAATGTACTTTATCTCAATGTTAGAAGGTTCGATTTACTTTTCAATAAAATTATCAAGTTATAGACTGTCATTTTTAACCCGTACGATGTTGAGAAATTATAAGAGGTAAATTACCTCTTACCAGGTTAACGCGCTTCCGTCTTAGACTGTATTATCACTTACAATCAGATGAGCGTACAGTCAAGCGCTAACCTGTTAGTAAAAAAAATTATTATACTGAGAATAATAACATTTAACTCGAGATATAGTATTAAGTCTGTATATGCTGTTGTAATATTTTATTGTATTTAATATATTTAAATGTTTGCGGATTTTAAATCAGAATACTCTTTATTCAAGAAGACTCAATGATCTAGTTAACCTTTCCGGTCCAAGTCGCAAAAAATTCTCGTGATCCGAACGGGGGTACCAAAAGACTCCAGATCATTAGTATGGAAATCTGAAACAGAGTCATTGGAACATACCATTGCGCTTCCATGACCCAACTGAGTCTCAATCGTCATACGGGGTTGTGACGCGAACAAAAGAGTATATTTGTCGCACTTTTTCCATATCAACTATTTGGGTTTTTGAAGTGAAACTTCTTTAAGCGCATGAGTGTAAAATTTTTACGGTCTTCAACCGCGTGATTACCTTCACAAAGATCTGCAGCATTTTTTTATGTTAATTCGTTTGAAGTTTAGAAGTTTTAATATTTACAAATAACATGTGGCATTTTAATTTGCCACTCGTTTAATAATTTCATATACGATTTTTCATAAAATAGAAATATTCCTCAAATTCTCTTTTCTAAATATTACATTCAAAAACAAAATTAAATGAATAATTTCTAATATTAATAAAAAATATGTTTTTAAGCATTTTTATTTATAATGCGTCATTTGAGATTTCAATAAATTAACTGGATTAATTTTCGTCACTTTTAATGTAAATTAAATTCGTTAAATGCCTAACGTATCTTACTTCTTTCCTCCGTCCAAGTCTCGGATATCTACAGTCTTAACTTTGTATAAATAACGCAAGACTTAAAAATTAGTTTGTCAAAGAAGTTTCACTTCTGACATGCGTACTTTGTGCTCACGCACTTTTAATATTTTTTGCGATTTCGCCATAAAAAAGTCATAATTTTATAATCACAAAAAATATGAAGTAAGTAGCTCTTCTAATACTCAAGTTATTAAATTAAAACGCATACATGAAGGACTTCAACTCCCCTGCTTCGGTCCGAGGTAAAATGCGTATGATCGAAATGGAGCGTTACATATTTGTCCATATTTCTTGTACCAGAACTGCTGTAAAATTTCAAATCTAACACATGTGTAATGAATTGCCGGATTTCCTTTTTGTACATTTTTAATTAGAAGATTTTGACACATGTAAAATAAAAATATTTCAATTATTACTTCGCTCTGGTATGTTTTGATTTTGAGTATGGCATATTTTCCATACAAACGATGCACGTCATCGCTTGAAGTTTTTATTCATTATTGAAATTACTGGGGGTAGCAAGTAATTTCCATAATGAATGTGGGGTAGTTGCGATGTTTAATTAAATACTGTGTATGGATAACGGTGAGTTACTACGGCAACCCCTGCCTATTTAGGGTCAATACGATTGGCACAATTTATCGTGTAGATACATATGACTTACTTTATTTTTCTTTTAAATATTAGTTTAGGTCTTTGTTTTTGTATGTGGCCTATGAAATTGTCAAAAAGGTTTTATAAACTTGCGACTCCTTAACCATGAATTTAATTACATTTATATACTTGCTCATTGGTATAGTAGTTAGCATGTTAGACTACAGACATGAGGTCCTGGGTTCGAGTCCCGGGTCGGGCCACTTCAAAAATCGATATTGACTTCTATTAAAATTTTCTCAATATTTGCCCGAAGTTGGGAAGTTGGCATGGTGATCCACCCCCGTGCGTCGGAGAGTACGTTAAGCCGTCGGTCCTCCGCCTGGTTTCCGATCGTGTCGTATTCCCATCACATCGGACTAAGAGAGTGTAAGAATAGACACTGTACTTGTATACTATGCCTGCCAATCCGCAGTGGAGCAGCGTAGTGGGTGTATCTAAAAACCCTCTCTCATATGAGTGATGATGCCTGTGTCCAGCGGTGGGACCCTTTTTTTTACTATATACTTGATTTTGAAGTACAACTCCTTTACACACGTTCGACTTGGGGAGTAAGCTGGTGAATGTGTGACAAGAGCATTACTATAAGTGTGATCGGGCGAGGCTAACAATAAATGTAAATATTTGCGTTAAACATATACCTATATGTATACATGTTTTACTTCAGTCGTGTGGTCGAAAGCACACTCGTTCTTTTTTCTTGTTGGAAAGTTGATGGTTGACAGTAAATAATGATACAGTCAAAGATGGAGCCGCGATATCTTGGGCTTGTAGATCACCTCTTATCAGCCTCCGTAATCAAGATGACATTCTAGGTTTAAAGATCTTTATTCTCAACAGAAAAACATTCACTTCATGAGAAATTAATAAATATTTTAAAAAAACATAAGAAAAGTAATACTACATACTGTGTGTGATACATGTGATAAAAGCTTAAATCTACTCTTCTGGACACATCTATTGGCCCACCTTAGAGTTTAGGTTTCGATGGCACCTACCGAAATCTTATTGCTAGATTGAACAAAAACAATTGATGCAGTTTTAAACCTGGTACTTTTTACCATCTCTTTCGATCGTAATGTTTTAAATTTGAATTCAGAATACCACACGACATGGAGCTACGCCTAACAAGTCGGGTATGCGCCTTGATGAAGGCACTTGATTATTGAATAAAAAACATGTTCAATTTAATAAAGGTTTAATTTAATAACGCGTGTTGCCTCCATAGGCTTCTACCACAGCTCTCATACGATTAGGCATAGAGTTTATCAACCGCTCTATGAAATTTTGGGGGATCATCTCCCATTCCTCTTCTATGGCAGTTTTCAACTCCTGCATCGTCTGGGCAACTGGCTGACGAGCCCTAACAAGTCTTTTTAGCTCGTCCCACATGTGCTCAATGGGGTTCATGTCTGGGCTTCTGGCTGGCCAGTCCATAACTGTGATGTTCACACCCCGAAGATATTCCCTGACGATGCCGGCCGTATGGGCTCTTGCATTATCATGCATAAAAAGGAAATTTGGGCCCACATAGTCCGCGTATGGCATCACGTGAGGTTCTAAGCACTCACGAATGTACCTTTCAGCATTTAATGTTGGCAGCCGTGGTCCCGTAACAATCTCAAGTTGAGTTTTACCGCTCGCGGATATACCGCCCCAGACAGTCCATGAGCCACCGCCATAAGCAACCCTCTCTTCAAAGCAGCATTGTGCAAAACGCTCCCCCTTACGTCGGTAGACCTTCTTCCTTCCATCATTGCCATGTAACACAATTTTAGACTCATCAGAAAAGAGTACACGGCTCCAATGCTGCTGAGTCCAATTTAAATGAGTGCGCGCGAAATGAAGGCGCGCTGTTCGATGGGCTCGCGTTAGTTTGGGGCCATTAGCTGGCTTGTGTGGTACCATATCGCGTTCTTTTAACCTTCTCCGAACTGTTCGAGCGCTCACAGATACTCCGTGGAAGTCGCGAAGTTGGTTTTGTATCTCAATGGAGGTAAGGTGACGATTTCTCAAGCTGGTCGTCACGATGAATCGATCCTGCCTTTCAGTTGTGACCCGAGATCGTGGCCTTCCTTGGCGACGAACAAAGCCGCCAGTCTCTAGGTACCGCGAATAAACATTTCGGACCGCAGATCGACTTAAATTAAGTTGAACACTCACATTTCGTTGGCTGTGTCCCGCCTGGATAAGTGCCACAGCTTGGGCGGCGACTTCAGGCGAAGTATCCATTGATTATTGATAGAACCTTACCTTAATGGTAAGAATAAGTAATATTTGTTGCAAAACCAATGAGAAAAATCACACTTGCAAGAATTAAATCCGAGTAAACTAATAAAATCAAGTTTTTTTTAGTATTCGATTGTTTGTTAACAACGAACAGGCTCCAAATTGTCTTTTGTTTCTTTAAATTCTGTGTTCGAAATTCAAAAAAGACTATTGGATGAAATTTTGAATGTGCCAGGTTCAAAACTGCATAATAACTTTTTGCTCGACCTAATATAAAATTTTAGCTAGGACCAAATGAATCTGAAAATGTAAGGTGGGCCAATAGATGTCTCCAGAAGTACATATTATCTATTCATAAAACTGTGGGAAACTTAATAAAGAGACTTATAGGGTTATACAATGTTTTAGCAACAATTTTTTAAAGGTTTCAAAAGATTTTGCACAAAGTATATATTCTGGTAAACTATTATACAATAATGCTCCCTCGAATTGTATAGTTTTTTGTCCGTAGTATTTTGTTCTAGATCTATGTAACTGTAGTTTATGTTTGCTTCGAGAGTTTAAATGTATAAAATAAGTTTGTGTATGAAATTTGTGTATTTAAACTTTTTCTAACTAATAAACATGTTTTAAATTTATATAATTGGTTGAGGGATAGCACATTAGTTTTCTAAAAAAGTTCTTTTGTAGGAAAACGATAATTAATTTGGAATAAGGTTTTTAGGAGTTTGTTTTGCGATATTTGAAGATCTTTTAAAATAGTTTTACACGCACTTCCCCATATTTCTATCAAGTATTCTAACAATGGCTTGGCTAATGAATTGTAAATGATACGGCGGACTTTTAGTGGTATACAACGAATTGATCTGCGTAATGCTCCAGTAAGTGACGTTAGTTTTGACTGAATGTACTGTATGTGATTTCGCCATGTCAATTTAGAATCAATATGCAGTCCAAGATATTTTTCAGTATCAGACTGTTTTAGGGCGTGCTTATTTATAGTTAAAGGTTGAAAAGGAGGGACTTGTTTATTTTTCGCTTTAAAGAGCATATAAAAAGTTTTAGAGACGTTTATTGTAAGCAACTTAAATTGAAACCATTCATGTAATGTATCTAAATCTTTTTGAGCATCTGATTTAATGTCATGTATTGAATTTCCAAAGTAAAAAAGACACGTATCATCGGCATATAATGATACTTCTCCCGTAAGACCCATTGAACCTATGTTATTAATATATATGAGGAACGGCAGTGGACCTAAAATAGATCCCTGTGGAATTCCACAGAGTACATCATTTGGCATTCTAAGTACGCTAACGCCAGTTGAACTCATAAACAGTATGGGCATTCTACTTATCGTTATCGTATTTAGAATATCATCTTGACAACGGGGGCTGGTAAATTATCTACGTAGTATCGTATCCGACTGCGCAATTACATAGCCGAGGCCGAAGCCTTCCACCGCCTATGCGAATAGGAAAGTACAACTTCCTGTTTTTGTTCTGTTGTAATTGTGCCGTGTGTCTTGTAGCCGGAACCTCTGCAATCGAACCGAGTTATACTAGCGGCGTCGTCGAAAAACCATAATACATATTTACGGTAGAAAAGTGTGGTATTTATGGGTCCTGAAAGAAATTTCACTTCAGCCATGTGCACTTTGTTTACTAAATTATGAATTCCCTACATAGCCCTACGAATCGCGAACCTGATGTGGCAATGGGCGGGGCACATAGTCCGACGAACCGATGGACGTTGGGGTCGGAAAGTGCTGAAATGGCGACCCCGCACTGGACGACGCAGTGTAGGAAGACCCCCCACAAGGTGGACCGACGATATAAGGAGGATCGCAGGTAGCCGCTGGAGCCAGGCGGCACAAGATCGGGCCTTGTGGGCATCATTTCGTGAGACCTATGTCCAGCAGTGGACGGCCATAGGTTGAAGCGACGACGACGACGAGAGTGGAATGCCACAACGAACCTCTGGTCCTTCCATTCTCAAATGACGAGGGCCCCGCTGGGTTTTAGTGGGTATTCTGATACTACCGGCGAGTCCCACACTCCCGTCTGTCTCACAGGCGGGGTGCGTAAATGCATTTCCCAGCGACAAAAAAAAAAATGGTGAACAATTTTGTCGTACACGATTTTTGCAAAACTTTATCTGTTTACGCAGCCCACGCATAGGAAGCTTTTAAAAGGAAAAATAACCCGAATTTGAAACATTCTTCATTGGTGCACAGGTTCTTTTGGTGTTAGTTTGGTTATATAACCTATAGCCTTCATAGTCGAATGGGCTATCTAATACTGCAAGAATTTTCAAATCTGACCATTAATTTCTAACATTTTCGCGTTCTAAACTCTTCAGCTTTATAATTTTAGTATAGATTCTTCACTATGGTCAACATAACAATATAAATGCGTATATTTTGCTGTTAAGAGATACATAATAGATTCACATATTGCATTGTCACCAAAGGTCCCTCAGACAATGTTTATGATCTCTATATCACATTTCCGGAGATACAGAGGTCATCGCCCCATAGTACAATGACCTCCCCTGTGGCTGATTTTCGATTATTATCTTTTTTTAGGGTGAAATCTTGGGGTGAACGCGACTCTAATATTAGAAACTAATAATAAAATTATGTGTCGAAGTATCTTTGCACGCAATAAGTGTATCCATAACGTATAAACGTAATCACCACCATATTACTCATAGGTAGAAAATCAATAGGGTTTAGTTCCTTCAATTTCATGCAAACTATTAGCATGATTTAACAATTTTAAACTCTACATTCTACCACAAAAGTTAGAGAAATTTATCAATCCCATGCTTTTATTATAGCTAAAGTAATCCTTCAAATTATAGTACGATTTATAAATTAACTTTCCTTTTACTTTAATAGTTACAAAAGAATAAATAGTCCATCCAAATATTAATGTATATAGTATGTAGAAATGTAATAAAAATAATTCGAGCATTGACTTATAATATTGTACAATTCGTTAACAACCAATACTAGAGCGCAAAAACCAAAGTCACTCCATAACAATGGATACCAAACAAAGACTTCTATTAAGCCCAATTGACGCCGCTAGGGTTGTCTCTTTTGTAATAAAAATAATGTTCCTAAAGTTTAATACTATTCAATCTTAACATTCATTTCGGTCGTGGCTAGATACCACTCTACCAGCAAAGATGTAAAGCCAAACAAAGAGATTTGTGTTCCTGTTCTGTTACGATGCTGTGTAGAAATCATGTGAAATATATCGCCTCTTACCAGATTAGCACGCTTCCATCTTAGACTGTATCATCTTTTATTATCAGGAGAGATCACACTCAAGCGCTAAACTGTCAGCAATAAAAAAACAAGTTTTCAATATGAAATATAGTGTACGAATTAAATGATATCTAACTAAAATTGCATCTTGTATAAACGTTAGTTAACTTGGAATTAAAATAATTTATAGTCAGCATACATTATAGTCGATAATCACCATTAATCCGGCGTGACGGTTAATAGTGAGAGATTAAAAAAGGTAATATTTTGGAAGATAAATAAAATGCTATCTTATTTTGAATGCCTTTGTTTCATACACGAAGTATTTGAGCAGGGATCTTAATTTTTATACCATAATTGTTGTGAAACATCAATAGCGACGCGTGAGGTGAAGAAGCGTCGCCACGTCGCCTCTATTCCACCACGCCGCTCGGTTCAGCAATTCGCCATTCTCTCCGCAGCTACCTATGGTGTATACAGTGTTTTGTTTACTACCGTACACGTAATCTGTGTTTTCGTAAAAAAACGATGACATTTCATATCAGCCCTACGTTTTTTATAGATCTATTTAATACACCCAGTATTAAACTCTCCTTTGCTGTTAATTGAGCCGTAGATACTGAGATCATATACTACATTAACTTTTCGAAACTGATTGGTTATAGTGTAACGTAAAGAACAATAGTTATTTTTCTTTTTATTAGGTAAAATAGCTTGAAACAATTTAGTTACGGTACATATACAATTATTTGAATAATTATACGTTTTTGCTGATGCAATGGGGCGAAAACTTGCTTTACTAGCAGAGGTTCTTGGGTTCGGTTCCCGATGTAATAAATTTAGGGAATTACATTTTCTTATCGATCTGACTGACTTTGGATTGATAGGAAACTTCGAACGTAGCTAGTTACCACTCCACCAGGAAAGACGTGTCGGCGAGCAAAACAATTTGCAATACGGTACGGTTTTACATAGAAACCATAATAAGTAATTACTTCTTACTAAGTTAGTGGGCTTTCAACTTAGATTTTCTTATCACTTGGCATAAGGTGACATTAAAATCAAGCGCTAACTTCTCAGCAAATAAAAAATAATAGTGGCAACCCTAACATCATTCCTATCTGTTATTTTATTTTTGCGATAGGTATAAATCCGTCAATAATGAATAAGCAGGGGTGGAAAGGGTCGTAAATTGTGTCTCGTCACTGGACGAGGGATGCCTTATTTAGGGTGGATTTATATCATATTTCCTATCACAACTCCGCGGGGACGTAGGTGGGTACATGCTAAATGTTAATATATCTATTACGTATCCATATGTCTCGTTTTATCCAATTCTTTTATCACTAACGATACAAGTTTTACAGAACACGTTATAAGGTACACGACTCTACAAAAAATTGTGCTATATAGTTTATTATATAATTTTTTGGTTACGCACAGAAACGAAAAGAAAATATACTTTTTACATAAAATTACATTTTGTTATACAATAGTTATAATAATTAAACGTCGTATAGTAATTATAGTCGTTCAAATGTTCATGAAGGTTCAAAAGCTACGTTTTTGCCTCTATGATTTATATTATTATAGTTCTATACTTTAAAGTTCAATTTTGTGTCGACCCGTGGCAATATTATAATAGATTACATGTTCTCTTAATACTATTATGAAGTAGTATAATAATTAAAATCCATCGAAATGGAAAATCTTGAATAGGACCGTAACTACGTTTGTCAGCAAAGTATATTATTTCAGCAATATTTTAATGTTTGAGTCTGTATTATTGATTGGTTTAAGTGCATAATTTAAAAATATAGGCAAATACTTACGAATAAATTTGTATATTTTTTAATTAATCTACATTATTCTCAGAAACTTAAGTTTGCAGAGAAGGTATAAATAAAATGAGTGCAACTCGGGTTTTTTATATATTTAGAACAAGAAATGTATAGTTACAACCATTGAGGATATTAAATATCATATTGTAAAAACTATTGTATAAAGTGAAGAGAATGTGACAATTTTTTCTTTATTTTTTTATTCAATTATAATTAATTCCAATAAATTAATAATTATAGACACATAAATTACGTGAAAATATTAATTAATGAATAAATTACTTAAAACAGCCAAGTAACCACTACAGATGTAAATATTTGGTTAATAATGCCTTATTTTTAGGAATGAGTATTTTCAAAAATGTCTATACCGAACTTCAAAGAAAGAACGGCGTGTGCGATTTTCCAAAATGCAATACAAATTTCACTTCACCGACGAGGGTGCTACTGCAACTTTGGAAAACCACATGCTTAAAAATATAGGGAACAACATTTAGTCTAATAATTGACTTTATATATTGCCTTATTATAGCTTCACAAGAAATAAAATCAGTCGCATTCATTACGTGGAACATTTCTTCACATATGAACAATGTAGTTACGACTTTATATATCTTTTAAGTGAAGACTTCTCTAGGCGCGCTGTGTCCTTTATTTTATGGGTATAGAATCGGTCAACTATGTAACGCTTTTAGTCAGTTCGTGTGCTTAAAAGAGTGAGGGAGTTATAATCAAGGCGTCAAAGCTAGATAATAATTCATTATTGAATACAGCTATACTGACACTAAATTATTGACAATAATCTATATAAAATTATAGCAGTGTTATTACCTTATGTAAATTGAACAATAAACTTTTTATATAACGTTTATAAAACGTTTTAATCCATTTAAATTTATTACAATTTAAAAAGCCTTGAAGTTTTCATGTGGTTTTCAGGATACACCAACTTTTTTTTATTAATGAGCGGTTTTTTTTGTTGTGAAACTTAATAAGGTTACATATAAAGTCTCTAAGATGACACTAAAACTGACTTTTGGAACAATTTAAGTTTCATAACGGGTAATCACGTTATAGGGTGTGGTAACACAAAAATATGAAGAACTATCTTTCACGCATAAAATTACGGTTTTGTACTTTAGTGGCGCATACATTCTCCCATAGCCACGTTTCTTACTTTCGAAGAAAGATGAACACATAATTTTTACTCGACTTAGCTAAGGGTGAAGCTTTAACATAGTGATATCCCGTTAAGACACTCGAATTACTGCGACCAAATACAAAGCAGCAGTATTTCCGAATAATAACGACCTTTTATTAACCGTGTATCCTTTGCCTTTACATACTTTCTTAGAATATATTATTTCAGCGATAACAACATCTATGTTAGACGGACGAGTGCAGAAGCGTATAAAACGCTACCGTATAAAACTGCAACAATATCTTATAAATTTAAAGTTTCAAAATTATTAAAATTTCCTTTAACAATAAATCTTCATATTTTTTATATATAAAAATATTTAGTAAGTCATTCTATGATATTATCAATGATCAAGTGTGTCTCCAATTACTCTTCCCAGGCTTATGAACATTTTTAAACCGGAATTTTTAATGTCTAAATACATACATTCGAGGCCTGGGATACACGATTTTTTGAAGTCGCTACTTCATTCAGGTTTAGCTTCGATCTTAATTTCACTACGGTATCTTGTGCAAATCAAACGTCTTCACAAAAGCTATAATCAAGTAGAGGTAATCGTTTAAACAGACACAATAAGAATATAGAAATACCTAAGTCTTAGGTATAAAACGTAAGAAAGACCCGTACAAACGATTTCGCACACAATTGCTTTTTAATGAACTAGAATCATCTGTAAGGGTCACACTTACACAATATCAACTAAATCTGTTAGTACGTTCAACACAGACACCTACATCTTAAATTTAATTAATCATAGACGAAATTAAACGTCATGAATTTTAAATACCGGAAGATCTTTTAATATTTTCGCTCGTTTTAATAAAATACGTATTTGTATCAAAGTGAAGTCAGCGATAACAGGATATAGCTGATAGATATTTTCACCTTTATAAATATGATTGCTTTTAAGTACTTACTATGAAGTTTTGGTAAAATACTTACACAATACCTTTAACCTTACGTTTTGCATTTGTCTAATTATTCGCTAGCCTTATACAAATTGGAAGTTGGGGTTTTCAACACCATTTGCAACATTCTGGCCTTTCGTGGGAGTATGAATGTACTACAATAATGTTAAGTATCACATGCTACTCTGCATTATTCTATAAGTTTGTTCCCACTCCGTGCTATTATGTGGTACAATAAATTAGTAACAACTTTGAATATTACGGGACGCATTTTTTTAAATGCTGATAAATTGATATTACAATGTCACAAAAAACCAGGGCGGGACAGGTATACATCTTTTATTATTCTTCGAAAAAAAACGTATATTGCCTATTAAATGTATTTAATTTGTGTAGAGCGGGTAAAAGTTTTTGATTTTTTTCTTTACACAGATCTGATGTAACTAGATTTTAACGATAATTATTGCTATTGTTTTATGTCACTCACACAAAACTCTTATTCTACTTTTAAAGCATATTTATTGCTTAGGCCTTTACATATTGTACACATAAAATATTCTCAAAGTTATCGGTTGACGATTGCAATGAGCAAGATTGTTAAAAGAACTTACGTAATGGGAACAAACCGCTATGCAGTGCTAAAGAGGAATCAACACCGAAAATAACCTAATAAATAGACAGTGAAATTGATATTTAATTTAATTTGAAACTATTTGGTAATGCGTCCGAAACTGTTCCGATGCCTGTTTACTTACATATTTATTGCAATTATTCGCTTAGCCCAAAGCTAAAACGAAATCAAAAATCACGTCCAGAAGTCAGATCTTTTTCTATTACGCACCAGTTTTTAAAATTTTCACTGTCTATAATGATTTTGCGATTACATACGGCACCGATTTTATTTAAGATTAAGTGAAGAAATTTGGATAAACTGACAAATGTTATTAATTTTTATAGAGTCTATTTAAAATTTTAATGATATAAATTGGCTCGGTTTTGAAAGAAAACGTTGTCGTATGCTCTCACAAAGGTAATGATTATGCAATAGGGAGACGATAACAGACATGGAGACGGCTGTATTTTTATAAAATTATCAAGAAGCGTACGTTAAGCTAATTACTAGAGAAACAGATCCAAAAGACGAGGAAGTACCTGATGAGCAAACGTATTAAATATTTTAACAACTTTACAACAATATAGCCTTCCCGACGTGAAAGAGTAGGTGTTGTGCAATGCGATTATTTAACTAGCATTTTGTTTTATGAAGTAATAGTAACACATTTAGTCGATGTCTCGAATTGTCCGCGACCTGAAATATTTCAAGTTATACTTCGAATATCAGTTGCATCGCTACACTAAATGCAACTTTTTAATTATTGAGCATTTGACTAGAGTTGGCGCATTAAGTATAGTAACACAACTTCGAATTGACTCATTTGAAGCCGCGAACATTTTAACTTACGTTTATTTACTATGGAAGATTTCATTTCTTCAATTTGTGTCTTAACTATGGGAATAACGTAAGACTCGGCCACTGATTTTGAATTTGTGCCTATGGCCGAGGCTAAGGCTATTCCATATCACCTATACACCATGATTAAGCTTACTGCTTACAAAATGCTATCTCTCCCAATACTATTTTATTTGGACAGTCATCTGTTCACGCAATATCATCGGAATATTCAATTGATTTACTTATTAAATATGGGCCATTAACCTTTTATTTGCACGCGTGATTGCATGAATACCACCCACAGAACGAATGTAGAAATGTCATCTGAGTGTAAATATCGTGAATGATGCACGCTCGTCGTACGCACTGACTAATGTCAAAATCTCATAAACACACGAAAGCTCAACTCTCACATCGCATTTCTACCGAATATTACAAAAATACTCCGACATTCTGTGATTCCACTCATTACCATACTTTATTAATTAAGATCATTCGTCACGTGTATTTTTATTTTTATTTTGCTAATTTCACAGCCTCAATGTCAATTAGCCTATGCGTATTACAGTATTGTTTCTGGATTGCCAATAATTACGTTTATTTTTAATATTATTTTTTTAAACTTCTTAAAAAATGCATCAAAACACCATTCAAAAAGTAGCAGTTATGCTATTGATAATAGGTCTGATTATCCCTTGTCACTTGTTGGGGTTCTTTACTTATTTCAATATCCACAACACCAATTAAACAGTTTTGTAGATATGTTGCGATTTTTAAGCATTAATGACTACCGATTTCAATACATACATAGTTTTCATTGCTATTTCATTAAGCAATTACTTGAACTGTAGTTAGTTCCAAATGGTGTTTTGTTGTGATTATTGCTTTTATAACAGCCTTCTTAAATAAACTTATGTCGATTTTACGAGATAAGTAGTCGATAGTCATAAACGCCTCAATCACATTTCTATTAGTAGAACGTTTTGTCGATTTTCCACTTACATCTATGAAGATATGAATTACAGTATATTTAAAGTACATATAAAAATATTAAGTTAATTATATTGTAGCATACCTACCCGAGTGTGGTGTTTTAAAAATTCACAATTTATTTTATTATTGCTTTCCAGTTTCCACTTTATTCTAGAAACAGGCTCACGCCTTCTACACTATTGAGCACTATAATTATTAATTTATTATTAATATCATTATTTTATTAATTATGTCCGAAAGAAGAGGGGAACGCACAAAACATTCTACTAATATTAGCACTAAGTGACTATTTCATCACCTACCAAAATCCTAACCAACATTTCACTCCAAAATATTTTGCGTTTCACAATTACATTATTTATTATCTAAAAAGTCGATGAGTTTTCATTACAATACTTTGGTGTTATTGTTTCGATTCAAACGTACATAAATTGCACAATAATGCGAAAATAACACGAAAGAAATCGAAATGAATATGTAGAGTAAAAACTTCAATAAAGAAACGATACCCACGGATTTGTTTTTGAAATTAAATTTTCACTTAAATACATATGAATTTAACGTCGATTAATCGCCCGATATATTTTTACTAATAAATAAATCAATTTGGGTCACCTTCCTTTACCTCAAGAATTTAAAAATACAAAATATATTAAATAAGTTAAATGCACACCTACTATAAATATAGACGTAAAATACAATTAATTGCACATACACTAAATGAATGAGTTAATCTAAGAACAAAGAATGTTGAAAAATTATCATTACAATTATTCGTCAACATCAATTCGACTCAGTTTTTAATAATTTTCCGTTTACACGGAAAGGAGACTAGTACATATATTTGATGCTGAGCCGAAACAACACAAAACACAACAACTATTTTAACCTAGGAGACGATTATAATAGAACATTATTAAATAGTTTGCAAAACTTGTGCATCACTCTCCGACCATTCATACCGGTTTTTTAACCGTACAAACCTTTATCGTTATAATAAATAAATCAATCATTTACATAATGCTGCCACCCGTCATCCTGTCTAATTGTTTTAAATCCCGTTATAAAATTTATAATTGAATGATAATTTTCTATTAGACCGAATGACGTACGGCGCCAAGAAGGTAACTCACAATTCTTCTAAATCAATACAATATATCTAATAATAAAACATATTACCACTAAAATGGAATGTTAAGCATATCTGAAGCTGGATCAAATAAAGCGAATTTTTTTTTTATAATTTTTCAATAATTAGATAAAGTAATTGAAATCGCGCCCCGTTTGGTTAAACGAAGTTTACAATAAATAGTAAATAAACGGCTGACACGTAGTAACCCACATGACATTATGTCTACCAACGCCTCTTCGAGTCATTCGTTTAATATATTTTTATTAAATTACTGGCTATCAGTTATTGCACGTTTTACATTTATAATAAATATATAAATACTTGTAAATTTAAATCTTCATCTTTGGTAAGTAATGAGTACCTATTTATTAATATCTGAAATGTTACAAAACTGTTTTTACATATATTAAGTATATATTTTTTTACAAAAATCGTAGGGTCGTTAGGACGGCACGATAATATATCTATTCAAGTTCGATGTTTTTTCGGGTTGAAGTTTTTATTTGAGTATCGGTGGCGTATTTGACGCGAGAGCTCTATTTTATATATTTTTTTAAACAACTTTTCTATTTACAAATTTTCATTTAAACTAAGACAATTAAAGCCTACTTCGAATAGACGCAGGGTCGCATCCATACATTATTAATATAGCAGGTACCGATCATAATATGTTTAGACATCGATTAATTTACGAAACGATATCGTTAGACTAGTATGCACCATTGTTCCGCGTACGGACCATCCTCGTCAGCCGAATGGCTCCCGTCTCGCTCTGCCGCGGCCGGGGAGCGCGGGGCGCGTGGCCCGTCCGGGCACAGCTGAATCGATTTCCCCATCTTCCTTTGATTGCGCGTGCCTTGTGACACCGCCCTAAGCGTAATCCGATTTCTAGTCACCTCAAAATGTTTCTCAAAAACTAACCTATCTACGCCCTCGGTGGCGTACACGACCTCGCAATTCCATTACGGCATACTATGCCTTATAGTTTACGTAATATGACTTCTTATTCATCTGATGGCATTGTAGTATTTTACAAAAAGGTCCAGTGTACTCCACCCCCAACGCCAAAGTTCGCATCCCGAGATCTTTCAAGATTTATTTTTAAAATTTTATCAAAACCTATCACAGTTTTTGATTAGTTTTCATTCTTAATTAGATTAATATATGATTAAAATATAAGTATAGACAATATATATTTTCCAATCTTTAACAATAACTCTATTTTAGTTGGATCGAGCCTCATTAAAGGGGCTTTGGCCGGTCTTCTACTATCTAGATATTTATTATCTGTGAGCGACTGAGACGAATACGGCGACAATATATTATTATTTGGCAAATGTTATCGATTTGAGCCTTGCCGGCCTCTAATAAGATATGATCGCCTATGTAAGAATAGCATTAGGCTATTATTGCTAATTATTTTTATTTATAATCGAAAACTATTTCTCGATAACCACAACCTTTCATAAGCGAAGTCGATTGTCATAATGTTATTGACTATTTAATATGTATGGTTGTCGTTTATTAGAGCATTAAATGCACTGTCTTAAAATATTATTGCGTGCTCGTTCTCCAGGTCGACAGTCGCCATTTCATCCGGACATGCGCATAAAAAGGGCCGCCATTTTGATTTCCGTAACACTTAACCCACTTGCGAGGAAATGGCGAGCGCCGTACAAAGAGGTACAATGAGCAAATCGATTAAACATACAATTAATGTAAAAAAATCCCGCATGCGGGTTGTCTAGTCGGGAAGACACAGTCCGGTCATGTCCATCGTGTCGAGGCCGGTGGCGGTGATGTTCTCCGCCGTATTAACGAGTATGTATGGGTGCGTGCCTGCTGTGCCGTCCTAGCGTCCAGCTAGGCCGTGTCCGGGACGATTTAGATCGTCTTGATTTTATTTGTCTTGAAACTGACCTGCAGAACTCTATTCCCGAGCGTATAGCCGTTGAGGGACTGAATGGCAACTACAGCTTCGTCGTAGTTTGTCATGGTTATGAACCCATAGCCCTTACACTTGTTCGTTTGCAGGTCGCGGATCACTTTCACGCTTTGGACGGCGCCGAATGGCCCGAAAAGCTGCCAGAGTACGTTTTCCTCTGTCTCTGGAGCAAGATTGTATACAAAAATGCACCACTCTGATCCGACAGCACCTGGAAGGACACCGCCGAGCAATTCACCAGCCAGTGGACTATAACGTTGTAAGCCTTTATTGATAGCTAAAAGAGACTTGCCTGAGCTGAATCTTCCGAGAGGGGCAGGAAATCGCAAAGCTGCCGGCAGGTACGCTGCAAGTGGAGCCAAAGCCTTTCCATTGTTGCTGGGATTGTTCGCAAACTTAACTGTAATCGGTTCTGTCGCTCCTTTAGGCACTGTTCCATTTAACTCTTGAATGGCCCGCTCTGCTTCTACTCGTTGATCGAAACGTATAAAACCAACACCTTTTGACAAGCCTTGCTCCCCGCCAGTAAAAGGCCGACCCCCGGAGTTTTCACAAAGAATACGCGAAGTGATAATGCGGCCGTACGGGCTGAATAATCTCTCTAACTCTGTCTGAGTCATTGTTTTAGGTAGTCCAGATACGTACAAATTTGCTCCCTTGATAGCCTCACTGCTCGGTCGGGCATAGGATACCTTAATTGTTTTATTTTGTAGTCGAAGTCCATTAAGCGTAGCGATGGCCTTCTCTGCGTCCTCTGGGCGATGATAGTTAACAAAGGCATACCCGAGGCTTTGCCCTCCACCGTGTATTGCGTGGTTGATAGCATCCGGAAATGCCGCTCCTTTGTTCCGAATTAATTTGCAGGACTCCACTTCACCAATACTTGAGAAGAGGCTCCGGATCTCTTCTTGTGTCATACTCTGGGGCAGGTAGTTGATGATGAGGTTGGTCTTAGACTCCTCGCCGGAGCCATTTTGCTGGTCATTATCGCCCTTCGACATGGTGGCTTAAATCATAAACGTAAAGAACGAAAGGGAAACAAAACGCGGTAAAAATAAAACACGGCACGTCCGTAACGGCGGCCCGCGCGAACGATTATGCGAGGGTTGCTCTAAGGGTGCGCGCATGTCCCGCTGTATCGATCCCTCCTTACATAACCCCGTTCGTTCACCCCTCCCGGTTGGTATAGTGTCCGAAAAAACCAGATACAAGGCATCGATCCCTGTCCCGGGAACGAGCTCGAAACTGGGTACTGCTTAACACCCTCATACGAAATTGGACCTTAAATGTAGGTAGCACAAAGGAATTACCACCTTAACAAGTCCCTTGCGACCTAAAAAGCTCGCTCCTTGATATTTCAGTAATAAAATGTGACCCCAAAGATTTCTGGAGCGACTTGAAATGTTACTAAGTATATACAACAAAGGTGATATTGTTATTTTTTATTAAATAAAATACTATACCGTGAAGAATTATCAACGATACAATATTATTCATTATAAAATATAAAATGAGAATTTCATTTCTTATTTGAAGAATATTACAGTTTAGGCAACAACTTGTTCGATGTTGGCTGGCGTAATATTGATGAGAAATATTTTATAGGTTAAAAGATAGTTTATGAGGATTCCCTCAAAGATTATAATAATTTTGTTGATATTATATATCTACATATTTCGAAATTAAAATGCATATTATTTATTGCATGAACCTACATTTATTTTATAGACCAATAAACTTATTCGTCGTGTTTTTAACTTTATGCAGTTAGAGCAGAAGCGAGTAAAAATGTGGAGTATAAAAACAAACACTTTTATAAAGGTTAGTAGTGCATAAAGAGAGAAATTGGACCGCTTTTAGCAGAAGGTTAAAACGCTCAAAGCAAAAGTGCTTACAAAGTTTTGAATTAAAATTTAAAACGTAAAATATATTATTTATTCATAACTGAGTATTTCTTTTGATATTTTTTGTACCTCCAATAACAATTAGGCTTCTGAGTATGATTTCAATATTATGTATTGTTAATAAAGCTTTCAACATTGATAAAGGTTGTAAAGGCTTTGATGCGCTTTGTATCTTTTATCTAAATGCGAATATTTTAGTTATACTTAAAAATGTTGTTAGTTTTTAATATAATTTTTAGAGAGAAACAGACAAAGTTCGCCTTCATGATTGAGTAATTGCTTTAAAGAAAAATGTGTATGGGATGTATGAATTTCAAGAAACTCAAACGAATGCCTGTTTGTGGTTTATTTTTATAAAAATATGTTACAGTTGTAATTCGTGTAGTAACTAGTTCAAAATTTTCAGAGATAACAGTCTAATCTCGTAAATTGCGGGCGATTTGCCAACAAGGGCAATTAAGTATTATCTCACTGGCAGTCGAGATATGTGGTTGCCAAAAGTAATTTACACAGAACTTTTGTAGCGGCGTCGCAGAGGCGTGGCCGATAAGATGGAGAAATGTTTTATATATTACATATGTAAATTACTTATACTATATTTCAGTGGTAATATATATTTATATATGTCACGTATAACTGCCTCATTGGTATAGTGGTTAGTATGTTCGACTACAGACATGAGGTCCTGGGTTCGAGTCCCAGGTCGGGCCAATTCAAAAAATCAATAGTGAGCTTTCTATTAAGATTTTCTCAATATTTGCCCGAAGTTGGGAAGTTGGCGGTTTGATCCACCCCCGTGCCTCGGAGAGCACGTTAAACCGTCGGTCCTGCGCCTGATCTCTCTCCGGTCGTGTCGGATTCCCGTCACACCGGCCTATGAGAGTGCAGGAATAGAGAGTGCACTTGTGTACTATGCCTGCCAATCCGCAGTGGAGCAGCGTGGTGGGTCTATGCTCTAAAAACCCTCTCTCATGCGAGTGAAGGGGCCTGTGCTCAGCAGTGGGACGTTAATGAGCTGCTACTTACTCCCTTTTTACCTTTTTTTATATGACATATGACAAAAAATTTATTATATTTGAATAATCATAAAAAAATATTAATTAGTCCAAAAACTCCAAATCAAAGCACTTCGGGAAATTGTTAATGCACCTTGGTACATAAGCAATGCCGATCTTCACAAGTACCTGAGCATAGAGCTCGTAAATAATTACATCGAATAAACTACCAAAGCTGATCAACAAAGACTTCGCCATCACGTGAATCCCGATGCTACAGTGCCACAATGTAGTGTAGTGTGGTGCTTTTAAGCAATAACTCAAGAACAGTGTGAGTTAATAGACATAAGTTTTATATTTAGGTTTATAATATACACTACGCGTATATTTACTTGATCTAACATTCATGCCTCTGAAATTGTCCAATGTGTCCTTTAAGAACGCGTGAGGGTTATTTCTTGACGAATGAAACGTGTTATTAGCGTCACGAAGATGTGCAGCGTTTTTTATGCTCATTCGTTTGAAAGTTAGTTAGTTGTAATATTTACAAATCACATGTGGTAATTATTAAATTAATTTAATTTATTATTTGTCATGAAATATAAAATAAAAATATTTCATAAATTCTAAACTTTAATTTCTAAAAAAAAAATTGAATTTTAATTGCTAATATTGACAAAAAATATTTTAATGACAATTAATTGCATTAAATTCCTGACATATCTTCCTTTTCCCTCCCTCTAAGTCTCAGAAATATAATGTTTTAGATATGTATAAATATAAACAAGACTTAAAAATTAGTTTGCCGAAGAAGTTTCACTTCTAACATGTGTATTTTGTACGTTTTGCACATATACGAGTATAGTGTTTATTTCGAAGTGTTATTTTATTTTCCCTCCTTGGCCTTAAATTGTTTATGTAATGTTTATACAGGTAAAGATTTACATGCGACCTCATTTATAGAGCTGTATATATATATATAGAGTATACGGGCCGTTTTGCAAGTTAGATTGCTCGTTGGGATTTTACCTGCGTCTTTACAGGGGTGTGGGACAAGTGTTATCATATTTCATAAGCTTGTTTATTTTTTTGACCTTATTAGTAAGAATATGAGTTTATATTTTGATATCTTAATATTCGTGTATGTTGGATTGTTACTCATAAAACATTACTTTTATTTTGTTATATTAAAATCGTCAGCTAAACTGCAGTGGAGCATCGTGATCGATGTATGCTGTTCATACACACATAGATAGCATCACGTCTCATTCGCCTAGGGGTAGGCAGAGACCACGTCCTTTCACTTGCCACGATCCTTGCATATTTCCTTCGCTTCTTTCATTCTCATTCTCAAATGTTTACCTTTCATACTAGTTCGTCGGTTTAGAGTACTCTTGATCTGGCCCTTATTTAAAATGTCCTGGCTTTGGTCCAGGAAGGTTCGCCTAGCTCTTCCCCTTCCAACTTTCGCATTCACTCTTGACTCATAAATCCTTTTTGTCAGTCTCCTTTCATTCGTTCTTTCTACGTGCCTAAACCATCTAAGCATAACTTTCTCAATTGTAATCACTACATCGTCTTTTATATTACAACGTGCTCTTATTACACTATTTATTACTTTGTCACTCAGTTTCAATCCACTCATACTTCTCAACGCTCTCATTTCAACTGCATTTATTTTAGTTTTATGATTCTTCTGCCATACCCAACTTTCACTACCATACATAACTGTTGGTACCAATACTCCAGCATGTACAGCTAGTCTGGCCCTTCGAGACACCATCTGGCTATTCATAAAGGCGTGCCGAGCACTATTTACCACATTCCTTACATTCACTCTCCTTTCAATATCACTTTCACATGTTCCGTCTTTTATAAATTTAGATCTCAAGTATACAAATTCTTTCACCTTTTCCACTTGTTCCACATCAAAATATTGCCATTCATCTCTTTCAAAAAGCATAACTTTCGTTTTATTTACATTCACTTTCATTCCTTTCCTTTTCAAAGCTTCATTCATAATATTTATCATCTCCTGTATGTATGTTGTACTAACGCTAAACTATTCTTTTATAGTTGAGGAGGCTTTTTTTTATAATTATGGCAGACAAACGAGCTGGCCACCTCATGTTAAGTGATTACCGCCGCGCATGGACAGGTGTCCAGCATCATAGGGATCGCTGATGTGTTGCCGGCTTGTGCCCAGCAGTGGGATGTTAAAAGGTTATTAACACGAGTAACTTATTAAAATCAAATCGTTCGAAGTGGCTTTATGTCCGTAATACCTGTCTTTTATTTACAAATCTTTTGTATTTATTAGTCTGCAAAAGAAAGTAGCTTTTTACTAATAGGAGAGAATTGAAGCTACGAAATCTCTTATTAGAGTAGCAGCCTATGATATAATGAGTTACTTGGCTGCACATACTCCAGACATTTAAAAGACGGGTCACAATATTTTCCTTCTTTAAAAAAGAACAACAATTTATTTAAAAAATCAATAATAAACAACACAAATCACAAAACACTTTATTGTACCACCAATATACATTTAGCGGTATAATTGGCGTATCTTTTCCAGTCAATCAAATCTGCTTCAAACAGAGCAGCAGAAAGAGGTGTGCGTTAGATATTTAAAACTATATATATTAGGCCAATATTATTTTAATTATATTAAACGAATAATGTTTATTATATCAATTAAGCCTTTACAATACTTTTAAATCGTCAAATATCAATTTTTACCACACAATAATTCCAATCTACATCTGATTATGATATTAATTAACGACTAACAGTCTACAATTACCAAGGTTCCATGGCGCCCTGTTCTGAGACGAGCCCACGACACTCGGGTATTTTAAAATGTATAAAAATAGCACTTATTATCAAGTGACACTGTGGTTTTTTTACACCTATAGAAAACTTTTAATCAAGTCCCTTTTCTCAGGGTTCGATTGCTCAACTACAAATATTTCTGCATGTAACACATATGTCATAATGCTTTCATAATATTTAAACTCACAAAACGCAGATAGTCATGACATTAGTGAGTAAAGCCTAGTATAAAAACAAACTTGTAATCCCATATTTTAGAGAGCAGAAGGTTCATAAATCATTTATTGGGTTGAGCGTACGTATTTTTAATAAGATATCACAATCTGTTTTAGATTTGCCTCCGCATCATTTTAAGAACTGTCCAAAACATACTTTTACATAAGGCATATTATAATATTAAAGATTATTTAAGCGATAAAAATGTTTGTACTTGATTCCAGTTGCACACCAAAGTAAAATATTACACATTTTATCATACAAAACTACCTTTGACGCGTAACCGCTGGGTTTCTTGCCAGTTTCAACCTTCCAAACAGGAACGGGCAGACAATTTAAATGTGCTTTTTGAGCCTATTTGAATAAAGAATATTTTGATTTTGAATTGATTAGTGCGCATCTATATTAGAAATAGTTCTAACTAGAGTTAGAATATATTCGAGACATTTTGACGGCCTCGCTGGCATAGTGGTGTCAGTACTCGCTTTGCTAGCATTGGCCCCGGGTATCCCCGGTAGGGCAAATCTAAAAAAAATGTATATTTTAATTTGTCTAAGTCTGGACTGGTGGGAGGCTTCGGCCGTGGCTAGTTACCACCCTTCCAGGAAGTACACCACACAAAGATATTTGTGTTGCGGTACGATGCTATGTAGAAACCATATGAGGTTTATCGCCTCTTACCCGATTAGTGCGATTCCATCTTAGACTGTACCATCAGGTGGGATCACAGTTTTGGGGCGCCAGGTTGGGGCACCAGGGATGAATGCGCAACCTGAACCTCTGGTGTCTCACTTACGGATGAAGAGGGTTCCGCTGGGCTTTAGTGGGTATTGCGAGGTCTCCTCCCTCGTTGAATCCCACTTTCCTGACCAATGCAGGTCTGGGTAAGTGCGTATGAGCATTTGCCAGTGCAAAAAAGGTGAGATCACAGTCAAGCGCTATTGCTCACAGCAATAAAAAAACAATATCTTGTGTCAACCCTGTTTCGTAGCCTGAAACAATTTAAATGGTAATTCAGCTCTCCACCACAACTGCACGCTCGCGTTATTTCACAAAGGCAAACCATTTTCAAAAATAAACGTGTATAAAACCTGATGTGCTCGAAATGGTGAGATGTACTTTTAGTTTATTCAAAAAAAAATATGATATTTTCCTCTGCTTATTTATTTCAACAAAAAGTGAACATTTATATTTGAAAGCGTCGAAGAAATTTTCTCCATATCTGTATTAAAATACAAAGTCTTTATGAATTAAAATTTTTTAAATTAGCCATTCATACATCACCAGCTATCCCCAGTGATATCGCGTAATGTCCGATCTCGATTGGAAATATGAGGATATAGAAATTTGATTCCGTAGATTTTTTTTCGGTTGATGTTGTAATGGTCAAATTATAAATCTCGAAATGTAGAATAAGACAAGAAGAATTTTTTAAACGAGAAAGGTTTATATTCACCTAAAAACTAGTAAGTAGAACGTATACTCTTCTGGATAGCTTTTAATTTGCGTATTTTTTGGACTGTAGTACTTGCTTAGATAAAAATATGGAGTCACATTTTGGGAGCTGTTATGGTACGAAGGCAATACTAAAATATGCATATATTTATATGAAAACAATGGTACGTTGGTAAAATTAAAGATACGAGTGATTGTAACGAAAGTGAAAATGAACTGAATATTGTTAATACGTGTTATGTTAACAAAAAATAAAATGTAACATTAGTTTCGAATTAACTTTGTAGTGTAAACTTCTTTAGCATCGTTGTGATTTGAAGGTCGATGAAACGAAAAAGCGACAGTAAAAAGAGACAGACATAAGATTTAACGTGAGAGAGAATGAGATAGGAAGAATTACACAATATTTCTTATGTTTGTGGTTCTCTTTGTGCTCTGCTTCGTACTCCCTCCACTCTTGTTCACCAAGGCATAGTGGGAGTTAAAATGAAATCATTACTGAAACGTACACTTGTCATCCTGACGAAATTTTACATTCGCCTCATTAACTTGATGCCAAAATTTTTGAAGGTTTCACTTCTACCACGTGTGAATGGCACACAAGGTATTTTTCTTATTTATTATACTATTTTAAATACTTTATTACTTTAACTAATAATATTAAATAGATATATTATTCGCGAGAACAGACATTTCTCTATTGTTCTATATTTCTTGTAGTCCGAATAAATCATAGTTAAACTAAAGAAATACGCTTCAATGCAAGACCAAAACAAAAAAGTATTTAATATGTTAAAGCATTTAACTTTTTTAATTGTTACTCCCACTCGGTATAAAATTATATATAAAATTCTAATTATATAAGGTAGTGTTACAGAGATAAATAATTTAGCTATAAGACTGATAGCTGGGCGATTTTAAAAAAAACGATGACCTATTTTGATAAACGTGGTGATATAAACATCAAAATTACAAGAACGACAAAATGTTAAAATGCAAATTGATCTTTTGACGTCGGTCCCATCGATATATAGGTACATACCAACTTGATATACGAGGTGTGTTCAAAAAGTATCGCGAATTTTGTGTTTTTTCAAAAATTATTTATTTATTCATGAATATCTATTTTGTCCCCTTCAAAGTAATCCCCATGAGATATTATACACTTGTGCCAACGGTTTTTCCAATCTTCGAAGCACTTCAAAAAATCATTTTTTTTTTTATCTTGTTCAGCTCCTCCTTCGATGCCGTCTTTATCTCGTCAAGAGAAGAGTAACGTCGTCCTTTCATGGGCCTCTTCAGTTTAGGGAACAAGAAAAAGTCACAGGGGGCCAGATCTGGGGAATACGGTGGCTGCGGCATCATTAGTGTGTTGTTTTTGGCCAAAAAGTCGCGCACAAGCAACGATGTGTGAGCAGGGGCGTTATCGTGGTGCAAAAGCCAATTTTTGTTCTTTCACAAATCCGGGCGTTTCTGGCGGATTGCTTCGCGCAAATTGCGCATAACTTGCAGGTAATATTCCTTATTGACCGTTCTTCCCTGTGGCAAGAACTCATGATGCACCACGCCCCTGCAATCAAAGAAAACTGTCAGCAAAACTTTCACATTCGATCGAACTTGGCGCGCTTTTTTCGGTCTTGGTTCGTGCGGCAGCTTCCATTGAGATGATTGAGCTTTGGTTTCCACGTCATAACCATAAACCCACGATTCGTCACCAGTTATGACCCTCTGGAGCAAATTTGGGTCGTCGCGGACAGAGTTTAACATCTCATTAGCAATGTTCATGCGATGCTGTTTTTGGTCACAATTGAGCAATTTTGGTACGAATTTCGCGGCGACCCGTCTCATGCCCAAATCATTGATAAAAATCGAATGGCACGAGCCAATCGATATGTTTAGGTCCTCAGCAACTTCTCTAACGGTGATTCGACGATTGGCNCGTGGGAGTGAACGAACTGCTCTAATTTGAATTGAAATATATTAAACTAATATGATATTGTAATGATGATGATAACAAAAAAAAACAAAACACCCGACTGAGTTTGTTGTGGGCTCTTCTTGGATCGGGGCGCGAAGGAACCCTCGTGACTTTAGATTTTAAGTCGATCTGGAGTATCATCATCAGACGTACATTAGAATTAGAGTGTGGAAAAGAAAAAAAAAAAATTTGACGATTCAAAAGTGCTGTAATATGCCTACTTGAATAAAGATATTTTGATTTGATTTGATTTGATAGAGAGAAAATTATCATCTTTACAACAGGTATGTATTCGCTAAATATATGTTAAAGGTTATATTATTGTTTTATAGAGATAGAGACAACAGAGCACATTATGCAAGCAATTTGTATCGCAAGCCTAAAGTAATTAATACATCTATTACAGAATATGTTAGCTTTTTATACAACTATCATCTAGTATGGTCTTCTTGCAATTGCCGCAAGAAGTTTTTTTCCTGATTATATACATATAAATTCGAGTCGAGTGTTAGGTTGGAATTGGTGTCAATTCTATAGGCTTCTAAGCTAAAAATGTATAATTTTAATTAATATCAGACTTCTAGATTCATATGGTTGTTATCTAAAAGTTTATTTGATTTATTTCTTAGAATTGTAGCTGTTACCACTGTTTTATGGTGTATCCAAATTAGTTATTAAACAATGATACACATGTGTAGGAGATAATAAGAATTTACCATAACAGTAACCACATTCTAATGAAACATGATGTATAAAATCGATGATAAACATTTTTTTGCACAAAAATCGTCGTACGTTTTCTTCCCATCTCGTGTACTTTATACAACAAACTTTGTTATACATAAACGTTTGTCATTCAAAAATTCCCCTTATTTTTATGTGGATTAAGTCGTTATTCCCTATGGATTTAATATAAGTATATGAAATGTATCTACAATCTGAAATAAACCTTTACTTTACGCGTTAAAGTTCAATTTTAATCGTTTGTAAATTACCTTATATTTTATGGAACTCTTTCTACAAGGTGTTGAGAAATGGAATTTGTTATAAGGGTGTAGAGTTGAATTTAGTCTAAAAATCTTTATTATCAGGGTCGCCAGTGCCTTTTTCAGTTCAATGGGTGAGTTTCCATTGTAATAAGATCGCAGATAAAGATTTTTGTCAACAGAAACATTCATGAATAGCTGTAGTAGATATCCATTTATGTTGCTCCTCTTAAATATAACAAACATTTTGCATAAAACTACTCAATAAAACCTCACCCTATTTCCAATTTATGATCCCTATTTTGAAGCCAAAGACACGATGGCTAAGTAGTGTGACGCGTGGGTTCTTGTTTAGAAAAGTCTCCAGTTCGAATTCTGCATCAGGAAATTTCTCTTTTTAAAAAGAAATATTTGTGCTTCATTGGAGTTTCCAATTCATCATTGTGATTGTCGTTGAAGGACAACATCGTGAGGAAACCTGTACATCCAAGGAGTAATTCCAGGATTTAATTTTAAATAAGTAAGAGTGACTTCCGCCCAGCAGTGGAATCTTAAGAGGTTTCTACTTACCTTTACCTCTTCTTTTCCTTTACCTTTCTTAGTCTATCGTAAGGTTGACATGTGATGCCCGAGAATAGAAAAATACTTTTATATTTTTCTGCAGTTAAATGATATTTCATTTAAAATCTTCATGTAATATCTTCTATTGCATGAATTACATACATAAATTTATAGCTAAGCATGTGTGCTGATCCTAGCAGCGGTACGTTAATGGGATGCTACTTATCTTTTTTATAATAAATATAAAATTTATCAGTGACATAGTTGACTGCAGCTAGCACCTTTAGTCTACGAGAACTGATTACAAGAACAAGAGTTACAAAAGAAAGCACACAGCGCATTTAAAGAAGCATTCACTTCGAAAAACTACAATAAAATCCGCATAGAGAGAGTTTATTCACATACCGTACACGCTCAGAAGAATTACATGTGAATATATACATTAATATGTAAAATTTCTAATCTTATTACGTATGACTACGTATGGAAACATTCGCGAACCCAGCCCAGGGTGGGTTCTCACCCCCTAGCCGAGGTCAACGACATCAGCCGCTCGAAGTTTGTAGGCCGAATATTAGTAGGTAGAAAGCTACTTTACGATTTGTGAATCGTGATTATTTGACATACAAATACAATACTACGGTTTACGTAAGCTTTAAACATACAAACAGGTAATACAACAAAGCAATTAAAGTAAAGTAGGTAGCAGCCCATTAACGTCCAACTGGGCTGTCTGCTGGGCACAGGCCAGGACTTTTCACTCAAGAGAGGAGTTTTAAAACATAGACCCACCACACCGCTCCACTGTGGGTTGGCAGGCATAGTACACAAGTGCACTCTTTATTCCTTAACTCTAATAGTCCGATGTGACGGAAATCCGACATGACCTGAGTGAGATCAGGAGCAGTTCCGGCTTAACGTGCTTTTTGAGCCACGGGGTAAAGCACACCGCCAAGTTCGCAACATCGGGCAAATATTGAGAAAATTTAATAGAAAACACAACATCGATTTTTGAATTGGCCCGACCCGGTACTCGACCCCAGGACCTCATGTCTGTAGACGAACTTGCTAACCACTTAGGTATACAATCAAGTGTATTCACTAATTTATAATGTTTAAACTACGTTAAAATTATATAGGAAGAAGGAGGATAGATGTACAAATATGTATACCGATTATTGCAGAAGAACTGCGCTAAAGAATAAAAACTGTAATTCTGGAATACATAAGGTCTTTTCTGTTTATATGTGGCCATATGATGACGTGTGAATAAAATGAAAAAAAAACCACTGCAAACAAAATGAATAAGGCTATCGCTATACTACTACGTTATCATATAACATTATTTTCTTAAGATTTTTAAATTCGTTATATCTTTTGAAAAGAATGTCAAATTAGAATAACTTAAAAAGTATTTTAAAGGTATTGAAACGGGCTTCAATAAAATATCATTTAATTAGGATAAGGAATAATGCATAGGTATGAATAATATGATTTGATTATTTTCGGGACTTTGTTAACTTTTGTAAAAAAGTAGTTATAATGGCATAACTACAGTAAAGTATGATATCGCGGACTTTTTGTAGATATTAATACATTCTATAATACTGTATAACATTTTTTTTATCATCGATAGTTTCCGCAGCGTACGCGATGACAGATTTTTTGTGACATATTTTTTCACACCTTGGGTTTCATTAATGTATTTATATTAGGGATCCTTTTTTTTGATAAAGTAATAGAGCCCATGTCACTCAGTTAAAACGCAGCTTTCTAATGTAGAAAAAGTTTTGAAATCAATCCAGTAGTTTTTGAGTGAAAACGTTACCACCATATATAAACATTAGTTTAGACAAAGGAATAAATAGCGTTGTAGAATTAATATTTTACAAAACCACATTAACATTAAATGTTTCTGTAAGTTTAAAGAAATGTATTTTTACTTAATGAATAAAAAAGTATTTCATTAACGATTGATCAAGATGTAAGGACTAATGGTCGGAATATGAAAAAGTAAGAGTTAGTAACATTCTCTTAACGTACTACTTTTGGATACAGGCTAAGATCTCATAAGATAGAGAAGAGATCATAAGATAAATGTTGTTAAGGTCTTAAACCCACCACGCTGCTTCTTTGCTCCTGTATGCTGGTAGGTTAAACATACGAGAGAGTGGCTTCTGGAATTCACAGGTAGGTTTTTTCGTGTTATTTTCCTTCACCGAAAAGTATAATTAATTTTAAATAAGCACTAATCACATAAGGGAATATTAATAGTACCTGCCTTTTTTTTCCCTGGGAAATGCTTTATGCACGCCGGATGAAGTGTAAACCTACGTCCGGGAGAATGGGACTCGCTGGTCGTACCAGGATACCCACTAAAACCCAGCGGAACCCTCTTCATCCAGGTGTTGGGGTCCAGATGTCCGCTGACGCATTCAGCTGTGGCGCCCCGGATGAATCCGACTTTAGGGTTTAGTTTAGTTGAGGGAGAGCAGGTCAGCAAAATTGCGCCCCCCTCCTCCGACGAGAAGGAGTAGTATCTGCCATAACCTCCTATTGCCTGCTTAGTGACTCCTTCTGCAAGATGACAGCCTCGCAGAAGGACGTGTTTTACAAATACTTAAAATATATATATATACTAGCTGACCCCGCAAACGAATTTTTGCCATATAATTACTATTATCGCTATTAAAAAATAAGGGTTGGTGATAGAAAGGTGAAAATTTAGGGTTATATGTATTTTTGTATGCTGTAATCACAAAAAAATAAAAACAAAAAACTTTAAGAGTGAACAACCCTTATCACTTAGGGGTATGAAAAATAGATAGTAGCCGATTCTCAGACCTACTGAATACGCATATAAAATTTGATGTAAATCGGTAAAGCCGTTTCGGAGGAAACGTACGAAAACTGTGACATGAGAATTTTATGTATAAGATACACATACACTCATATCCTCGCTTATATACTAATGATTAATAATTGCGCAGCATCCAAACCACAGCAAGTGATTCGAAAGATGCGCAACCCTCACACGGCCCCAAAAACGCAGGACAGCTCGGCATATGCCGTATACCATATAACTGACACACGGCGCCGATTTTCAGCTGTAGCCTTACGTCACGAACAGAGCGCCACCCGACCGATTCTCATAGCGCCCACAATGCTGGGGAGTGAGAGGTCACTCCCAATCAGCGATGTCAAGATGTGACGCTGGGGTTTGGGGACCCCAGCGTCACATCTGCTATTTGCTACTGTGTGGTGCGCAGTGTCGACGGCCGCCTCTCAAATACGACAAGCAGGCGTCTCTTCGCAGCCTACAATTTGGCGCAGATATTTGCCGAAGCAACCATGTCCAGTTAAAACCTGCACCAACCTGTAGGTTAGCGTACCGTGCCCCCTGGCAAGCCAAAGAATGGCCACACCTGCAGATGGAGACCCAAGGTCCTCCTTCCACCTTTCAATCAGGGTCCTGTCGGATAGGATCCTGATTCTCTGGACCTCTTCAACATCAGGCCGTTCGCCTCTGTTCCTCGAATCCTCGAATTGCCCGAATCGCTATCATTCGCTGCGCTCTTCGCAGGAGGATCTTGTTCGCAGGGGTTAAAGCATTTACCCATAACGGGGCATCGTACAATGCCATGCTGGCAATAATTCCCGCATATAGTTTCCTGCAGGGCTACGCCGGACCCCCCACATTAGGCAACAAGCGCCCAAGCGAAGCAGCCGCATTGATGAGCCGCGGTGCAAGCCAAGTAAAATGTGCCTTGAAACCCCAACGGCCATCCAGCATAAGGCCCAAATATCTCATCTGGATCTTTACTCTAACAACCTGGCTGCACACTAACACAGCCGCTTCCCGTGGAGGAGGGGTCCTCCACGGGAAGCGGCTGTGTCGAGGTCCATGTAAGGCTTCCGTTTTGGTAGCGGACACCTCCAGGTCCATTCTCTGGATCCTCTCCACCATCAAGTTTGTTCCTATTTCGGCAACTTGCGCCGCCTTTTCGAAAGTTTTACCCCGGGCGGTTACGAGAGTGTCGTCGGCGTAACAAAACATCGCAAGAGCCAGTCGAAGCCTATGTTCCATAGCACAGGCCCCAGCACTGACCCCTGCTGCACCCCGCGAGCAACACGCTGCCAAAACAAACTGCCTTTACTTAGGACCTCTCTGTCCTGCAGATACGTCTTCAATAGTCTCCCAAGATAAGGAGGCACTCTATGATATCGTAGAGCCTCGAACAATGTCTCATGAGGGAGACTATTGAAAGCGTTCACTATATCTAGCGAGACCGCCAGGACTACGTCCCCCGTCCCTACCGCTTCAGCTGTCAGGCTCCGTAGTGAAGTAGTGTCTGCCTTGGATATGAACCCGTGATTCTTCGACCAAGTATTTACAGGTTTCAACGCTCCCGAGTTTATGATGATGAGGAAATATAAACGGAACATCAGGAACACATTTGTATGACTTGTATGCTAAGAGACTTTGACCGTGGCTTATTAGTAATATAATATTGAGATGGAGTATCTTTTTTATTAATAAATCCGAATCCGATCCTCCGAAAACTGGTACAGAAATACAAAAATTATAATTCTGCTTCGTTGTAAACAATCTATTAGTCAGCTGTGTCGTAATGAGTTATCGCATGGGAATCGAACCTAAGCCGTACATTAGGCTATAGTCACGCACCGCACTCATAATATTACGTTTTTATTCAAGGAATTATTCAACAGGGCATTAATATTTCGTGTACCCAATTTACATACAAGCACAGAGTAAGCAACAAGTATGCATTGCACTTAATATGTCGCTGCTTTGAAAGAATATTGACACAATTTAAATAAGAATTTATGAAGTAAAACTTCTTCACTAACGCTTGATTTAGGGAATCTGTTTGAATAATTCGTAGGGGAAAACATTCCGAAAAATGTGATAGGGGAAGGCGAACAGGTTTTAGCACACTCGTTTACGTTTTTGACTCAAGAAAATGAAGGCTAGTCTAATTTCTGTATCTTTAATTAAAAAGGAAGCGATGTGTGTTTAATCGCTATTTATGAGTATCAATGAGCTTATGTGAAATCGAAGTAATGAGGCGTATCGGAATGGCAAAGAGCGCCATGTGTCAGCTCCATAGAACTTGGAAGGATAGGCGAATATCTCTTAAAACTAAAATTAGACTACTACGAAGCCTCGTCTTTTCGATATTTCTCTTTAAGGCAATAAATTCATGGAATTCAATAACATTAGATAGCAGATGTAAATGTTCACGTTAATAACACAAAACAATTAGGTAGGATTTTTTTTTCTCCTTTTGTGAAATAAGCAAAAGTGCAGCCGTGTCGTGATCAACACGTGTCTTAAACGTATAAGTTTGTTCATATTTTTTCCTAAATATGTGATGGTATTTTTATTAACATCTAGGAGTAATTAGATTCATTATATTGTTATCAGAAAAGTACATATTACAAAACCGATTTTTACGATTTTTATTGCCTGTTTACTGACCTATTCCGGAGTAGTTTAGATTGAAAATAGGATCCCGTAATTAACGTATATTACATCATTTTAGACACATCACATGATATACGTAGGTTTACACATACAATCTTTGTTTTGTTCTTTTGGTAATATTTCTATTATATTTTATATTTCTATTGTAATCTTATATATATCGTATAGATTTAAGTAACGTTTATATATTACAGTAAGGTCCGGAGAGTGGTGAAGTGTCTAAGCAGCTTTTCATTTTGTAACAATAATTTAATGTAACCTTTATTGTCACTGTTGATTGCCTCTTTGGTCTTGTGGTTAGCATGTTCGACTACCGACATGAGGTCCAGGGTTCGAGTCCCAGGTCGGGCCAGTTCAAAAATCAATATTGAGTTTTCTATTAAGGTTTTTGTCTAAAGTCTGTCTCTGCGTCTATTAAGGTTTATCTCAAAATTTTTCTGAAGTTGGGAAGTTGGCAGTGTGATTCACCCCCGTGCCACGGAGAGCACGTTAAGCCGTCGGTCCTGCGCCTGATCACTCTCCGATCGTGTCGCATTCCCGTCGAATTGGAGTATGAGAGTGAAGGAATAGAGAGTGCACTTGCGTGCTATGCCTGCCAATCCGCAGTGGAGCTGCGTGGTATGTCTATGCTCTAAAACCCTCTCTCCTAGGAGTGAGGAGGCCTGTGCCCAGCAGTGGGACGGTAATGTGCTGCTACTCACCTGTTTTTATTGTCACATTGAAATCTTTTTGTAACTGTTTTATATAATAAACCTTCCGCGGGATCGGAAACTACGTGGGTGACCCTGCCAAGGTTGGCTAGTCATCATATATTGTAGAAGGTTTAAAACAATTTTGTGCTTCAAAAAATCATTGCAAATTTATTACTATATACAAATTACTCAAAACAAAGGAGAACTCGTAAAACACATTTATTCTATTATTGCATATAAAATACAATGCGGGTGACACCACCGGGATCAGATCAGATAGCTATTGTATGGGGGACGGTATAATACAAATTTCAAAATTACAAAACTTAACATAAAAATCTTCACAACTTTACATACAAGGAATCATTAATTAAACACTTTTTTTACATATATACATTTTGAAGTGAAACTTCTTTAGGCATAAGAGGGTAAATTTTTTACGGATGAAACGCGTGATAAGCGTCACGTCAGATGTGCAGCGTTTTTATGCTAATCCTTTTGAAGATTAGGTAGTCCTAATATTTACAATTAACATGTGGCATGTCAATTTGCCACTCGTTTAAAAATTTAATTTACTATTTTTCATAAAATATAAAATGGAAAGATTTATTACATTCTCTTTTCTAAATTTTAAATTAAAAACAAAAATTAATTAATAATTGCTAATATTGACAGAAAAAAACGTAGCATTTTTATTTACAATTCGTCATTTCAGATTTGAATGAATAATTTGTATTAAATTTAGACTTTTAATGACACTTAAATTCGTTAAATTCCTAACATATCTTCCTTTTTCACTTCCTCTAAGTCTCGGAAATCTAAAGTTTTAGAAAGTTTATAAAATATAAACAAGACCTAAAAATTACTTTACCAAAGAAGTTTCACTTCTGACATGTACGCACGCACTTTTAACTTTTTTTTTCAATTATTCAATATTTTTGGTCTAAATTAAACAACTAAATTTAAATTTTCCCTGTGTATTTAGAACTTTTCATTACTCTGTGGCATTTCCCCAGGCGAAGCACGCGCCAAACATGTGCGGATTTCGTATCACGACTGCTAACTAAGGTGGAGAGGGATTTCACTTACAAGGAACGAAGTCATGTTAGGAGTAAAACAGTATTTCTAGGTGTAATTTCAGTTTACGGAGAACTCTAGAACTGTAAATTTACTTATACCCCGTAGTTAATACTTCCTCACTGGGCTAGTGGTTAGCTTGTTCGGATATAAAATGGGCGTTGAGTTGGCAGTTAAGTAATTCTCATTATTTGTTCGAAGTTGAGAAGTTGGCGGTGTCCTCCACAGTCTTCGGAGAGCACGTTAATCTCTCTCCGATTGTGTCGGATTGCTATCCCATTGGACTATGAGAGTGAAGAAATACAGGTTGCACTTGTGTTAGCGCTTACACTCGTGTGCTATGGCTGCCCACTCGCAGTGCAGCGTGGTGGATCTAAAAAACCCCTCTCCTATGACTGAGGAGGCCTGAGCCCATCGGTGGGACGTTAATTGGTTGCTACTTACCTTTTTTACATAGTGAATATAAAATTTAGTGACAAGTCTCATTAAAACACAATAGTGAAATTATTGAGTGTTTTTAGTAACTATTACATTTTTTTAAAGATTATTGTAAACGTGACGAAAAAAGGAAACCCCACTGAGTATGTTGTGGGTTCTTCTCGGAACTAGGGCTCGAGGAAACCATTTGTATGTGATATTAAACAGCTTGAATTTTTTTCATTTTGTACGCCTACTGTTTGACTAAGTTTCTTTATAAACTATTTCACATTATTATGGCCATAGAATACATTTCATTGTCCCCTTTTTTAAAAAAATATTTTGTCTAATAATGATAAAATTGAAAACTGTTCCTGTAAACATTATAATATAGTCTATAAATTATTAACTGTAATGCTAATATATGTATACAGTAATAATATTGAATTAAAATATATCAGTGTCGCGTTCATTATAAATTTGTCGCATTATTAGTCGACGAAAGCAGACTACTTAAGCACGTGTTACATTCCTGAGCGTGATGACTCAGTCTCGTTCAATATCTACAAAACAAAATGTGCTGCGTGCCTAAAAAAGTTTTCATCTCAAAAAGTGTTAATTTACGCGAGTATTTGTCTTTTTTTATAAAGCCTTTTCCATTACTTGAGCACTGTCCGAATGCGTGTGCGCAGTTATAATTAGTTTGCGCGGTGTCTTTTATCTCCCCATGCAGGACCGGGTACGTGGTTTTACCCTTCCTACTATTATTGTAGCGTAAGAGATTACCAGTAAAACTTGCTTTGCTATTTTTAATGTTTGTGAGGTGATGGCCCTATAGCTAGATTTATGTATTCTTACTAAGAGTCACGTGTTGAAACCTTTGGCAAGCCCTACTTCGTTCCCTTTGTGAAAAATATGTGCCTAATTGTTGCTTAAAGTTCATCACTGTAACAACGTTACATAAAGGTAATCATAAGAAAACCTACATTATTGCAGGAATCCTGGGTTATGTATAGCCTGCCAATCTGCAGAAGCGTAGTGGGTCTATGTTCTAAAACCAATCTCTCCCATGAGTGAGTAGGCCTGTGCCTAGAAGGTGGACTTTAATAGGCTATTACTTACCTTTTACTAAACATTCGGTGCTTTTCCCGGCGCATACGTAAGTAACAAACTTTTAAAAGTAATTTTAGCGTTTTGATTTTATTTCTTAAATTCTGGCATTGTATCTTTAATGTACAACAGATGATGCATGAATATTTTGTATAATACGGCACTGCAAGGCATTGTGGGAATCACCAGATGAGCTTAAACGATAAAATAAAAGTTAAAGAAAAATATCAGGGTTATATAAAAGCATATACATTATTTTAGTAAGGTCTGTTGATTATTTATGAAATTTTTATCAGCTTATATCTACAAAGCCTTTGCTGATAGACAAGTGCCTAGACACAGAGGATGTTTCCTTCCAGATCTAATATTTAATTTTAGGTTAAATCGCGGCAATTATTTAAAATAATAAACTGGCATACTTGCACAGTATCGAGCTGTGATTTGTTGCCAAACTTCAGCCTCATGTAACAGAACATATTGTTGCTACTTTATGCCTATATATGAGACGTGACATTTTGCTGGCAGAGCTAGCCTGTAGATTCAATAATGACTATTTCATTTTTTAGCTAATATTACTCGATCACAGATAAAGACACGACTTTGAAAATGAAAATGTTTTGTTATCTTCACACTCTTCGGCGAAATCACTGTGTCTATAATAATTTTAAGGCAATATCCATCAGCTCTCGGACTATATTTTTAGGGTGAATCAACCCTTCTTCATTAGCATTTTAAAACGGGGGCCCACTCCATCAAATGACTTACTGTCTCTCGAATTAATGGGACAATAATTCTTTTAGCGAATAACATAAGACCCACTATTCTACACCACCCGTCTTGCAGTGGCAATAATTTTTTATCGATTCGGCTAGGGTGGCTCCTGAACACGTTTTTCTGAAAGATTTATTTAGGTCATTCCAATTTTATTTACAAGACAGATTGTGTTAGATAAAGCTTCCTTTTGTTAAAATTTTTAACTGTTCCAGCCCATTGTTAAAACGTTAAGAGTCTTATTATTATCCTTGCCGTTATAAATTGATAAATTTGGACATGCCTCATGAAATGCATATGGTAGACACTATAGCAAACTGTTCGTTTACTTTTACAAATAATGTTGCGATTGAAATTTACTCTCATAAACCTCAAGAAGTTCTTTTCTAAAATAAATGATTTTTTACAGTAGTTTTTGCTTGATTATTGAAGCAGCAGCACTACAATTACTAGCGTTGTTTTGTTTTATTAATTCATAATAGTATGATCATATGCAATGATTGTATACAATGCAGCCAATTTATCCATATCCGTGGCTTAAAGTAAAAAATGTTGAAATTTCATACCATCTGTAAATATATCCGTAATTGAGGTTGGTTCACAAATACTGTGATCTCATAAAATAGTTAGTAAACAGTTTAGCTGAAGTTGTTTTAGGTTCTTAATTTTGCTAGAAATATCAAGTAGGTGCCAAACTAGTAAGTTCTAGATATTTTTAGATTTGTAATAGGGCAAATGCAGTTTTGGCAAAGTGCGCTTCCTCGTTGCTCACACAGTACAGAAATTATATTTTGAACTGTGAAAATTGAAACTTAAGTCCGTGACTTTGGTTACAAAGTCCTTTACAGGATTGCATGAGTGACATTTTATTGTGTGCCACGTTGAAATTTTGGGACAAGAATAACAACTGACACATAACTCGATCAGATGAAGACACGAATTAGTATTGAGCAGTCGATTCGTTAAGGCGAGGACTTTTATTGCAGTGAATTGTTCAGTATCAGTTTATAACATATTTGTGAGATAATTTATTAAGATGAATAACAAAAAAACTAAAAACAAATCACGTAATAAACTTAATAAGAGTACAGAGAATATGATGGAAACTTTAGTAAACAATGAACAGATTGTGAAATTAGATAGCATAAACGCGGAACAAACTACTTTATCAGAAATCACAAATGAGTCTGTTACTTTGATAGAAAATGATCAGATGACAAGTGAAGCCCCTAAAAAACCTAAACGAAGTAAGGGTAAGAAAAAAAAAGGCATCTCAATTCAGGATGTTGACAATATCGAACAAAGCATTAAAACCACTGATAAAATTCAGGAACTTGATGTTGATGTTACTGAAAAAGTCAACGAAGAAAATGATCAAATAACACCAAGTATTCGAAAAAAGAAAAAGAAGACGAAAAAACAAGCGGAATCATTAAAAGAAGAATTAAAATGTCTTAATGTGGATACTACAAAACTAACAGAAAAACAATCAGATATATTCATAGATACCAATATAAATATTCAAACTACGCCTGAAAATACTGACGCTGTGAAAACCGAGTCAAATTGTAAGAAAAAGAGGAAAAAGAAACGACGAAGTGATTCTGAGAAATCAGATAAGTGTGATTCTTGCATATCTGCTTTTCAAACGTTAATTGAAGAATCAAGCTCTACAAGTGAAAATGTCCTAGCAAGTATTGAAGATAACAATAATGATGGTTCTATGGGTAGCCTATTATTAGAGTCTAATATAACAGATAAAGGTAACATTGCGTTAAATAAAGAGTCAGTACCGATTTTGGAAAAGCATGAAATAATTTTTAATAAACCACAACCGGAAAAAATACTAGATATTTTAGAAAATAAAAATGAAGAATCATGTTCGCAAGAAGAATGCTTGAATAAAGATAAAGAAGAACATAGTATTCCCAATGAAGATTTAACTGTAACTCCAAAACCAAAAGCTAAAATTGCTAAACCAGTTGCAAAAAGGCATAAATCTAAACAAGATCAAAAATTTGAAGAAACTATAAGCCCATTAAACGAAATAATTGAAAATAAATCAATTGATAATGAGCCTTCAGAAACTGAAGAATCCATTATGAACAAACAAAATGTAGAGGCGAATATTGATAATGGATTTTTAAAAGAAGCGACTACATCAGCATCTGAAACAGATGTAAATATATACAAAATTTCACGCGAACCACAAGCAAATAAACAAGAGCCTAATTTTACTCACAAAAATAAAAAGAAACAGAATAAAAAAGATTTAAGTATAAACCAGGAAGACAAGGAACAAAGCAAAGAGTTACAGTGTACTATTGATAAAAAAGGCTTTCATGACATTTCTACACAACATAATGAAGGATGTAACGTGAAATCGGAAAATATATCCAAAGACACTCTAAATATTCCCGATTTAATTGAATATCCCCGTTCTAATAGCGAACAATATACTGATAATAATAATAATACGGTCATTCAAGAGATTACAATACAGGATGTTAAATTAGCTATTCCAATTAATATACCAGAACCTGTTATTCAAGGATCTGGAGAATCACCAGAAAAGTGTGAGGAGGTTGAACGTGTATCTATAAACGTAACAGAAATGATATCACAACCAAGTCCAGGAACCGATCAAAAAAACATTTTATTACCTTTAACGGTTCAAAATGAAAAAATTGACGTTAGATCCAAAATGATTGAAGTAAATAGGGATATGGAAGAGTTAAGGCTATCCATTGAACGATCATTGGCAGAACTAACTGCTATAGAAAAAACTGACAGTGAAGTAGATAAGGAGTTTGAAGAATTATTTCAATGTCATAACATAGTACCTCCACCCTCAAAAATAAATAGTAGTGACGATAGTAACGCTTTTCATGCAAGTGAAGAAAATTGTACTGATATAAACGTAGAAAATACTAAAAAAAGTTGTAATATAAGTGAAGATGTTAAACCTAAAACAACTTCTGAAACTAGAAGATCTGGCCAAGAAAAGACTCACAGTAATAAAAATATAACTGAATCACAACCATTAGCAAATTTGATTGAAATTAATGAAAATCAAGGATTTACGACTCGTACTGACAAAATTGGACCAGTATGTCCATCCCGAAGAGATAAAGGTAAAAAGAAATCTAAGAAAAAAGATAAGAAAGAAGCTATTAGTAATAGTGAAAATACAAATTCAATTCACGATGAAAATGCTGTAAAAGAATCTAACCAACAAGAATCTGACAAATCTGAATCTACTAAAGAAAAGGGGAAGCAGCATACAGCGAATGATAATGAAAATAATAAAATTTCCCAAAAGTTAGATACAACTTTCGAACCTATAGAAAATTTTGAAGACGCGTTAACCTCTAGTATAGATGACGTAAATAAAACTTTTGACATAATAGCTGAAGATGCAATTCGATCAATGGATTCGATTCAGAGTTGCAATTTTCCACAAATTAATATAATTTCGCCTGCTGAAGACGCGGAAGAAAAAGTAGATGAAAAGAGAGATAAAACACAAACATCAAATCCTATTTCGCATCCAAAAAACTTATTAGGCCACCCAAATATTCCTGCGTCATCGAATAAATGTGATTATAAAAAAGAAAAAAGCAAACCTCCAAATTCAATACAAGCGAAAGTAAAAATAAAAGATTCAGCAGATATTGAAAAGATGCCAAAAGATAAAAAATGTCTGCTAGATGAAAAGACAAAATCCGTTAAAGAATGTGATGATTTTGAAAAAAGTTATTTTGTGAACAAGGATGATAATTTAGTCTATAAGTATAGTTACCGTAAAGTTTTTCTTCAGAGTACATGTCATGTTTGTAAAAAAGAAATACTTCATAGAGTATCTTGTAAATTCTGTTCTTTACTTTTCTATTGCTGCCTAAAGCACAGAGATGAAGATTGGCCACGACATCAATCATTATGTTTTGCGGTCTCTACTATAGCTCATTTAAAAGGTAAATTTCATTTAAATAAGAATCTAAAATTTAACAAAAAATAAAAACACATTTAAATAAATATATTTTCCTACAAATAAATTGTTAATGTCTATTTATTTTAAACGAAGTTTACTTTATTTTGAATTATTAAGCACTAAGTCTTCCAAATATATTAAGTTTTTTTTAATTGATCGTGACGATATTTAAAAGTGCTTAAACATTTTAAATATACTTTATTAAATGTTTTTTTTAGATTCTGCGTATTGTAGGTGTACTAAATTAGTTTAAATGATTACATTTTACGTAACTATAATGTAATTCATTTGCAGGGCAAAGATATATTTTCGCGAGCACCCAAAACATTGTAGGCCAAAATTACCGCATGCTTAGAATGCAGATGATATTATCCTGTGAGAAAATTTTGAACAGAAAGCTGTTGCCTTGGGAGCAGGAAGCGCTGCTGTATCCAAGGATATGTGCTGACGTTAATTGTAGACAGTGGAAACAAGAACAATTGAAGGATTGCGATGGATGTGGCCAGGTATACTCGTACTCCTTTGCATTTAAATACATGATAAGCAAATGATGGTGAGTGTTGTTTATTTAATTAGCTATAAATGGTGAAAACGGAAGAGGTAGTCCCTGGTCACAGACCACCTCTCTCGAAGAAAAAGGACTTCGGAAAATTAAATCCACCAAAACTGAAAATATTCAAACTTTATACACAGAAGCATATTGGACCCCAATTTTATTGCTAATATTGCCATTATTTTTATAGATATCGTATTGTAGTGATAGAGAAGATCATCTGCCGCCAACACATAAGCGTTGGTGTGGTTCCTACGCCTTATATCAAAAGCTGGTATCTTATCACTTAACTAAAGGGCGTTTGGAGCCTAGACTGCCAACAAAAGTTTTCAGCCAGTTTAAAATGCCGGATAAGATAAATGATATATTGGGTTCAATGTACGAAGAAAAAATTGGTAAGTAAGCATTAGTTTAACAAATCCTTTAAATCTGTTTTATGCAATACTTTATAATCTACAAAATTATTCGGTCATTCTTAGCATAGGTTCAATATATAATTATAAACTCGGATTTCCTTAAGTGTGTGGGGTTCATTCTGCGGGGTATGGGCCTCGAGGCAGGGCCCCATTGCCCGGGCATCTTTCGTCGGGCATTCAGTAAATGCCCAGTACTCTTTTTTGCCCGTATTTTATACGGGCTGGATCCCGCCGGCGGCGCCAGCGGGTCCATCCTGGTCAATTCCGAGGGGGTTGTGTTCCGAGTGTTGCTGCTACCACGTCATCTTCGCCGCTATCACCTACGGCTGGTAGTGGTGACAGCAGGAGCTCACGAGGCAGACGACGCCCAATGTTTGCCGTCGTCGTCGTGTGTGTCTTCAGCATAGAGTGACAACAGCACGTCCGTTTCCCTCTCGCCCAGAAGATGGTGGCGGAGGCTAGGGATATCATCCGTGTGCATCGCGTACAGGCTTGGTGACAAGCAGCTGCCCTGGGGAACTCCCGCACGGATTTCGCGGGGCTGTGACTTCGCTTCCTCCACGGCGACGTAGAAACGGCGGCCCTCCAGGAAGGACGCCACTATACGCACGTAGGCAGACAGTAATGTAGTGTCCAAGAGCTTCGCCAGGAGGCCGGTGTGCCAGACTCGGTCAAAGGCCTTCTCCATGTCTAGAAAGACCCCGACAACGCATCTGCCACCGTTCATCTCCTTAAGTGTATAAACTTCCTCATTGTCGTTGCAATTGAATTATTCATGGTTATCGTTGCAGGAATTTATTTAAAACATTCATGTTTAGGAATAGATGATTATGCTTTAATTCATATTATTTGATTCCATTTGGCATTTGAAAAATCACTGAATGGTAGTTACTGTTTTGCTACGTCAAGCCCTTGAGCTGCCGTTATTGTTGTAAAATGCAATGTTGCAATGAAAGCAGCAAAATAATGCTGCTCACTACTTTAGGCTACTATTTTTTGTTCATGTGGTACTTCTCCGGTAGAACTAGCATGATAATGAACTTCAATTAAAGACCGCCACTAGTTCGGCTCTACCTCAAAAGTCACTGTGAGGCAATTATGCCTAATTTACATAAATTTATGAAGCTTTGTCGTGAAATAAACGAATATTTATTTACAGATATGGACGACATGCAATATGCAGTTTTAACTCAAATTGCAACTGCTCCATTGACGGTTGCTTATTGTCATCAACTGTACTCCAATAAAATGAACTCAACATACGCAAATGGATCAAAAAAGGTATATAATATATTGCGTTCAAAGTGGTTAGGTTATTTTAGGAAAGAATGTTGACGGCGATCTCTTTTTTGATACGCGTAATATCGGGTTTTAATATCATGTAAACAATTTTAGAGCTTTTTTAAACATTCTTTTATGTATTCGCTTGAGCTTTATGAAGCTGATACATTATAGAGTTGGTGTTGTCGACATTTGTAGATTGTGCGACAGATGTTGTTTGACAAGGGACAAAAATTTTATTTAGGGGTTTATGCCCTATTTACAGTTTTGGCACTCCAATAAAGTCGAAATTTTTATTAGTTTGTCCCATTAACGTACAATAGGTGACGTCTCATGTCAACACAGGCGTGTATAGTAGGCGTTGTACTGCAGCTGTTAACATTTGCGTGAAGCATTCTTTCGTAGCAGTAAAGTAAAGTGGGTTGTGCAAAATATGCCAACAATATAACAATAATGTTATATATACGAGAGATACTCTGCCTTTTGGTAACATTAATAGGCCTAAGGCGCTGAACCAATTTCTGTTCTGTTATAGAGATAAATGGGAACTTGGAGACGAATATAAGTGATTTAGGTAACTAAAATATTGTTTTAAGGGAGAGATTTAGGGGATGATAACTTCAATGCGGGCCAATCTGCCCTCAGGTTCGCGTATATAATGAACTGTCCAGAACGGCTAGACTGATTTCAAAATAAAAATAAAAGTACGTGCGTACAAAGTACACATGTCAGAAGTAAAACTTCTTTGACAAACTAATTTTAAAGTTGTTTATATTTATAAAAATCCAAAACATTACATTTCCGAGACTTAGAGGGAGGGAAAAAGAAAGATATATTAGGAATTTAATTGTAATTAAAATATTAAAAGTGTCGAAAATTAATACTACTAATTTATTGAAATGTCAAATGATGAATTGTAAATAAAAATGCCACGGGTTTTTTGTCAATATTAGAAATTATTAACAAAATTTTGTTTTTGAATTTTAAATTTGGAATTTATGTAACGTATTTATTTGAATTTTGCCGAATAACAGTATATTAAATTATTAAATGGCGAGCAACAACTTAAAATGCCACATGTTATTTGTAAATATCAAACTACCTAATCTTCAAACGAATTAGCATAAAAAACGATGCACATCTTCGTGACGCCAATCATGCGTTTCATCCGTAACAATTTTACCATCATGCGTCAAAAGAAGTTTCACTTCAATACCGTTGACCGTCGATTGACCTTTGTATTAATTTCTACAGTATTATCTATACAAACTGCTGAAACATTTTTGCTACTTGTGTAGCTAATGTAAGTGGGTACCTAGACAAGTCTACTTAGAAGATGTCGGGGACAATAGTTGTAATATACAAAATAACTTGTTCCTATTTCAGAAATCAATTTTCACAATCCATGTTGTTGGCGCTGATCTCACATTTGAAGTGGGTGTTTTAAACAAATGGGAAATATTTTTCCTTCATTTGCGATCTGATATACAAGACCTTAGAGTAGTGGTAGTTGGAGACGGTAACTCATCTAAGCTTCCGCTGAATATGATACGAGACGTTAAGTAAGTATACTTTTACTAACCTGCAATCGATTGGTTTAAAAAGTTGGATATTCAAAACCCAAAAGCAGCTGTTAATCAAATTCATGTAACCTCTTTTGAAAAATCAGTTTCGACTTTTTCTCTAGTCAGCAGAAAACAAAAGTAGTTCCAGCTGTATTTAATCGATTTTATAGTTATAATTGACCAAATCCCTATTTTTTTACACTAGAAATCGAGAAAATTGATTTTATATATAAGAGATATCCAGGTATCTATTGATTCATCACGATATTTCTGGAACCATAAGGCGTAGACCCTTGAATTTTGGTTTTAATATTCCTTTTGCCGAGTAAAGGTCAACCAAGAACGGATTTTCCGAAATTCTACCCGCAAGGATGGTTGCGAGGGTGGCGGGTGGTTACATAGCAAATAGATCATTGAAGTATTTACACGTATGTTTCTAATTTCTTAAACAATTTGCCTAAATTAATGAAAATGCTAAGCAAAAACACGCAGACAAAGTCGTGGGTTCAGCTAGTTATATATAAGCGAAAAGCGATCACATCCCCAATGTTCCCATGGAATCGGAAACGACGATAGTTTATTACTTAAAAAGTCTCCGATGTAGGAAATAGGAAACTTTTTATGCATTGACTGCTTTCATCCAGAGATATAGCAGAAGAGTAGTTGTCGTTCTATTCACATATGTGTCGTTAAAAGTAAGTATGAATTTTATGAATATGAAGTTACGGACAGAAACTACTTTTTTTTTAGATTATGCGAAAATTGTCGAATAAATAAGCGACGATTGCTGATTGATCTTCACGACAGTGACAGCTACGTACATTATTATTCGAGCAATGATTTCGTTACGCCTGATATTGGTAAGAAACAAAGATAAATATGAATAAATAGGGTGTAATTCATTGGATTATCACCGACAAGGCCCGATCTCTTGACTTTCATTAACAGACGTGGGACCGAGTCCGGGCAAGTAACACTAACTTCTCTTTTTTAAATCCATGTGGTTAATTGTTTTCATTTTTAATTCCTTATTGTGCTTTTCGGAGAAGAAGAACATCGTGAGTAAATCGGCATATCTCTCAACCTACTATGAGTGTTGACGCCTGTGATCAGCAGTGGTACCTTAAAAGGTGAGACATTTTGTATTGACTAGTACATGCTAGTATAATGCAAATAAATCATCAAAATCGGTAGAATAGTTTCAGAGTTCATCTCGGTCAAATTCTGTGTCTTTTAGGGTATATATCGATGGCCATAGAGTCAAATTGCATTTAAGATGCTTTAACGTTATTTGAGGATTATTCCGTCATCACCCAATCCTACAACCTAGGTCATTCTTTTAGAATCATATAGAATCTAAAACATAATGCTTAATAATACAACAGGTAGTAATAAGTAATTTATCATTGTAACACCACCTTATATAGTTAGGATTTTACATTGTCGATATAGATATTGTAAATATTATTACTTTTTTAATAGGGAATTAACAAACTGTTTTATTTCGTATTATTAACATCGTCTTGATGAAGTTTCCGCTTGTCGTATGGTATTAAGAAAACACCGCCTATTTTGTTTCAGTCTGTGCCTTCAACCCAAATATTCAAAGGTCGTCCTTGTATAACATTGACAAATGGCCGTCAACAGTAAACAGCATCTTAAAACAACGAGTTCCTTTTATTTTAACGGCTTATACAGTAGAGGAGTTAAGAAGAGATCTAGCGAAAATAAGAGAGTGCTCAAAAGTCGATTTTAATGTTGTTGTTGAAATAAAACTTAATCCTTTCTATAGTGTGAAACCTGACAGAAACTTCATTACTGATGATGAAATGCCTTTGTTGTTTAAAAATTATGCTTTCTGCCTCCTTTGTGGAAGTCTTTGAAGTATGCTTTTGAATTCATGTTTGTTTTTTTAATGTTTATCATTTAGTGTACACTAGTGACTTTGTTTCAGTAAAATTTCTGATTTCCCAGGGGGACCCAATAAAGATATTTTCATTCTTTAAATGGTACCACGTTAGTACCAAATAAATCAGACCAGTCTTTTTGAAGATTGTGATTAGCGAATTTGGTTAATTAGATAGTCAGTAGATTTCAACCACCTTTTTATATTTGTGCTACACATGTTTTGTTTTATTACTTTTATTTAATAAAAAATATATTAATTTTTTTTTATTATTTATTACTATATAACGAAATGGAATAGTTATAACTATAAAAAGGACTGTACAATTTTTACTGTTATTATTGAAACACTCACGCCCTTTTTTGAATAGATACAATTTTATGCTTATCACTGTTTAAACTCTCTTGACTGGATTTTGATGGTTTTTCTTAGTTTTCCTGCATTTGTTTTGACTTAGGACAGAGGATATGTTTCATTTTAATTTACAATCATTACTGTAATTTCTTTTGAACTGAGACTATGTTAAGTATGATGAATTTATTATAAGCCGAGTAATATAGCATGAAATAGATGACTCTGTACTTAAGTACCACATCTAACTAAATGTAGACGAAGTTAAAAATAGCTAGACCAATTTTAAAGAAATCTGTGTGTACTCGATGTAATTCGATTCTTCAAATATTTACCCGCTTGGGAACTACGCCCGTAATACCACCGGGAACAGCTTGTTATTGTATAAAACAAAAAAAGAAAATTTTAATATCAACTTTGTTTATTGAAATAATTAGCCTACATAGTGATGGTAGTATTAGTAACTTATCTTCCATATTTGTATGCATCGCGTGGTAGTATAGGTTAAAGCCTAGATGAAGTATCTGAGCTTAATGGATGGATGGATGAGTGATACACCACGAGTTTTGGCTTATTAATTCCGGTTCCAAGTTATTACCGCTTCCGTGACATGTGTTACTGTTGTTGGTCGGAGGAGACTTTTTATAGCATAATTGGTCTAAAGCTTGCCATTGACTTTAGTTGGAGGGTGGTTGCCTTCTTATGAGAGCTAGTCTCTCTAAAGGAGGCAAATAAAAGACAAATGGGGAATAGATGCACCGCCGTAAGAGGCTGCACCATCCCCGTAAGTAATCCGTAGATCCTCATAGTCGGCATTAGCTGGATCAGTAGAGTGGTATGCGAAATGGGATCCTCCAGTGATCTCATTCAAGAATGAGGAGGGATCCGTTAGGTTTGAGTGGGTAATCAGGTACTTCTGCGAGTTCCACACTCCTGACTGGAAAGACTGTCTTTCAACAAGATGCACATTTTCTACGTATCATATTAGATACCTCAATACAAGAAATCTCTTATAAAAAGTTTTGTATTCTAATTTAAATAAGAAAAAATACCTTAAATCCTATACAGTTGTATAACATAATCGGTGGGTACATAAACAACAACTAATGTTTTTACATATTACATAAACCAATTATGTCAAATTGATTAGGTTGAATTATTTGGGCCAACATTTCATTGCATTCACGGTATAAGTACTGCATTCTTTTCGTTTTCGTCCGTCATATTCTCGGATTTAGTGAAATTAACTAACACTGATATTAGATCATCATTTGCGTCACTGGAAATAACGTTATCGATGTTGTCCGTGGTTGTTTCAACGTTACGGTATGGTAATGTTGTGTTATCTACTATTATTAAGTAATCATCATTTCTCTCTTCGAGAGCATTATTATCTTCCTCTGTTAAAATTGTTTCAGTTGTTGAAATATCATTGTTAAGTGGGTTTCTTTCATGTGGTTTAGTTATTTCTGTTGTAGCTTCGTTTAAATTTTCTGTAATTCCTTTGAGAATTTCATTGCTATCCATGGATGTAGTATTTAGATTATCAATATTATTTGTCATTAATCGCCATATATCATTCTCAGTCATTATTTTTGTATCTGAATTAGTATATGTTGTACTGGTTTCCCCCTCACGCATTTTAATTTCTTCTCCAATAGTAGTTTGTTGTGAATTTTGCATTAAATCTGAATTTATTCCTGTTGTTACGTCATAGTTAGTACTTTTTTCTTTGCTTTCATACAAAGTTGCTGATGTCGATGTCGTATAAGTGGTGCTTAAAGAATTATCGCTAAACACTTCTTCGCTTTCTATACTATTAAGTACTCCATCATCATTTCGTCTGTTTATAAGTTGGGTATATTTTTTAACAATCGGCCCGAATACGGTTTCAACGTAGTCATACAGTTCCTCACATTTGTCAACTTTATTAACATCGTTAGAACTTCCCCATATTATCATGCCTGATGCATTTGTTTCCTTTAATACCTCAAACACCGTCGTCACATCATTCTGAAATTTAAAAAAATATATTTGAAAAAATTGTATTGTTCAGATTTTGAGACATATTAAAGTATTTGCTTTGAGGTCATAAATATTAATCTAATGAAATAATTTTAATATTTTACGTTAAAAACTACCAGGTTATGAATTGAATCGGTCGAAATGTTCCAAGACTGATTTCCACATTAGTTTTGATTAGATTTGTTATATACGAGTACATAAATATATATATAAATATTCATATATATATATAAATTTAATTTGCATACTGGACGATTCAATGCTTGAGATGATTTTTACATTTTTGTAATAACAAAGTGTCTTAGAGTGTCTGATTTAATAAAAAATACCATTTAAATGTTACTTTCGTACTATAGCCGCACATAAGCCGCACAAAAAATCTGAGTCTATTGCTTTGTAAAGTTAACCTTACCGCAGTCATAAAACCTCCGTCACGATACTTGAACCAAAAATAGGGTAGTACAAGGGTTCCAGGTCTCTTTACTCTGTTTGCTTCAGTGATCCGGCCTCGGACTAGTGCTCCGAGTTGGGATGATGAAAGACTTGAAGTACTGTACAATGATGGATACAAAGCCGTACTTTCCGCCCATAACCAATAAATTCTAGAACGGAAATAAGCAGATTTAAAGAATGCTGTATAGCTGGGATTTTGAATTTTTTTTACATAACATGACGTGCCTATAAACGCGCAAAGATTGGACGTCATGTTTGTGACGTCATAAACAAAAGTCAAACAAAATCCATTATGATGCGTACATATATTTATTAAAATAATATATTGTTAACAGAAATTTCAAATACTAATAACATTAAAATTATACAATATATAAAGAATAGACTAATATTTTTTTTGAAAAAATATATTATTAAAAGTAGATTTTTTAGTAATTGTAAATGTAAATTTGGAATTTTTTTGGTAATTGTAATTATAATATAATAATAATAATAATTTTTTAATCAAAGCGTTAGAGATACAGATTGAAACAATTAACACATAACTGTATTACAAAAAAATTTAATATTATGAAACACATCTGTCCCAAAACTAGGGGAAACCTGTATTTTAGGCGACAGCGCTCTCCTTCCTATTAGTGTACACTTCTTGATTATAAAAAATAAAGTGTATCTATTTGTCACAAATCTTAGAATTTATTAAAGGAAATGCGTGCAGGTGAATGTGTGTGTGTGTGTTTGTTTGTGTGTGTATGTGTGTGTGTGTGTGTGTGTGTGTGTGTGTGTGTGTGTGTGTGTGTGTGTGTGTGCGCATTTGAGCATGCGTGCGAGATTGTATTTGTTTTATATTTGGTAATTTTAGCGCTGGAATTCCAATTGTTTCTCACAATTGTGATGGGAATGTGATAGTAACCTGAATGATAATTATGTCAATCTAAGACAAAACAACTTTATTAACATTTATCATTTATAAATTCTACAACACTGTAATATTTCTTTTCCTTATGTTATGTATTCAAAACTAAGACCTCTGCTACCTCAGCGGGTACTTAAAAACGGCCAAAAAAGATAGCGTTTTCAACACTCACCTATCATTCTCTCCTTTAACATTGCTCGAGCAGCTTTCCACCATGTTGTTGCTGGCCATATTAAAACAGTAGGGGTACGCATAGTAACCCCAAACCGCTTTTGGACGCATTTGTTTCGCGACAGATAACGTTGTCTGCATGAATACTCTAGCAGCATCTTCAAAACGCTTTGTTGCCTGGAAATACAATTAAAATATCTGATTATTTAAGAAATGAAACCAGTGAAGATATAAATGCCCAAATCAAAATACCCGATATCAAACTCTATTTTATATACCCCTTTATCCATTAGAATCCCCGTGTCAATTACTGGTTGACATGATACGATAGTTCTGTCTCTACTTGAGAAATTAAACATATAAGCATGTCTTTCTTTTTAAGTCATAATGTGTATTATATATATCGCTTCTCGGTAAGTGTCGTAAGAATATATGTGTAGGGAAAACACCAGACAATAGAAAAAAAAAAAATAAATCCGTTACAAAATGACTATTGCTAACGGTGTGTGTCACGTCGAAGGTCATTAAATTTATTTTGTGGTATTTTTTAAACTGTGAGTGATATGAATGACAATAAAAAAAACCCTTGAGGAAAGTTTTAATTTTTAAGATATGAGCCTATAAATACGAGTACAAGACGGACTTTTTACACTATCTCAAAGTTTAGCGTTACATGACGCTACACCGGAGTCTTAATTTAATAAACAAGAGATATCATTGTAAATCATAACCTTCCTACGGTGGTGGTTTTAGGTGTCGGTTATTTTCGTTAAAAAGCGCGGGTAAATTACTGAGGCCAATATAAAAAACATACAAAATAAAAACCTCAGCCGGACAATCTAAGGCCAGAGCCATGCTAGCAGATAAATAATTTTATATTTTAATTATATTCATTTCATTATTTTGTTTGCAGTTCATTGTAATTTTACTTTGTGTATTTTGTGGAAACCTTATTAGATTTCGTTTTTTTAATTTTGTTTCCCAAATTAAAATGGAATAATTAATTTTGATCACACATTGTAGTTCTTTGTATTTATTTATAAGTATAAATCAACGCTAGAAGTTAACAAGTAGTAACCCGCAAAATGTAGTTGTAATAAAACTTTAAAGTAATTACTGCAGTCAATCTTTTAATAAAACAGAAACATAATATCCAAAATATAATTTATCAAACTCCGGTCGGTTCATGCGGAATATGTATTTTTTTTGTTTTTATGAATAGTTTGGCTATTCTGATGAACAATTTTGAATTTGCGGGTTACTACGTGTTGGCTTTACAATGTGGATATGTATGTATTTGTTTATAAATGTAGACGTTCGTATTTCTATATATTAGTGCGATTGTTCAATACATTTTTGGACACCACCTACTCCTTTTCTTGATAAAATTTCTCTAATCCAAAGGTTTCTTAATTAATCGATATATATTATGTATCCTGTATGTATTATTATAATAAATATTTCCATAATTGTTCGTAAAATCGTATTATGTATCGCTTGTGTACAATAAAGTGTATTCTCTCCCTCGCTTTTCTTTTTATCGCGTACATTGCATAATCTTATCTAATGGTACAATTTAATGCAATTTAAGATGTTTTTTTTAACCTGGTACGAGGTAATTTGTCTCTTCATTGTCTTTACAAAAGACGCTATATTTTGTCATGCTTTACTTCGATTCAGTATTCTCGTCTGTCAGTCACGTTCCCACTATGAATTTCAATTGTAAATGACACCAGACACTTTTACAAATACCGCTACTTACCCCAAAAATATATTTGTGGAAACAATGTCAAATAATAAGAAGTATGTAAAGAATTATTATTTGGGACAATTGCCATGGCTGTGACAGTATGGAGTAACCAATAATGGTGTAACTTCTATTGGTAACTTAAGCATACAATTTCATTAGAACGACAATATTTTAGTGAATAGAATTACCTGAATATTACTATTTCTTCAAAATTAACATTATTTATGTGATAAAATGATATCGACAATTAAAAAGGGACTCCTATTAAAGATAAATTTGTCGCAATTGCTAATAATTAACGATGTTTAGATAACGCACATAGGTTTTAATTAAAATTAATTACAACTAAGTGTTTTTAAATTGCCCCATTGCTGCTCTAATTACATAGATTGCATAATAATTAGGAACGGTCAGATTTGCATTACGATAGCGAGACAAAGCATTTTGAAGAAAAATGGGAACATGTGGGTTAAGATAGTTTGAGTATCAGTTATAAGTATATTGAAGCATAAAGAGTCAATTTGTATTTTAGACATTTAGACGTTTTTGTCATTTCGATAATTATTACGCCATTTAGCAAAGTAAATCATAGTTTTTTTTTCTAAATAACTATTTAAATCGTGATGATTAAGGTAGTACAAAAATAATATTATACTTCAGCGTTCGGATAAAAGAAGTTCAGTTGATTAAGGTTCTACCCTAGTCACTTAGGTTTTGTTATATCAGGCGATAGTCTCCTTCTGTGAAAAAGTGATGTCGCAGAAGGAGGCGGCGGAACGTCTCAGAGAGTTGGATGAAGACGCTTCCGCCATGCGTAGGAGGAGGCCTGGGCTCAGACGGGCTTGTGGCAACAGGTACGAGGCCTATTGCCCGAAAGCGAGGGAAGACAAGTGACATGTCGAGTGCTCCGGGCATGCCATCGCCAGCGGAGGAATTTTGTCGGAGGGAGCTTGTAAGGCATATCGTAGGCGAAAGTGCGGACGTATTCCGATCCCGTGCTTTTGCCAGCGAACGTAGGGAGGAGCACCGTCTGGTTTTAGCTGGTATAAGTCAGGAATGACTTGCAACGCCTCCTCGTGGTGTTGCAGGTATCCACGAGGATTTCCTGAAAAAAAAGAAAGGTTTTTACTGTATAACGGTAATACCTCCATTTTTATCCAAGATGCAGGCCACCACCAATGTAGTTTTTTCTCAATATTCAATGAAACATCTATGTATGGTTTCAGTGTACCAAATTGCTGACGGAATATCGGACGCCAGGATTCAAAATCGATGACTCCCACACCTGAAATTACATAAAAAATGAAATAGATTAAACCAATGAAAAAACTTGTATCTGACTGTCTTTAATGGAAGATCGTTACGTCTAAGATGGAAGGTAAGATAAGTAGCAGCCCATTAACGTCCCGCTGCTGTTCACAGGCCTCCGCACTCAAACAAGAGTGGGTTTTTAGAGCGTAGGGTTGGTAGGCAAAGTACACAAGTGCGCTCTCTAGTGCTTCACTTTCATAGTCCGATGTGATGGCAATCCGACACAACAGAAGAGAGATCAAGTGCAGGACCGACGGCATAACGGGCTCTCCGACACACGGGGGTGGAGTTTACCTCCCCAACTTCTGACAAATACTGAGAAAATCTTAATAGAAAACTCAATATCGATTTTTTTAATTTAATGGAATTCTAAGATGAAAGCGTGTTAACCTATAGAGGTAATTTAGAGGTAAATTAAGGTTTCTATCGGGCATCGTACAAGAACAATAATTGCTTTGCTTGGTGGCACGCTCTTGCCGGTAAGTGATTTTTTATAATTTGCTCTGCGGAGAATTGAATGCAAGATCTCTGCTCGAAGCGTCGACGTCAATAAAAAATATTGAGATAGAGGTACCTTTTTATATAAAAATTAATTAATTATTAGCAACATAAAACTTAATAACTCCCTCTTTTATAACTGTATCAAATTCAATGCCTATAAGGTGACATAAAGTTTTTTTTTTTTTTTTTTTTTTTTTAATAAATATAAGATAATTCAAAACGAATAATGAATTCTAATAGTTCAGAACTAACGAAAGCAGATAGCAGATTGGCTATCTGAATATAAATCCTTTAGCATTTTATCTTACAAATATTTTTTGACTAAACTAACCGTTAAAGTCTGGATTAGGTATAGTTTGGTTCAATTTGTCTACGAATACTTTTAAGTGTTCTTCCAAGTTTCCCTCTTGAGGTACCCCTCCATTTCGGTACTTGGTCTTTCCACTGTCGCCCTTAAATATTGCCGGGAATGCGCCTGGATCGTACATTATGGTGATTTCTTCACCTTCAAATTGGTCATTTTCATTTTGGATAATACCAAACTTTTCTAAGTTATCGAATAGTATCTTTTTTGATTTACACTGTTTTGTTGGTACGTTCCAATAAACCTTGAAAGGTGTGTTGTAATCCCTCGCGACATCTATATCTGACATTTCAATGATGTAGTAGTTGTTACTGATTCTGAAAAAAAAAGCTTTTTAAAGCTGATTTTTTTAAAATTTTGAAACGAGCGAAGATCTGCTAAGCATATTAATTGTAATATATCTAATTAAGAATAAACTACGTGACCATGTTCAATTGATACATGAGACTACTGAAAACAGTCAGTACAAAGGTATTTAATAATAAACATATAGATAGACAAAATATCTATTAGTTTAAGTAGTTGTGAAGTTGGTAGTTTGGAATTTATTTCTTATATAAAAACCACTCGATTTATTGTGTCTATTAAAAATGCAAAATAAATGTACTATGTAAATAACTGCATATAAAATGAAATGACTAAATATATTAGAAATTCACTAAAAAGTACTTAATCAGTTGTAGTTATTTTTTTAAAAGAAAGGACTACACGTATTAAGATGGTTTTGAAGATTATTTTCTGTTTTATTTTATGGTTGCTATTCAATTAAGTTAGAAAAGCATTATATAGGTTGAAACTTTTAAAATTTTAATATGTTTTTGAATCGCTATAACCGGTTTTGGGTACGATAAACTAAAGACACAATAAATAAACACCAACCAAGGATCATTCTTGAGAGTGCCTATCTCAGACTTTAGAAATAAAATAATAAGACATAATACACAACACACGTTGCTCATATGCATACAAACAGGTAATAAAGAGGATGTCTGATGATACTTTGCAAAAGGCGTAGACTACGTATATAGTTAGTGAAACGAAAAAAATATCTGAATATTTTTACGTTAATTACAACTACACACTTACTTTACTATAAAACACGTAATGGTTTTTCTATTGGAATATTTTTTCTTAACGAATTCAAAACAATTATATGTATAATCAGTTAATATTAATATATTAACTGATTATACATATAATTGTAGCGTAATCGCTATACGAGGTTACATTACATAGAGCTCAAAAATAGAGAGGTGGGGGTGGGAGGGAGAAAAATACTTTTTTTCTTTTCACAATAACGAACAATGTGACATGAGATTTGGATAAAGGATTTATTAGAAGTTTTGTTACGAGTCTCTTCATGAATTCTATTCTATTATAGCACAAGCTGGTGTTGCGAAAAGGGTCCATTGATCACCTTTTTCCGAAATTGTATATGATATCTTAAGGTGAAGCGTTCGTTATTTCTCAATAACTCATTCGTGTAAAGACGTAGCGATGTTCAGCAGTTCAGAAAAGGCAGACACACAAACGTTATTTTAAATTGTTAATAGGTTTAAAGATTTTTATATTCAAAAGAAAAAAATACTTGATGAGAAATCAGAAATAAAATACAAAAGCATACTCATATGTAACAATTCGCTTTGCAACATTCACATATGCTTAACTAATAAGTTTAAGTTCTTATAATTAAGTTCCCCCTTTTAATTTAATATTTTGTTAATTTCTTAGACAGCATTTGTTTTGTTCTTGTATAAAGCTATAGTTGGTGTTTGTACTGATTCCTGAAACACAGTTTAATCTAGTTTAGGAGCCAGTGACTCATGTTATGTTACAGCCATCTGTATGAGAATGATTTTCATTTAATACTTAAGAGGTGTGATACGTATTATCATACAAAGTACCATACTATACGAACACAACTGTGATAATTAAAGTACATATACATAGCATCACGGCTCATTCGCATAGGGATAGGCAGAGACTACGTCCTTCCACTTGCCACGATTCTTGCATATCTTCTTCGCTGCTTTCATTCTCATTAAATATTTCATACAAATTCGTCGGTCTAGAGTACTCTTGACCTGACCCTTATTGAAAATGTCCTGGTTATGATCCAGGAACGTTCGCCTTGGTCTTCCCCTTACCACTTTGCCATTCACTCTTGGACACATGCATCCTCTTTGTCAGTCTCCTTTCATTCATTCTCTCTACGTGCCCAAACCATCCAAGCATTTTAATTACATTTAAGAAAGTAAATTAAAAAGATTATACCCTACTTTAGTAAAAGAAAAAGTTACAAGATATTTTTCTCCTATTATTAATACTCTATTAAATATAAACTTTTATTATAAAAAAAAAGGAAGTATCAGCCCATTAACGTCTTACAGCTAGGCACAGGCCTCTTTGTTCACAGGAGAGAGGGTGTTCAGAGCATAGACCCACCACACCGCTCTATTACGGGTTGTTAGGCATAGTACACAAGTGTATGCGATAACACAAGTGCACTATCTAACCCGACACGAGCGGAAAGAGATCAGGCGCAGGACTGATAGCTTAACGTGCTCTCCGAGGCATGGGTATAAGAAACACCGCCAATTTCCCAACTTTGGACAAACACTGAGAATTTCTTAACAGAAAACTCCCGATCCGGGTCTCGAACCTAGAACTTCATGTTTGTAGCCGCACAAGCAGATCATTAGACCAACGAGGCAGTTCGTCATTTATAGTAATCAGGTAAACTATCACACAATAATGCTCCTTTAAATTGTATAGTTTTTTGTTTTAGATCGGTGTATTTATTTATTTTTACTTCGTGTGTTTAAAATGTTGTTGTTTTAAATATATATATATATAATATTTTCGGCTCTAATAAGCAATTAATTACTATATTCATTCAAGTGTACCTGTATGAATCGTAACGATATTAATAATATTGTACCATAGTACTCGTACAACCTTGACACTGTATCTCAGAAATGGAGTTCAACAGCTATATTACGTCATTTTGCGGGGATCGCGTTACCAAGTTTTGATTTAGATTAGCATGCATTCATAGCATTTATTTAATTCATTAATATAATGTATTACTTATAAATAGTTTATCTATTCGAAGACTGAGGTACTTATTTTGTAGCGTAAATCGGGCCGGTTTCCTTTTAACTTATATGTAAGTGGTAGTTAGTAAAAATGGTTCAACATTTACTTTTTTCATTTATGGGGATCGAAAGTTCGATAAAAATGTAAATAATAAAGTACAAAATAAAATGAGATAAAGTTATATATTGAATCAATGGTTCGCAAGCTCAGTACGTAGCTAAGCAACAAGTTGTTTATTAATTTATTTATGTCAAACACACTCTAAATTATAGTCTAAAAATAAGTTTAGACATGCAATCAAAAACTGCAATAAATGTGCGAAATTAAAAAATAATATTTTAAATAAATTAAGGAAAATAATCGTATGAAAAATTAAGTGAATCAAGTGAATGACAAATTTTTAATGACCCAGCAAAGCAAATTGCTAAATATCTTTACATATAAAAAAGCGCGCATGCGTCGTAAATTTGTGGCATGCGCACTGAATTACGCATTTGTTAAAACTGAAGACAATGTGGAACTTTCATCACTCACAATATTGCCGAAAGTACGAACTTTCGATACTGGTGTGATGAAAATTGTATACGCCCCACGAGGCGAAAGTATGGCATTGCCACCCGCGTTTTTATCACGTCGAGTGACAATCATCGCGCGGGCGGCGTCGTCATACTTTCGGCCCTAGGTGCATAATATACTATTATTAAAGATAAAAAACCGTATGGAGAGTTGTGAACTTAATATTAGGAATTTTAAAATGTTAATATTGAAAGAATGTTTCCTTTTTACTGTACTGACAAATCATTGATATAATAAATAAATATTTGTATGTACTATGATGATATCATAGGTACCTAGAACGACAACATGCTGATAATATTTTATGTATACTTCCTTATATTCTATAAAACACTCCTATACATATAAGTCAAAGTACTGTTAGATAAAATAATATCTTATGGATTTTATATCTGCCAAAATTTAATACAATTAGAGATTTTATACTACACAGGTACGAAAGTAATAATTCATTAATAGTGAAAGTATCTAACTTGTTTAAGAAACGTAGAGTTTGTGTATATGTTTGTATGTTTATATATATGTCGGAGTGCAATAATCTGTGAAACGCTGGCGCCATTTGTCTATCGGCGTGGGCCAGAGTCAATAGTGACAATCCGGCGTGCGTCTCTCGACCTCTCGGGTGACGGTCCGCCAGAGCGGTCGACTATTGAAACTGTCGCGTTCCAAGCTATTATTATTAATGACTTTGTGTAAATTAATATCGGGAACATTAAGTGATTGAACATTATAATCTGAGTTAATTAATAAAGTGTGTAATTGCACCAGAATTACCCACTAACGCCCACAGTATGGAAAATTGAAGTATGGATGCATTGAATTGAAATATGGATTAAAGACGATGTCGGCGGAAAACCCTACGCCCCTATGCCTTCTGCTTTATGCTCCTTTTCTCTCGTATTCTCCGACATATACATATGCAAACATCACATCACTGCACTTTTCCATTATTTAAGAAGCAAATAAGAGCTTTCCATCAGATAACCAATAGTTGTATTATTAGATTCTAATTGATTTTAAAATGTTTATTATTTTGTTTATTAAAGGTCTGCTTTGATTATGTTGTGTTTATTAAGTGGAAACTTTGATTTATGTTTTACTTTTATGTTTATACGTATGTCAAATATAACTGTTTGTTTCTCAAATTACATAAAAATAAAATGTAACTTATTCTTCTGTACCTGATTCAACTGCTCTTAAATTTTGGACTGAACTTGGGTCTTTTCTTATGTCAGGTGGGTTAAAGAATGGTTTAAATTGGCAATTCCATCTGGATTTCTCTATATTCCACAGTATCCGAAACTACATGAGTGATGCCGCAGAAAATATTTAGTTACATATAAAACAATGACATTATTTTACGGTAAGCCAGCTCCATTCTAGGTTAATTATTCGTGTATGTTAAAATAATGTGGCCGTGTGTACTCTGAGCGTAAATATTTATATCGATATAAAATGTAGAGCATAATTGAATAGTATATTTATCAAGGGAAATCCGGATTATGCGGCAGTAGATTTATAATATTGAAAGACGCAAGTATGAGTGCCTTAGTGTAGGTTATTTATGCATTTTTTATATGGAAACAAAGAAATCAATTTTAAAAAGCGATTAATCGAAAGGTTATCATTTGATCTTTTATATCTTTATATATTGCAATCCTTACTAAGGCGTGCTGATACATATTTGCGTAATAATACGAAATAAGAGCAAAAATGTGTAAACAAACATTTATACCATTAAAGATCTCTTTGTTTGTCACATGATTTATTTCATAAAGTGAATGACCGAGAAACCCTTTGTGGACATCACATTGGCGCTTCCTCTTTCTTAATAAATCTTAAACATTGCAGACAAATGTTACTCAGTATGAAAAATAAACAGATTATGAATTTTATTCTAAGTATAGAGATTTTTTTGTTGTATTGCTATAAATGGAAAAAATGTTGTATTAAACTTATGTGCCTAATCTAAACTAATAATATAAAGAGGATATATTTGTGGTATTTGTATGTATGTTTGTCATGTTTTCACACCAAAAGTACTGAATCGGTTTCAAAAATTTATTCACTAATAGAAAACTGCATTTTCATTGAGTGAAATAGACTACATTGTTTTACATTAATGTAACCCAAGCTGTGAAAAAATCAGTCACAAAAAATCTGTCAAAAAAATATTGTACAGTATTATAGAACGTATTACTATCTACAAAAAAGTCCGCGATGTCATATGTCCAACTACTATAGTTATGCCACTATAACTTCTTTTTACAATTCAAAAGTTAATAAAAGTGCCAACAATAATCAAACTATATCATGCATACTTCTGTAATAATCCTTATTAAATTATATTTTATTTAAGACCGTATTTCACAGGTACTGAACCTGTGAAATACTTTAAAATTAGTGAAATCGGACATTCCATTCAAAAGATATAACGAATTTAAAAATGTCATATTCCCTTAGTTTGCAGTGTACCACCATTTTATTCACGTCATTTCACTGCCACGAGATCCGTATCTTTGTGGGTGAAACCGCGGTGCATTGGTAGTTGTTTCATAAAATTCATTATTTATTTATTTTTTTTTTTACAAAATCCACAGCCCTCTTAAAACTAAAACTATAACATATAATGTAATTAATAATAATAATAATAATAATCTTTATTTCTCAGGTAAATACCCATTACAGTCACACACGATACAGTCACAGTTAAATGAAATAAATTATTACAAGAAATTTAAGTAATTTAAATAACTAAAATATTAATAAAACTAAAATAAAATAAAATACAAAGTAAAATAAAATAAAGTAAGATAATTCAAAATTAATAATAATAATTATAATTGGAAACTAAATCTATTTATTTGGACTGTGGTGCACGGAATGCCAAAACTTAAAAATTGAGCAATCAAAATTTTCTGTCAACGTCTTAATAATTATGTTGTCGGAGGTTCGTATTCTGTTCCAGAATCTTCCAATGCGCGATCTTATGATTGCATAAAAATCTGGTATTCTGGCATTAGCAAACATGGCAGATGCACTACATGATCGATGTAATCTCATCAGAATACGATACGCATTATTATATTGCACCCTGATGTTATTAACTGCACGTTTAGAAAATTTTGTCCAAAGCTGACAAGTGTAAAAGCATAGGCAATACGCCCGAAATAATGTTACTTTGACACTGTCGGTACATTTTCCAAAACGGCGTGCAATCATGTTGCATCTTACAGCCAGAGCACGGCGTTCTCTTTCGATGTCATTGTCATCCATAAAATTTTCAGTTAATATGTGCCCTAGATATTTGAACTGCTCAACCCTTTTTAATACACAATCGTCAAGGTAAACTACTGGAATGATTTCCGGACCTCTGTCTGAGCGGAAAACCATCGTTACAGTTTTCTTGATGTTGTATTTTAGACCATGCGACGCTGCATAACGATTAAATTAACTTAAGGCCAGTTATTGCCCTTTTTATCGAAGAAAAACATTGTAAGGAAAGTCGGGACCTATCCTGGTGTGTCAGTAGCCTGCCAACCTGCAATGGGCCAGTGATGAGGCCTATGCCCAGCTGTGGGACGTTAATATGCTGCTATATTCAAGATAAGGCACAATGTGGTGAGAGGTAATTTACTTCTGAACGGTTTCACTGCAGTAACATACCGGGACGAGCTTTTTTCTTGCCGTCATATTGACTGCCTCATTGGTCTAGTGGTTAGCATGTTCAGCTAATAACATGAGGTCCTGGGTTCGAGTCGTGGGTCGAGCCAATTCAAAAAGCAATATTGAGTTTCATATTAAGATTTTCTCAACATTTTTAACGTTAAGCCATCGGTCCTGCGCCCGATTTCTCTCCCGTTGTGTCGGATTGCCGTCACATCGGACTGTGACAGTGAAGGAATAGAGAGTGCTCTTGTGTACTATGCCTGCCAATCCGCAGTGGAGCAGCGTGATTTTAAATTTCATTAATGTGATTTAATATGATTTAAGGCAGTTTAATTTATGTTATTGATACAATATTGTTTAATTTCATTTCATTTAATTTAATATTTAATTTTTATATCAAAGTCTATTTGCACCTAACATAGTCATAAGTTTGTAAACTAACAATTTGAGTCAAATGTTGCTCTTAATAAAGATTTATTATTATTAAAAACCCTCTCTCCTATGTGTGAGGAGCCCTGTGCGGTGGGACGTGAATGGGCTATTAATAAATATGTACAGTAACATAAATAAAAACTTTCGGATTTCTACACTAGAATGCAGAAGATTGGCAGTTTTTGATAAATGATAATGAAATGCGCTATAGAAACAAGTTTCAAAGACAAAATATTTACAGGTCAAGAAAGCAACATTTAAATCTGATTAATCTCTTTGTGATACCATCATTCGACTGACCTTCACCTTTTGAATAATCATCGTGCTTCGAAAAGAAATTTGAAAGTCATAGTAATTGATTTTATCTTTTTTAAATAAGGTCAGATTTAATAAACATTTCTCCTAAATGTTTGTGTAGATACCTATAACGAATGCAATGAAGTCGTTGTTTGACTTTTTAAACCGATAATTTACTTGAGATGTGGGAGGCATCTGCACTAGAGTATATGTCTGAATTTTACTATAATAATTGACGTTATTGGAACAAAACTAATTCCCAATATAGTTTATTCTAAATATAATGTATACTGACAAATAGAAGTTGCCAATTCCACTTATATTGGATGAAATCATTATGATTTTGATGCACTTTTTAAATTATAATATTACGATCTATGCAAGGTAACTCTTATAGTACTTTATTAAAAATTTCACTATACCTATCTCTATAAATTTTGATATATAACTACGTAATCAAAAATTTTAGTTAATGCTGAAAGAAATAGCTGCTATTTGCAAGTTTTAAAAACTCACGGTTAAATCGACATAAATAAAGATGATAACAGACATTGTCATTGGTAGATTTAAATAGTTTGGTTAACTTTTAAAGGGTTCTTCTGTAAAATTAGCTGTTTTGAATTTGTCACTATTCTTCTAATCCAGCAATATGTACACGGGTGTTGATAATATGGTTCAATAGATAATATACTAATAAAAATGGTTGTACGAGACTATATTATAAACTGATGATTAAACAAACCGGATAATGATTTTGTACACAGAAGTTTTGGCTAATCGATACAGCGTAATATCGATTACACTTGCATAATTTATTGTCACTTAATGTTTGTCATTAACTACGTAGCCATACAAAAAGTATATCAATGATGGCCTCTTTGTATTCCTTTATTCGAAGATTCCCGGCGAGAAAGATTTCGTAAGAATTAAATTTTTTTTACTGTTGATAGGTTTCGGTCGTCGCTAGTTGCCATTCTAACAGCATAGACTGCATAACATGCAACCATTTGTGTTGAGCATTAATTGTATGTAAAAACCAACATGCTCTATAAATTATCTCTTTGAAAATAAGCACACTAAATCCCAATTCACAAATTCATGAGATCACAGTCTAACCTAACCCATGCAATTTCGTATAAAGTAAGTAGCTACCCATTAACATCCCGCTGCTGGGTACAGGCCTCCTCACTCATAGGAGAGAGGCTTTTTAGAGTATAGACCCACCGCGCTACTACATTGCGGGTTGGCAGGCTCTCTATTCATTCATTTTCATAGTCTGATATGACGGTAATCCGACACGACAAGTGAGATTATGCACAGGACCGACGACTTAACGTGCTCTCCGAGGCACGGGGGTGGAGCACACCGCTAACTTCCCAACTTCGATCAAATATTGAGAACTGAACCCAGAACCCAGGACCTCATGTCTGTAGCCGAATATACTAACCACTAGAATGTGTTAGTCAATTTCGTATACATACACGTAAAAGTGGAACTTAAGTTACGGCGCTATATATTTGATCATATACCTATCGCTTAGTTGAAAGAAACTTAACGATTTCTCGGTTGAACCAATTATAATAATTTTTATTTAATAAACTAAGATGAAACCTACCGTTTGCCTTAAATTGGACCTTATTAAACACAGTATAGAAAATTTCATCAAAATCGAATAAGTAGTTTCATATTTTTCTTTTTTGTTCGAATTGTCAAACGAACATCGTGAAATGAAATTTATGTCTGTCGCCTATTTCATGATCTTCATTATTTATCGAATGAAATCGTCAAAACCGTTCTTGAAGACACACAAAAAATTTCCACGAAATCGGTCCAGTCGTTTAAGGGGAGTTACACACAGTGACATACACACGCACATAACAATTATATTTATAATTATATACCCATGTATAATACTCTTTTATTAGTGCTGAGTTAGCATCACTGTGTCATTGAAGTAAACAATACAAACGTGATATTTTGATTGTTTTCTTTGCTGACAAACATCAAGCCTACTTCAAGTAATAAAGACTGAAACGAATTATTATCGTTACTTGTAAGAGTAAATAGGTTTTTTTAAATATAATCTATTAAAAAAGAAAGACGCAGCCCGAAATAAAATATATTAGTCTGCAATTTATTTTTTAAAGGCATTGGTACGTGCTTTTTATATAAAACTTCAATACGTATCTACCTAAGCGAATTTTATTATTATAGTTTTATTTTATTTATTTCAATCTTTGTAAGAAACGTAGAAGAAATGAAATGCCTTTTAAAAAATGATTTTATTAAAATAAGTAGTAAGTAGCAGCCCATTAACGTCCCACAGCTGGGCACAGGCCTCCTCACTCCGAGGAGCGAGGGTTTTATTATTGATAATGATGATTATTGATGATGATGATTATTATTGATAAATAATTAAAAGTAAAATTGAAATTATATAAATTGTGTTTATCAAATGATATTAAAATTTATTAATTTTATGTTAACTCATTATATTTATGTGCAATTTCTTTTAAGGTTTAATGAAAGTTCACGCATTTCTACTATATATTTTACGCACCGTACTTTGGTACCGAAGTATCTATAGCTTTAAAATTAAACAAACTAGTAGTCCTCAAATTGTAATTTAGAAATATTTTAATATAGACATACCTAATAATATTACTTTTCACAGCACAGAGTCCTAAAAAGAAAAACCAAAATACGAACATAATGGCGTAAAAATATGAAAATATGCTACTTAATTAGAGCCAAGAGCATTATTGAAAAATATTTTTTTATTTCACTGTGATTTCTTTTATGAAATACGAATTAAAGGAAACTATTTATAATTTCGTATCGTAATAAAATACGACTTCCCGCGGTTTTTATAAATTCACTCCGCAAACTGAGCACGCTTGTTCGCGACTACGAGCATTCATTCTAATGACATTGTAATATATACTATGTACAGCCTGCAGGTTTCGTACTCTAGGAGTCGGTATATTTTTCACTTACCAGAATTAAACGTGATACGAATAATTTACATCTTAATGCATTGTTTGTAATGTTTCGCTATCGTATAAATCGTTTACAAGAATTGTACATGATTTGTAAAGTTAAACGTCATCGCTGGCACAATGGTACGAGTTCTGGTTACACTAAATGAGGTTCTGGTTTCGATTTCGAAAAGAGCGAAATACAGAATTTCAATACAAGAAACAAAAGGAAACCTGTAAGGCCATTTTTTAGAGTAAAGAAGGTTCAGAAATCATTTGTCGGGTTGAGCATACGAATTTTTAATAAAATACCGCAATCAGTTCGATTTCAGTAAGTAGCAGCCCATTAACGTCCCACTGTTAGGCACAGGCCTCCTCACTCCGAGGAGCGAGGGTTTTTAGAGCATAAATGCACCACGCTGCTCCACTGCGCATTGGCAGGCATGGTACACAAGTGCACTCTCTATTCCTTCACTCTCATAGTCCGATGTGACGGGAATCCGACCGGAGAGAGATCAGGCGCAGGACCGACGGATTAACGTGCTCTCCGAGGCACGGGGGTGGAGCACGCCGCCAACTTCCCAACTTTTTGAATTGGTTCGACCCGGGACTCGAACCCAGGACCTCATGTCTGTAGTCGAACATGCTAACCACTAGATCAATGAGGCAGTTCAGTTGGATGTACCTCCACATAATTTTAAAAAATATGGCAAAAACATACTTTTACAAAAGGCATAAGATTATTTAAGTAATATAAATGCACACAGAAGTAAAATATTACTCATTTTAAGATACACAACTATCTCTAAAAGAGTAACCGTTAAGTTTCTTGCCGGTTTCATCTCAGCGGAATCAACTTTCCGAACCGGTGGGAGATTTGTTAACAATGGATAAACTACTGACGATTCAAAAGTATTTTTTGAACCCACGTGAATAAAGATTATATTGATTTTGTTTTTGATTTTTTTATTGCTAACAGGGTATTGTCGAAACTCTCAGTCGGACTCATCCGGAACATTGAAAAGCAATGCACGAGTGATCTTCGGATGTCACAATATCGGATGAAGAGGCTTCCATTAGGATTGAGCGGATATTTTGAGGTATTCCCTCTTACCTACTCCTTTTCCTGTTACTCCCATTTATCCTGTAAGAGGTAATTTATCTCTTATGATTTCGACTCAGAATCGTACGTTTTCTGGTAGTGTTTCAATTAGCCACGGCCGAAGCCTTCTACCAGAATCAGATAGATTAGAAAATGCAGTTTTCTAAAAGTTCCTTACCGGAATTAACGGCCTCTTTAGCGGAGTGGTGCAAGAATTCGTTATTCTAGCAGAGGTCTTGAGTTTTTATTCGGTTTCAGACGAGAATCCCAGTTGGTTCGATTCCGGGTAAGGCCAACACAAAATTTATATTGGGTTTTCTGTTAAGCAATTCTCAGTATTAGCCCGAGTATGGGTAGGTGGTGTGCTAAACCTCTGAGCCTCGGTAATACGTTATGCTATCGGTCTTGGGCCTTATATCCTTCCGGTTTTGACGAATTTTGTGTAACACCGGACTGTGAGAGTGAAGGAATGGAGAGTGAACGTCTATACTATAATATCTTCTACGGAAATGGCTAAATTCTGCTTATCGCTAGTCGCTATGGACGAAGTTCGATCAGGAGATGTTTATTAACATAAATCAAAGCTTTCAACACATTTCGCTCAATAAATACAAGGAAGTCTTAAAATATATTCTTGGGAGTCAACTATTTACTGTTTTGTCAACAATTAAGCAAGTTATTATTATCTTGAATTATATTCAAGATTTATAGTGATATTTAATCAAGAATTTATTATTTATTGCACCTTTCTGTAAGTCTCAAGGCCAAGGCCCAATTTTGGCGATATCCTCTAAATGTAGTCACACTGATCTCACAGTTATCTTATCTTTTAATGTAACTCTCTCGTCCCAATATAATTATAGTAAAATCTATTAAACGGGTACAAGGCTGCCTGCATGTAAATACCAGAACACTCCATTCATACAAAACGTAAAAGCCAGATTGGTTTAAAAAGGAAAATCTGTTTTTTTTTTATTACTAACAGGTAAGTGCTTGACTATGATCATATCTGATGGTTAGTAGCAATACAATCTAAGTACTCTAACTTGGTAAAGGTTATTCGTTTCCACTCATCCTCGTAGTAGAACGGGAATTTTTGCTTAGGAGCTCGTTTGTAGGGACGTTGATAACAAGCCACGACCGATCTCTTCCACCAGTCAATAATTCAAATATTTTTTATTCAAGTAGGCTTTTAGAACAGTTTTGAATCGTCAAATATAGTTTTTACTAAAAATTTGTCAGTTTCACGTAAGGCGATCGGATTATAAACTCTGTATAGATTACATTTTCCGATGTGGGTGTGGTGGGTGTATACATTAGGCAACGGCACATTTCTTTACTTATTTAATTTTATTATTGTCTCACTGTATATTATTTATGAGATAGGATTGACAATGCATAAATAAAAATCATTAATTAGACGCAAATTTTTTACATTTTCACGAGCAAATATAATATAGGTTTATGATTATAAGTTTGTAGATAAGATATTAGGCCAAGTGCACAGAAACCAGTTGATGATTCACTAAATTCTTAACGCGAACAAACTGTAGTTACCAACCAATCAGCCATTTTGCCGCCGATCAAAAAAAAAAATATAAAACCTCAAAAAACGAAGTATCTTTTACTTTTATATTTTATTATTTGTGTTAAAACTTCTCCAGCTTTGACTAAGTCATCACTTACCACCAAGTATTTTCACGTTTTCATCGTTGGCCTGTCAGCTGTAAATAAAAAAATACTATTGACTAACTATTTTGGCGTTTTATCTTTTTCTATGTGTAATGCGTAAAACGTAAATAGAGACACCCACAAATTATTGGAATTTTGTTTAAACAAATATTAAATGTTATGTATAAGACAAGATTTCGTTACTGATTGAGTGTACTTTTATGTTCATTTACAAAACAAAGTTTACTCAACAATGTACATGTTATTTTTGGATGGTAAACGCTTTTAGGCACGAAACCCGACCTATACTCCTGACCAGGAGTGTCGACCAGGACACGGCGAGGGGGGAGACCTCGCAATACCCACTAAAACCCAGCGGAACCCTCTTCAACCATTAGTCAGGCACCAGGTGTTCAACTTTCGCATTCGCCCCTGCTACCTCAGATAAGTCCAATTGAGGATTCAAGGAGGCGGGTGGAGGCGTGTCACCACGCGTTGTCCAGTACCCTGCCTCTTTTAGCGGTGAGATGAGTATCCGCTGTAATCTTCCTCTTTCGCTCATGTACCTCCAAAGCGAGGCTACGGTCTCGCATAAGACGGATACTCCTGCCTATCTTCTCATTGGAGAGCATCGCACCTATAATGCAGCCTATATGCTAGCGAGAGATCGGCGCCGATCAACGCCACCAGGAGGTGGTTTTGAGGTCCCCAGGCTGCACAAGTTGAGTCGATAGCTGCACCACACTGTTGGCAAGCGAGTGACTCTTCCCTGGCCAATTCGATGCATAAACTTTCCGAAGCATCAATGCCCGTTCAGAACCTGCGAATCTGTAGGAGAGCGATCCGTGCTCTCTGGCAAGCCATTGTTCTAGATCAGATCGGATCGCCGCCACAATGTCCACGCCCGCTACTGGGGACCCGAGGTTCTCCTTCCATTTTTGGATCAAAGCCTGATCGGCCAGAGCTCTGATCCTTCGGACCTCGTCGGCATCAGACCACAGGGCCTATGGCATATTAAGGCTTGGTTAAGGGTATGTTAATACATATATTGGAATATTGAATAATATTATGTATATGACATTTAGTAAACATTAAATTTTATGAAATAAGTTATATTTTACATATATACCGCTCAGCCCCTCTTGATTATCTCGAATCAGCGATCACTGATATTAATAATGATTTGGCTACCATTTGCGAGTGGAGTAAGCGGTTTGGTCTTAGAGTAAATCGTATAAAATCCCAAGTTATTATTATTGGCAGTATAAGCACAATGTCGAGGGTGAATTTCCAAAATCTAACAAGTATTTCATATAATGGTGTAAATATTCCATACTCCCCGGTGGCTAAAAATCTAGGAATACATTTGGATAAGGAACTTTCATGGTGGCCTCATATCAAGGAGCTCAGTAAAAGAACATTTATTGCCATGCGCTCATTACGTCGTTTGCATTCTCGTCTACCGATTCCTACTAAAGTTATGTTAGCACATTCTCTTCTTCTCTTTATTCTCAATTATGCTGATGCAAGCTATGTTCACTTGACTGAGGACCAACTTAACAAACTTGAGCCTCTCCAAAATCTTGCTATTCGGTTCATATTTGGCTTGTGCAAATATGACCACTTGTCAGAATTTCGACTAAAGCTCAAGTGGCTTTCGATACGCCGTGGCCGGGATGAACATATACTTTCTCTTTTGTACTCTGTGCTATTCGATCCTAAATCGCCCCCTTACCTTAAAGAAATGTTTGATTTTCAGGGAGAACAATCCGAACAACGGCCAACACGTCAGCTTGTACTAAGAAGTCGTATTTGTAAAACTAATTATCTTAAAAAATCCTTCCAAGTGCAAGCTACGAGTTTGTGGAATTCACTCCCTTTAAGTACTAGGCAGTCTCCCTCATTCGTCGTCGTCGTCGTCGTCGTCGCTTCAACCGATGGACGTCCACTGCTGGACATAGGTCTCACATAATGACGTCCACAAGGCCCGGTCTTGTGCCGCCTGGCTCCAGCGGCTACCGGCGACCCTCTTTATGCCCGGCGACCCTCTGCGATCACCAACCCGCCTGCCAAGCGTGGTGATTACTGGCACAACCACGATGACAACAACAAGGCAGCAATGGCTCCCTCATTACATATCTTTAAAATCTCTTTTAGAAATCACTATCTGCAGCAGTTATAGACGACCTTATAGTTACTTTTGTACTAGTATATGTAGTTTTATTAATCTACATTTAGTCTATTATATAAACTACATCTACAAGCCTGTATTTATGTTATTATAATTATGTGTATGTAATGAGTATGTATTAGTGTGTAATATATTAGTATATAGGTTTATGTATATGTTACGCCACCCAATACTCTCTGCCACGAACGGTTCCTATACCAAAGGTTGTCTGGTAGAGATCGCTATCAAGCGATAAGACCGCCTTTTGTACTCTGCATACTTTTGTGTGCTACCTATATTTTGTATTTTTTATCTTACTGTGGTGTACTGAAAGTAATAAATAAAAAAATAAAAAATAAAGCTATGTATGAAAATGATATCACTGTACACTTTAAAAATGTAACTCTTATGACAATTAACATTAACAACAATCTATTCCATTTTATAATTTTTAATGGAATTGAAAAGAATCTCGAATATTTATTTGTTTTAAAAAGTTTTATGATTCGTATCGCGATGCTTTGACACTTGACAGATTTATGTACTTAGTTTTAAGGTAGTTTTAAAACAATCGAATATATAAAATAGAAATATTTAAACTGTATACGCGATAGCAATTAGCAATACATATTTTATCATAAGTAAAAATCTTGTTTAATACTATATAATATACTAAATATTGTTTTATACTAGCTACTACTCTAGCTGAGCCAGTAAACGTTGTTTTGCCATATAATAATTATTATCGCTATTAAAAAACAGGGTTTGGTCATAGAAGGGTGAAAATTTAGTTTTGTGTAATGCCACTAAATGCATAAAAATAAATACCTAAAGTTATCCTGTAGGAATCAAACTCAGGACCTCTGCTAGCAAACTCGTAACAACAACTTCAGCAAGGCCGTTACTTTCTCCGTTAATCTTCAAAAAGGCAGCACCTGTTTCAATAACACTAACATTTACAAACTTATGATGTTATTTCCATATTCCATGATAGTAACACAGATTGAACTACAGTAAAGCGTGTACGTGGTTTTTTGGTATCCTTACATGTTATGAAACAAAATCGTCCTCTGCGTCTGTCTGTTAGCGATAAACTAATTAACTACGAAATCAAGAATCTACAATCGAAAGAGTGGTTCTCGAGAAAGGTTTATGTATATAATTGTCAAGATTTTGTAAATTGGTTGAAATATAATGATAATTTTTGGAAGTGAAGTAAAATATCAAGCTGCCTTTGAGCTTTTACCTAAAACGCTGCTTCATCTCTTCGTTATATAAAAAAGGTAAAGTAGCCGCCCATTAGCGACCCATAGCTAGGCATAGGCCTTTTAACTGATATGAGACAAACAATGAACAATGTATGGTAAAATAATTCTTCTTTTATGGATTTGGAGAAAAAGGTAATGAGTTACTCTTAAAAGATAGATACATATCTATATTTTAAGAGTAACTCTTTATATTCTTTTTATCTTCTAAATGACAGAACTAAAAAATAGATTTGGTCTTAATATGAGGGGTGTTGGTACCTTTCAAAGTATTTTGTCGGCACCGACATCACTTCAGGCAAATTTAATGTTTAAAGTAATTCTAAAAATTTTGAAAGTTTAAAGCGTTTTGTTAAAAGTGAGGTTTTGTTAGGATACGATGGGTCTGACATAGTCTCATAAGAGACTCAAAGACCTTTAAAATAAATTAGAATAAAAAAAATAATCTTCGAAAAAATGATTATGTCGCTAGTCTACATATATTATGATGTTATGAAAATAGTATAGGTTTTGCAATTATTACTTTTGATTCATTTTTTGACGGCCTCGCTAGCGCAGTGGTGCGAGTACTCGCCTTGCTAACAATCGATCGGTCCCGGGTTTGATCTCCGGTAGAAAAAATTTAGGAAATTATATTTTCTAATTTGTCTGAGCCTGGACTGGTGGAAGGCTTCGGTCGTGACTAGTTACCACCCTACCACCAAAAAGTACCGCCAAACGAAGATATTTGTGTTCCAGTACAATGCTGTGTAGAAAACGTAAGGGGTATATCGCCTCTTAACAGATTAGAGCGCTTCCATCTTTAGACTGCATCATCACTTACTATCAGGAGAGATCACAGACAGGCTCTAAACTGTCAGCAATAAAAAAAATATTTTGAATGTCATGTAAGTTTAAAACTTCTAGCTCTAAAAATGACAATTCAATCCCTTAAAATCCTTTCTTCATGTCCTTTCTCAGGGTCTAGACCAAATTTAATTGAAATCGGTTCCCTAGATTTGAAGCGAAAGCGCGACAGACATACAAAGATATTTTCGCATTTGTAATATTAGTTAGGATTTAAATTAAACATAGCTAAGTGAACTTCGTTCTTGATAACTTTGTATAAAATTTAAAAGAACTCTATAAATAAGCACAGTTATCTTATCCAAAAATAATTAAATTTTTTTTGATATTGTACATAAATATTGTCACACAAAATTTAAAAGAAACCATATTTATATTAAAACAGGAAGTATTAAAAATTATATACTAATATTTAGTTATATGTACTAAAATGGTCCCTCATACATTTCCTGGTGTTTTCTAAAGTTTGCTTAAGAATATTCTTGTCAAACTTAATCCAACAAATTTAAATAGTATATTCAGATTAGTTCAGACAGATAACACGATAACGGCTTGAAACATTTACTGTACTCTGAAAATAGTACTATTAAGCTTATATAATAAATACAAGGTACAAGGCTATCACCTGTAAATCGGAGGTTTATTAGAGCATAGGCAGACTACGATGCTCTACTGTGGGTTCGCAGGTTATGCAGGTTTCCTCATGATGTTTTCCTTCAGCACCAAGCGCAATGTATTGGAAAGATCAATCAAGTACGTACCTTTCTTTTTTAAACCTAAAAGAAACCTCAGGTTCGAATTCTGGACATGTACTACTAAGTTTCTCTTTTTAAAAAGAAGGTGACGTATTTTATTATTCTGACTATTTTAACACAGTGAGGAAACCTAAGCATCCCGGGAGGATTCCGGGATATGTGTAGGTTACCAAGCTGCAGTGGAGCAACGTGGTGGGTCTATGCTTTAGAAAAGTCCCAGTCCAGACTCTGATAATTTCAGAAATGAAATTTCCTAAATTTGCCCGGCCGGCTATCGAATCCAGGATTACTGATAATGAAGCTAGTACTTGCACCATTGTGCCAGGAAAGGCGGTAAAAAGTCTCATCAATTTCTATACCGAAATACGTCGGAGATGGTAAAGACATGTAAGCCACGTGAAAGCATAACAGACAAGCAGACAAACAATTACTTTCGCATTTAGAACATTATTATAGATTATGTATCATTTATCAGGTTACTGCTTTACTGACTCACTATACAAAAAAACAAATTGTATATAGAACTTATAAAGAAATTTGCCAGTGTATAAGAGGCGGTCTTATCACTTGATAGCGATCTCTTCCAGACTACTTTTGGTGAGAGGAACAGAAGATGGATAGATGGGGAGGTTCAAATACATAGAACATAATACATGCATAGAATACTATACAACTTTATCATTCATACATATAATTACACAGTTATATACATACTAATAAATTCAATATAAATATAAAATTTGATTGCCTATTATTAGTTGGACTATATCAATGTTTTTAAGTTTCAGTATTCAAACATTACAACTGCCTTAATAGTTGGCCACAGTCATGAGGTCCTGGGTTTGTGCTCCAGGTCGGACGAATATTGAGTTTTCTATTAAGATTTTCTCAATATTTGCCCGAAGTTGGGAAGTTGGCGGTGTGCTGGAGCTCCGTGCCTCAAAGAGCGCGGTAAGCCTTCGGACCTGCGCCTCATTTCTCTCCGACCGTGTTGAATTCCTGTCGCATCGTGGCCGATAATATTGAAGCAATAGAGAGTGTACTTGTATACTTTGCCTGCCAACCCTTAGTACAGCAGTGTGGTGGGTCTATGCTCTAATAACTATCTCTCCTATGAGTGGGGTGGCCTGTGCCAATAACAGTAGGACGTTAATGGGCTGCTACTTACCTTACCTTATTCAAACATTGCTTCTATATTGATGTACCTAACTATATAAAAAATAATTAAAAAGTCATCTAAGCATTACTACGGTTAATAACACCGGCACACAAAAAAGAATTGTCTATATACGGGGCGCCACCTATCTACGGGCATTTTTTCTACCCGCTGAATATGAATTTCAAGTCAGTTTAGGTCGTCCAGCCTTCAATTTAGAGTAAATTGCAAAAAACCCCAAAAATAGCGAAAATTCAATGTTTTGGCAAGGATAAAAATTTTACGAGAGTATTGTACTGTTTCATTCTCAAATGACCTACAACGTAGATATAATTTCTTCCACCTTTTCCGTTATTTAGTATATAGTTATTAGTTAGGTATTAGTTATTTTGACATCGTGTTGGGATTTCAACTTCTTCGATCTGTAGACTTCTTTTCATAGCATGATCGCTTGTACTTTATGAAGATTGTTTATGATTCAGCCTAGATCCCACACTCTGTTTGTGGTCGATGTAATTTATGTTGACTTGATGAAAAAAAAAAAACAAAAACAGAGTAAACTTGAAATTAACCATTTCGCATAACTGTTACTTCTGTATGACTGAAATTGCCGGTTTTACTTCGTCGAATACTAAAATACAGTACACCAATGTTTCGTCAGATGTTAACCCACAAACAAACAGTTATATATTTTTTTTCTTGCCAAAACATTGAATAGTGTACAGACATTTTTTTTGTGTGCCGGTGTAATTTTACTATTTACAGATGCCATAATTTTTTTTAATTTGAAAATTTGCTGTCTCGTTAAAATCGTTTAAAATATTTTAAAATACACACAATCGGAGGTGACATGTATATTAAGAAAAAGTTTTTGTTTTGCTTTTACAAACTTTAAAATTAAATTTGGTCTATAATTATATATATAATAGTAGCTGAAACCGCGACTTCGTCTGCGTGGAATGTTTTTTTTGGTAGCATTTTCATTAATTTAGGCAGATTGTTTTACAAATAAGAAATATACTCGCACTGCCCTTTGAGGGTGGAATTTCCTAAAATTTTCTTTTGATAGTTTCCATTACCTGAAAAAAAATTCTGACCAAGTTTCACATACCATAAAAGTTGGTAAATGTGAATTTTTTTTTTAAAGTATGAAAATTTGAATTTTTAATCAACACCCCCGCAACCCCCATGCGGGTGGAATTTCGTAGTTTCCGTTCTTAGCTAACCTCTATTCGGCAAAAGGAATATTCCTACCAAATTTCAAGTCTACGCTTTATGTTATAGGAAAACTAAAACGACATAATTTATATGCTAAAATTGGTATATTTTAAACTAATCAATAGTGTTTAATTATATATATTTATTAGAAAAACAAATGTTAAATTGTTTATTTTTTTGCATATGGCGTAGGAATTCTTAATTCGTAAATTAGTTTTGTGTTATAAATGACGTTATTGTTATGTTCGAGCGATACTAACCTTGCGTACACATGAACATATTATACGTGCAGCTCTTGTACTAGTCACGATCACCTGACGTTGCATCGCACACGGAAACAAGTAATGCCCTACAATTAACATTTTAATAACTCATACAAGTGAGTAATAGACCATTGATCAATCGAAAACGGCCATCAGCAGTTTTATCCAGTCATGTCTGATGCAGCGGGTCGAGTTTTAACCAGAAAGAATATTTCCTAAAATCTTTTAGTGTGATTATTTTTGTGATTCAATTCTTAGATCTTACAGTACAGTAAGGTAAATGGCAGCCTATTAAAGTCCCACTGCTAGGAGCCAGGGCTCCTCAATAAGTGAGGGTTTTCAGAGCTGTTTCCCTGCCGGCGGGCTTAGTCCTGGGATATGGAGGTTCCCTCACGACGTTTACCTTCACCGAGAAACAAAATTAATAGACTACAAGCCCACGGAAAAAATTAACCAGTGACATGAACCATCGTGAATCAGTAAGCTGTTACTATATAATAAAATAACTTTGAGCACTATTCGTCATTTCTGTGCGGTACAGGTGAGTACACGAGCTTTTTTATCTTAATATTTTTATTTATTTACCATTTATAATGAACGGTGATAAGGTAAAACGGTAATATTTAATGATACATACATTTCAGGATCAACCGAGGTATTACTGCTGTAAAAGTTTTACTACACTGTACAATTTTTCTCAAAACAAATTAAATTAATGACTAATAAAAAAATGACATTTAAAACAATGTATGCGCGAGTATACAAATAAAAGACTTTTTTATTAAGAATTGTAAATTTAAAAATAGAAACATTCTTTATTCGAGTAGGTTCAAACAGCACTTTTGAATCGTCAGTAGTCTGTCCGTTGGTGACAAATCTACCACCAGTTCGGTAAGTTGATTTCGCTAAGAAGAAACTGGCAAGAAACTCAACGGTTACTCCTTTAAATACAGTTTATGTAGCTTTCATGTGCAACTGGAATCAAGTCCAAACATCTTTGTGGCTTAAATAATCTTCAACATTATAATATGTCTTTTGTAATAGGACGTTTTAGTATATTTCTTAAAACTTCTTAAATTTATTTGGAGGCAAATCCAGAGGTAATTCGGGTATCTTATTAAAAATGTGTATGCTCAACCCGACAAGTGATTTCTGAACCTTCTTCACTCTAAAATAAAAGTTTGTTTTTATTTCTTGTATTAAAATTATGTTTCGCTCCTTTTGCTGTATAATTGAATATTATCACGGATATATAAAATGTTATTCAATATATATTGCGACGGTACAGTGAGAATTGGTATTTCTTTGAATTTTTGTCTTAAGGAAACGCGAGATCACAATTGATATAAGGCACGTATTGCTCTTTTTTTGTAATTTAAATGCAGTTTCAATGTCCGCCGCCTTACCCCATAACGGCATGCCGTAAGACATAATGCTATGAAAATAAGCGAAATACACCATTTTATCAATTTCAACATCAGTGTTTTGTCTTACTTTCCTAACAGCAAATGCAGCTGCATTAAGTTTGCCTGCCAGAGCCTTAATATGGGTACCCCACTGAAGCCCGAGTCTAAGGTTATTCTTGAGAAGACTGTAGACATAACTTTCATTAATGGTCTATAATCTAAATCGATATTTTTACAGGCTTCATTTGCATTTGGCAAAGTGAATTCAACACACTTAGTCTTTGCAGAGTTTAATATTAAATTATTAACAGAAAACCAACGTGAGACATGTAACAGGGACATTTACATCGTCATAATTTTCTACATTTCTGTCTACTTTAAACAGCAAAGAAGTCTTGTCAGCAAATAGGACTATATCACATTTGTCTTTCACATGGTTCGCTAAATTATTTTTACATATCAAGAACAAAAAAGGGCCAAGTATTGACCTTGTGGGAGACCCATTTTTATAGTTAATCCTAACGACTCAAAACCGTTTACGAACACCTTTTGAACTCTATTTTGAAGAGCTCAACGAATTAATTGAATATTAATTAATTAGTGTTATTTTCCGTATTCATTAACATTGAATATTTTTTATCATCTACAAGGATAAATTTATTATAAAATAATAAATTAACAAGTATTGTTAAGTAACGCGATAAATTAAAAAATTAAAAGTTCGTGCCTAGAAAGTACACATGTCAAAAGTGAAATTTCTTTGGCAAACTAATTTTTAAGTCTTGTTTATTTTTATACAAATCTAGAACTTTATACATTTCCGAGACTTAGAGGGAAGAAAAAAGGAAGATATGATAGGAATTTATTAATTTAATTGTCATTAAAATATTAAAAATATCTAAATTTGTAAACAAAAATACCACATGTTTTTGTCAATATTAGAATTGATTAATTAAATTTTGTTTTTCAATTTCAATGTACAGTGATATGCATGATAGGAGACTTTCTGATGATTTTCAGTCAAACAAAAAGTTTTTCTGGAAATCAATACAATTTGCCCGAGGGAGATCTACTTCCTCGGAGCTTTGTAAAATCAGAAGTTTAGATGGAAGTTTAATAAAAGGAGAAGAATGGATATTGAAGAGATGGAAGGATCATTTTGAAAGTTTGTTTGAAAGAAATGAAGCAGAGGTAAATATGGCCTCTGCGGATAGCAATGAATGTAAGACAAGTGATAGCGAGATTAGTATGGATGACATCATGAAAGCGATAAAAGGTATGAAATCAGGTAAGGCTGCTGGGTATGACAGAGTGTCAGTCGAGATGCTGAAGGCTGGCCGCGGGATTGTGGTAGCTCAGCTGTACTGCCTTTTCAATATATGCTGGGAGAAAGGTCAAGTCCCAAGAGATTGGAGCAAGGCCGTAATTGTCCCTCTATATAAAGGAAAAGGGTCACAGCAGGAGTGCAAAAATTACCGCGGTATCAGCCTTCTTAGTGTCGTCGGCAAATTGTATGCAAAGATATTAATTGAAAGGGTGATTAATGAAACTGATGGGAAAATATGGGACGTGCAAGCGGGATTTAGAAGAGGAATGGGATGTACGGATCAGGTCTTTTCTTTACGGTGCATAACTGAAAAATGTTTGGCTAAACACCAAAAAGTTTATTGCGCGTTCGTAGATTTAGAAAAGGCCTATGATCGAGTGGTGAGGAATGAGCTGTGGTCAACGTTATCTACGTATGGGGTGAGCGGTTGTCTGATCCAAGCATTGAAGTCTCTCTATGAGGGTTCTAGTGCCTGTGTCAGAATAAACGGAGCGTACACGGAGTGGTTTCCTGTCGAAAGAGGTGTTCGACAGGGATGTGTTGCGTCACCATGGCTGTTCAACCTTTTCATGGATAAATGTTTGACAGATTTAAAAGAAAGTATGTATGGGTTAAGAATGAATGAATTACTCATCAAATGTTTACTCTACGCTGATGATCAAGTAATACTTGCGTCATCCGCTAACGAGCTACAGGAGATGCTAAATATTATGAATGAAGCTTTGAAAGGGAAAGGAATGAAAGTGAATGTAAACAAAACGAAAGTTATGCTTTTTGAACGAGATGAATCTATGATGAATGGCAATATTTTGATAGATGGGGAACAAGTGGAAGAGGTGAAAGAATTTGTATACTTGGGATCTAAATTTACAAAAGATGGAACATGTGAAAGTGATATCGAAAGGAGAGTGAATGCAGGGAATATGGTAAATGGTGCTCTGCATGCTTTTATGAATAGCCAGATGGTGTCTCAAAGGGCTAGACTGGCAGTGCATGCTGGAGTGTTGGTGCCAACACTTATGTATGGTAGTGAAAGTTGGGTATGGCAGAAGAATCACAAAAGTAAAATAAATGCGGTAGAGATGAGAGCGTTGAGAAGCATGAGTGGATTAAAACTGAGTGACAGAGTAAGAAATAGTGTGATAAGAGAACGTTGTGGTATAAAAGAAGACGTAGTGACTAAAATTGAGAAAGGTATGCTTAGATGGTTTGGGCATGTAGAGAGAATGAATGAAAGGAGACTGACAAAAAGGATTTATGAGTCAAGAGTGAATGCGAAAGTTGGAAGGGGAAGACCGAGGCGAACGTTCCTGGACCAAATCCAGGACATTTTAAATAACGGCCAGGTCAAGAGTACTCTAAACCGACGAACTTGTATGAAAGGTTTAATGAGATTGAAAGAAGCGAAGGAGATATGCAAGGATCGTGGCAAGTGGAAGGATGTTGTCTCTGCCTACCCCTATGGGAATGAGGCGTGATGCTATGTATGTATGTATGTAATTTCAAATTTAGAAAATAGTATTTAGCAAATATTTTATATTTCATGAAAAGTACTATATTAAATTATTAAATGACGAGTGGCAAATTAAAATGCCACATGTTTATTTATAAATATTAAAACAACCTAACCTTCAAACGAATTAACATGGCGGTTCACATCTTCATGATGCTAATCATGCGTTTAATCCGTAAACATTTTACCCTCATGCGTCTAAAGAAGTTTCACTTCAAAAAGATTAATTTATATAGTTTGGGAAAAAAATTACGCACGTGTGTTTAGTGCCCACAAAGGACCACTAGTTTGTATTATTTATTGCTAATAGATTATCGTTTAACTGTGATCTCATCTGATGCTAAAGTGATACATTATAAGAAGCGTGCTAGTCTGCTAAGACGTATTTTACCCTTTGCTTGGTAGTACGTCTTTCTTAGTCGGATGGTAACCCAGACCGATGACTTGCTCCAGTCCAGATTCAGACAAATTAGAAAATGCAAATGTCTAAATTTCCTCTGTCGGCAAACGAACTCAGGTCCTCTGCTAAGCGAAGCCGGTACTCGGACAATTGTGCGAGCGAGGCCGTCAAAATAAAAACACTCGTACGTGACATGTTTGCCAATTATCGTCGTTAATTATCCAAAACACGTAATTATCGACATAATATACACGAGCTATGAATTTATCGCTTTCCATAATAGTACCACTAATGATAATATTTGGTACAACTAATTTATCCTTACATATGAAATGAAATGATAAGAAAATTTTAAGTGATAATTATTTTAAATGATAATAATACTTTATAGGAAAATAACACGGTTTCACAAAAAATAATAGATGAAAACAAATGTTTTTCTTAAATTATGTTACTAGGACATTTAGGTTTATATTTATGTTTACAATATGGCTATATTCTATCTTTTTCTTATACGAGTTTCTTGATAGTTCACCCTTTTGACGTGATTACGTTTTACGTTTTACGTGACGAGGCAATTCAACAAAACGAATGATAACATAACTGGTGGTAAAATACAGGTTGGTATTATATCTATTACATCCATATATGTTAGTAAGGCCTGTATTGTATATTTTATATAGAAACTATTACCCGTTACGAGACGTATTCACGTAAAACAAACGGCCATGTCCATAACACAGCCACACCTAAATTTTTTGCATTTTTTTTGGTATTACCCCCTTTTTAGCAGTCACATTTGAAATATATTACTAGTTTCTTATGAATATATCGCTACGAAATGTGATATTACGTTGAAAACTTTGTGATTCATTCTAGAAACTCTATAAAAGTGACACGCGTCAAAAAATATAAACTTCTATAAAATTTTTACGTGAAATATGGCGATAATTAAAAAGTTAAACGTTGATCGAGTAAAAACATTGTTCGGTAAATATTACTCACCTTTGATACTCGTTTCCAATCACCTTTTTAAAAGAAATGTCGCTATTCTTTGCACGTTTATGTGTTAAGCGTCGCGTACGCATTAGAAATGGCAGAGTTATATTTTTCAATACTAAAATTGATTGATTACTATAAATTTCAAAGTGACACTTTTGACAGTACAGAGTTTTTGGCGTAAGCCTACTTGATTAAGGATCTTTTTATTAAATTTGATCTGATTATGATTTGAAATTTGATTGATATATATAACATATGAAATGAATATATATTGAAATAATTGTAGCTGTTATTGTTTATAGTCAATAGTATTTTCGGGAAAAATAAATTTATAAAACGTCTCGCATTTATCATTACAAACATGAAATTACGAATTTTACCCTACATTGTTTGTTGATTGTGCAATTTACAATTTCATTTGCAATGTAAAACAAATAAACGAATTAGAAAACCAATAATTTTTTCGTCATGCCAAAATCTTCCAAATATCCTTCTTTAATATTTGATAGTATGAAAAGTTTTTTTTGACGAAATTTAAGCTATTTAAAATATTTTTTTATGTAATGATATTTTATATCATTAGGCGAATTCATAAAAAGCTAATGTCTGTAATTTAAATCCATTTAGTACTCTTAACCCGCGTAGAGTCTGAGCCTGTGACAATATGAGAATAATTATTCTTAATGGGCTACGTTTCGAAAGGAATCGAGCGAATAGGTTTAGAGATCTCGTGATGAGTAATTGATCATTTTTTACTTAAAAATAGTGATAAATAAAAATAATAAGTAAAATATGTGCGTGCGTGTGCATGTGTGTGTGTGTGTTTGTGTTCGCGTGCGTGTTTGCGCGTGTGTAAAATATAAATATTTATTGGATATTACAAAACCATCCTCTATATCATTCTAAAGAAACTGGTTAATCACACATCATTAGAATGGCTTCGTAGTAACGTACGTAGTTAAAAACATTTTTGTTTTATATATAAAGACAAAGAAGGCCAGGTTAATTTGAATATTTAATTTTTCAATAAATAACTTACTTTCTAACTTAAGCTTAAACCTGTAATTGTGATACACTTTTCCTAAAATAATTTATTATAATATTGTTTTAACTTAAAATATAATACAATATGCAAAGCGTTATTAATATTGTTTTTTTGATATCGTACTTTGTTACACTGCGATTGATTTTTGAGGTAGTTATATCTAAATAAATTTATATTTCCATTAATTTTATAAATCAATCATATTATGCTCTATTTAAAAAAAAATACTAAGGCATTATTCAAATATAATTTTGCTTCAAAGACAATTTTGAATTTGGCTCTATAATATATGCATAAACTTCAATAAAAGTTATTTCTTCATATATGTTGCAGGTGTAAACATAAGCTTATCATTTTGGTATTATTATCGAAAAATCTGATAACAGGGAAGAATATTCCACTTTTTCTTAAATATCACGAAATATTAGTGTTAATCGTTATTTCTCTTATGTCTAGAGAGTTATAGTTGCTTATCATGAACTAGTAGTCTATAATTCAATTCCCTTTGCTGTTGTTACAGTGTTTTCATTTCGACCTTGTATGTAATTTTCTGGATAGAACCTTCTGAAATGCCAACCAAAACTCTTTCTTGTAGCATTCTTGCTAAGTGTAGGACTAGAAGGCAAGGATTCGCCAGCTACTGAATAAGTTGTGTCCTCTTGACTTGAGGACATCTGTGTAAGGGACAAATTGGTAGGACTTGAAATTAATTGCGGTGAACATTTTATATCTTCTTCAAATTCTTTAAGCTGGCTTGCGCTGCAAAGTGGGGTTTCTACCTGTTCAACTGTGTCCAGGTTTTCAATATCGATGCTATAGGCTTCATGTTTCTTTGACCAGCTGTAAACAAAAGAAAACAAAGTTTCTTGTTATTAGTAAGTTTATTATACTTACATTTAGAGTACTTTTTATAATCTTCTCTGAGTAAAAATGTATTCAATGTAAAAGCTGCTGGTGAGCCAAAAATAAATGAAAAAAAAAATCATCTTACATAACAAATAGCTCCGTAACTGATTATGTCCCTCTTAGTATTTTGTACATGACACAAATTAATTAAAAATAAAGCTGGTTTCGATGTTGACAAAATACGTTTATATTTACCTTAAGACATTTTTAAATCTATATCCCCAAATTATTTCCTTAGAGAGATACGAGGTTTTGCTTTGACTGACTGTTCCCATGTTTTTGGATGAGCCGGTTAAACAAACTACTATCTCGAATCTGAAACAATTTGTAATAAGAAAGAAAGAGAGATAGAGTGGGATCTAAGAGTCTATCAGGTTTTCTTTTACGTATACAATCTTATTTCATTCCATTGTCATTAAAGAAGTCTTTTTATTTCTCAATAAATTATACTAAGAAGAAAGCTATACATACAGTAGAAATGGTAATATCTTACGTAATTTTTAGTGAAATGCGGTGAACCAAAATATAGTTATTTTTGCAATAAAGCAATATGAAAAGAAAAGGCAAGAAAGAATTACCTAAAATCCATCATATCTTGAGCTGAGAGATCGTAAAGTGGACTTTTATGATTTATTACGTGCACTACAGTAATTGGCCAGAGAAGAAAGGCACGTGCTTCCTTCAGTTCGAGTTGATGTATATAGTTCTGTACTCTTTCCCCTTCCAACGTTCTGTAAAAATGTAATTAGTGCAACTGAAATTTTATTTAATTTTGGGGTTAAAATATTTAGAATTAGGTACACTTCTTCTACTGTATTAATTTCATATTCTAACCTTATTGGCTTAAGCATATATGCGGTTATGGTACTTCCAATTAAATGCGCGTTTAACAGATCCCACACCCTGAATTGAAGACATAGTTCACCATCGCGGAGACATACCTATAAAAACAAAAGAAAAATAACTCTCCACGCAATTCATTTTCGTACATTCAATTTGGGACAGCAGAACTTATAATTAAGATACGTGAGCACTAATGTAATTCAGCATGACACAAAGACCCACATTGTGGAGGCGTTGGTACGACAGATGCCACAAACCATTTTTGCTTGAGAGGATAATACCACGCTCCTACAAGAAATAGCACCTCTTCATGCCAGATGTCCTGAAGGGCGCCTACCATCTCTCGAGCTACTGCAGTTTCCGCCGGATTTATAATTACGGTATATCACGGATCAGAGCATAGCACGAAGCCGAGGCATGCCTTATAGAAAATATATAAAACCTATAACTACTATTAAAGGCCAGATAGGAACAACCAAACAGTAAAAGAGAAAACTCTAGGTTAGTCCACACTTCATCGTACATACACTCGTTTAAAAAAATTGAAGATTTTGTTCTTAAATGAAGCTGAAACCTTCCATATGATAAGTTAGTGTTCTAACTAAGGACATATGAAAGAAAAAAAATCAGAATCAGTCTACTAGTTTCGGAGTTCATCGCGATCACACTCTGTAACAGGGATTATTTATATGATTACACTGTAGAGTTTACTTTTCTTTTGTATAAAAAGGCAGGGTTTAATTTACTTACTGTGGCTTTCTTACTGAAACCAACATTTGCACCTTGCCCATGGGGACGCACCAGTTTTGTGAAAAATAATCCTGCGAGACCGCCCGACAAAGCAGTTCCTGCTACGATCTGTGAATTTTATTGAAAATAAAAAAGATTTAAAAATATTTCTGCTTACTATTTGGAGATATGATTGAAAATTTCAATGGCAGAGCCAATGAACGCAATTATCATACTTAATTATCTCTCGGTTTAAAAATAAATTGCAACAAAGCAAAACTTTTTTCATTATAATCTAAAATAAAGACTATCCAAAGTCGTAATATCAATTTTATACAAATAGAATTTAATTTTTTTTTAATTTTGTATCGTTATAATTCATTATTGCCGGGTTTCCAACGAATTAGGAAGGCAACGCATTAGAATCACTATTACTTCTGCAAACTTTTATGGCTGACAGAATTTATTTACCACGAGGTTATTTTCGGTTTGTTATTTTATACCGCAGAATTTAATTATAATCTCAGCCAATACTTGGAATAAAATGAACATCAAAGAAATTGTTTATGTTTTAATTCTTTCACATTTATCATTTTTACCTCAAATACCATGATAATTATCGCTTCAGGACATTCTTCATTAGGGTACCGCACTCCATAACCAATTGTCATCTAACAAAGAAAAATATTATATAAAAATCCATCTGTTTTTATATGTAGAAAGTCAAACACATTAAAACAAACAATAAATTAAGTTTTAAGAAACAATACAAAGATTATTTTCAACAGAAAGTAACGTCAATGTAATTTACAAAATAAATTTTTATATTATTATGAAAATAGGTTGAATTAATTTTTATTGTAAATAATCAATTGTTTAACCTGAGTCTCCACAGACATCATGAGAAGACCAGCAAATGAAGAGGTGCCAGTGACGCAGTGCTCCTTTCCATCGCCGATGTCATCCTGGTACGAAGAGGCGACGGCATACCAAATTCCAGCAAATATAAACCAGAAGATGAAATAGGAACATACCATCAATAAAATTATGAAGCGCCATTTAGCATTGATCTGCAAAACACAAATGAAATCAGAGATAAATTTAGCAAATTGCACCATCTATTTTGCCTTAGCTCTGGACTGGTCGGAGCATCTAGAAACTTTTAGCCTACCTACCTTCTCTCTTTTCTTTGACGGTATCACTAACGCTAGGGATAACTGGAAGAGATGGCTGTTGAGAGATAAGACAGCCTAATTGCTCACAAGAAGTACATAATACTGAACAATTGGACATATCTTCGTGTCGTGGTTTTCAATACAATTCAATCTATCTCTTATTTGATTAACACGGTACCATCTTAAGCTGCATTATCTCTTATTATGTGAGAATATAGTCAAAAGCTATCCTGTCAGCAATAAAAGTTATACTTAAACAAGCTTTTTAACAAATCTTCTCGTAATTTTCATACATGAAGTTTATATGTTACCATTAAGGAATGCACATCATAACTCTAGCGTATTACAATAAATTTAGTTGTTTCTAAAAGATTTAGTTCTTCAAAAATATCTTTTAAAGTACCAAGTACAATATTTATAATACTAACCACAGTGTTAACAATATCTCTTAAGTATTTCATAGATTTTGCAGGTATATTACTTCTGACGGGTACATTTTCTTCTCCACTTTTGTAAACAACTCTTCGTGATCGAATTGGTCTGCCATGTTGACGCCTGAATATTAAACAAACAATTTAGACCTTTAAGTAAGTAACAGCCCATTAACGTCCCACTGCCTCCTCTCTCGCATGAGAGAGGGTTTTTAGAACATAGACCCACCACGCTGCTCCACTGCGGATTGACAGGCATAGTACTCTATACCTTCACTCTCGTAGTCCGATATGACGGAATTTGACACTCGCGGCAAGAGATCAGGCGCAGGACCGACGGCTTAACGTGCTCTCCGAGGCATAAAAATAGAAAATCTTAGTAGAAACTCAATATTGATTTTTGAATTGGCCCGACCCGTACTCGAACCCAGGAATTCATGTCTGTAGTCGAACATACTAGCCACTAGACCAATGAGGCAGTATTTAGGCCTATATTTCGGTTGATATGCATTATAATATTATTTTTAATTAACCACCGAGTCTCTTGCTGATTTATTATATACAGTTACTAACGACTGCTTATTTAAATAACAGATATTTTCATTACATTGAAAATGTATTACTTTTTTATATTTCACTAGCAATGCCCCCCGGTTTCACCCACATAGATACCGATCTCGTGGCAGTGGAAAGTCATGTGAATAAAATGGTACACTAACATTGTTTTTTCTAGATTTTAAATTCGTTATATCTTTTGAATAGAATGTCCGATTTCAGTAATTTAAAAAGTATTTTACAGGTATTTAAACGATCTTTAATAAAACATGTAGGATAACGGTTAATACAGAGGTATAAATAATAAGGGTTGATTATTGTCGGCATTGTTATTAAAAAGGCAAAAAAGTCGCGGTCTTTTTTTGTAGATATTAATACGTTCTAAAATAACGTAAAACAATTTTTGTTCTATCATCAATAGTTTCTGCAGCGCACGCGATAACAGATTTTTGAGACATTTTTTTATACCTTGGGTTTCATTAATGTTTTTTTATTAGTGATTTTTTGAGAAAGTAATATAGCTTATCTCTCAGTGAGTTTTTGTTTGATAACATTACAAACATACAAAAACACAAAAGTTTCTTTTTCGTAACTCTTATTCTATTACTTATCTAACTTTTATACATTATAAGTACATATCTAACTTTTATATATTAAATATTTGATTATGTTAGAGTATTAAATAAAATTCAACTAGTTTTAGATAACCCAAATAAAAAGTTTTGAAATACAATTACATATGTAGGTATATCCTGTTTTTTAGGTCTTAAATATAGAGAAAGACGAATATAATAGTTAACAATTGGGAAAATTTGATAATGTTGATATTTGGAAAAACTTGTTATAAATAAATTACAACTTAATGTCAAGTTTTGTATCTGTGTAAAATTGATGATGATTTATAAAATTGTAGTTCTCTTGTAATAGCTTATGGTAATGTTTTCGTTAATTTAGTTTCTTGATGTTAAATTCTTTTCATGTGAAAAACTATAATACGCGTTATTTTTTTCTGAACTGTTTGTTTGTGTACGTAAGAATGCAATGTTTCATTGCATTTTTACGTACTTTTTAAATGTGATACATTCTTAAATATTTCAGCAATCTGTTTCAACTCTGCTGATTTAATTATTTCAGTTTGTTTGTCGGTACTATAAATAAAGAAGAGTTACTTTTATTTATTTTAATTGCATCGCAAACTTTAACATTACATTTTCAATCGATTGAAACCTAAACAGTTATCTTTAAACATTTGAGAAAGAAATAAACAGTTCGTGTATTTCTGGAAAATGTCTCACATTGATTTGATATCTTATCTAAATTTACGATAAATTTGTATCGAAAAATTTCTGCTTGAAAAATAAATTCTTCATAACAAGTAAAATTGAAATCATGTGTGTAATTTCGATATAAAGACAAATCCCCAGTTTAAGTACTAGCCAAACTCCAGCTTTTTTCTGACACTATAACGTAAGTAGAAGCCCATTAATGTCCCACAGCTGGGCACAGGCCTCCTCACTCATATAAGAGAGGATTATTAGAGCATAGACCCATCACGCCGCTCCACTGCGGGTTGCCAGGCATAGTATACAAGTGCACGCTCCGTGACGGCAATCCGACACGACCGGGGAGAGATCAGGCGCAGGACCGACGGCTTAACGTGCTTTCCGAGGTACGACGTTGGAACACACCGCCAACTTCCCAACTTTAGGCAAATTCTGAGAAAATCTTAATAGAAAACTCAATATCGATTTTTGAATTGGGACCTCATGACTGTGGTCGAATATGATAACCATTATACCAATGAGGCATATTTTTTATATATTTACGATTTTTGTTATCAGAAGAGTAATATTTTGTTACTTATATTTGATGACTCGTTGATTTGTTATATATTTTCGGAACGCTTGCTTATCAAAGGAAATCGGAATAGTTCTCTATGTTTCATTAAATGAAATAATACTCAACACATGCCCCGTTATCTACCAAAGTATTTTTTACGATAACAGATGTCATTTAAGTGATGAATTGAATATAACTTGCTTTACGTCCTTCGAAGACTAATGTATCCGTTTAAACTCCTCATATATTTCAGACTATCGCAAAACAGTTAAGATACCAAATACAATTTCCATGGTAAAAACATATATTTTTGGTAAAAAATCTACTTACTGATTCCGAAAGCAACGAAACACGATCCATTACATTTTAAGGTATTGTGTAAAGTAACACAATACTTGAAACGTAATAATTTGATTTGTAATATTTAGCAAAGGACAACTAAATATCAACAAAGTTTCCAAAATTCAGAAGAAAACCAAATAGTTTTTTTTTTGTAAAACACCATTATATTATGTTTCTTTTTCTAAAAGATTAGAAAACATATAATTTTGAATAGTTCCCGGCGGTGTCACTCGTATTGTTTCCAACCCTGATTATCGGATCAAATTGTAAGCCTAAACCATTCTCAAAACCGAATGGAGCACACACAAAAAATGATCAAAATTGGCCAGCTGTTAAGGAAGAGGACAGATACAAACGTACAGATGGTTTATATATAAACATTTATATATTATAGGGATTGAAAATAAGTAAATAGAAGAAAACCATAGAACAAAATCTTATTTACGATGGCTCTTCTAAACTCACAACAGACACTCGTATATAATTGTATATCTGTTTGTTCCCTCTAATTTCAGAAATGACTCGATCAATTTAGACAAGACTTTCATTGATAGCTGATATTATAAGGAGAAACTTGGGCTACTTTTATTTCACTAAAATTGGGTTTCCGGGAAAACAATATTAAAAATACTCGTCTGATTGACTTCAATTACGGCATAGATATTTCTTTCGCGACGTAGTCTACCACTGAGAACATATTTCCCTATATTCGAACAGGCTCGAGTACTATGCGAGTAATACGGGGAAAAGCTTTAATATATAACTGCTATGTTTATAGCTTGATGATTATATCTTACCGCATTCCTCTAAGCTTTCTTCGCCTTTTAGTATAAGGCGATGAATAATTATTGTATGTGATAGGTCCATATGTATCTGTATCATCGTCGATGCTCCCGGCCATTTCTATTGTTTCATAAATATCTGTAGAATTAACCGAACTAACTACTGGTTGAGTTGATGTATCAGAAATGTGTCTCTTTTCTGAACTTTTAGGAGTTTCTGTTTCAACATCTATTGTCATCACAAGACCACCATCAGTATGTTCATCTTCACTCGAATATTGTGAGCTATACCCTCCCACATCATTTGTTCTAATATCACATTCATTATCAACATTTGTTACCATATAGGGAAAAGCGATTTCTTTACCTTCAACATAAGTTTGTGAAATTCTGTAATGTTTTTTAATGTCTTCGTTTGTGTAGACTTCAGTGTTTGTAATATTTGGTATTTCGTAAGAAGATCTTTCAGTTTCATTGCCGATTGCCGCGGAATAACTGAAAGACCTTTCAAATGCCCATGCTTTGCTGCCTCTTCGTTCATATTGAATGTTATCCATTTTTACCGGTTCTATTTTATCACAAATTTTGTATATACATTAGGTTTCAAAGACTATTTCATTTTCAAATAAAATAAGTCGCACAATTGATATGAAAACATATTCCTATAGCGAGTTCATTTCTGATTGCTAAACCGATACAATTATTTATAAATAAAACCCATATATTAACAATGGAAATTATAAGATATGACACATTTATGTCGAATTTGTTCACATAAATTTAAATGTATATATTTTCAAAGAGTCTTGCTACAACTAAGTCAAACTATCTACGTTCCGTCAAGATAACACCTTTATCCAATAAGATAAGAAATATTTGTTGATAAAGCGATGTTTCGATCAATATCCATGGCCTAGAATGTAAGTTTAAATAGACTTCACAAATACCCGCATTATTTACTTTGTTTGAATTTTATGCCTAATATGCTAGGAAATTTTGCATTTGGTATTTATGCCCTGTGTATCAATATTTACTTTTAAAGCGCTCAAATTCAATTTCGGAAAATAATTTTCCGTGAAAACTATACAAAAGTATGGAGAACTATATAAAAGTATTCTATGACGTTTATTCGCTGGTTATAAGAGAAAAGTGGAAAGGAAGTGAATATAGTATTAATCTCTTAAAGGTAATAAAACAACGTTCCTCACATAAAATTTATTTTTTTCACTCACCTATTAATATTCATAAATTGATTTGATATATTATATATTTAATAGATTTAATTTCAAATGCCAAATAGTCTTCGAAAAGCGAGATATTTTTTCTCACATTTTCTTAATTTTTCTCTTAAATGACGACGTTCTCTCGATTTGAAATGTAGAAATTTTGTCACTGAAACTGCCTGGAGTGCTAGGAGGATCCAACTTTTCGTTTGGTGAACCGGAGTTCCTTAAAAATATATGAAATATTGACATCCAAATAATGACTCGTCGTCGTCGCTTCAACCAATGGACGTCCACTGCTGGACGTAGGTCTCACGTAACGACCTCCACAAGGCCCGATCTTGCGCCGCCTGGCTCCAGTGGCTACCTGCGACCTTCTTTATATCATCGGTCCACCTTGTGGGGGGTCTGCCTACACTGCGCCGTCCGGAGCGGGGTCGCCACTCCAGCACCTTTGGCCCCTAACGTCCATCGTTCCTTCGGCCTATGTGCCCCGCCCATTGCCACTTCAGGTTTGCGATTCGTAGGGCTATGTCGGTGACGTTGGTTCTACTACGGATCTCTTCATTTCTGATTCGACCACGTAGAGAAACTCCGAGCATAGCCCTCTCTATCGCACGATGGGTGACTCTGAGCTTCCGCATGAGGCCCATAGTAATAATGACTATTATTAGTTATTCCTAAAATAACCTTCATACTATGGAAATAATATTAATACAAAACATTTGTCTAATTATGATTTTTAACTCTTACTATTATTTTTCAACAATATCTAAACAAAGATTATGAAGTTATTCTTCAAAATTACCTTCATATTATGGAAAAAATATGAATAAAATTATTTATATCTAATTTGAGTTTTTCAATTAAAACTTACTATTAGTTCGCATTCTTGCAATAAATATGTCAATGAAATACTTCAAATCGTTTATAAAGTAGTTTTAATATTGATACTCTCATTTAAGTTCTATTTTAATATAATTTTACATACATTAATCTAATATATTTTGTGAGATATTGGATTATTGAAAGCAACTCCAGGTCCCCGCTGGCGTTAGCAGAGTTACTGGGTTCGATTCCCGGCAGAGCATTTTTTGGAAATTGCATTTGTGTCTGGTCTAGTGGGAGGGATCGGCACTGGCTTTTACCACTCTATCAACACGCCAAGCAAAGAATTTGCGTTGTAATACAATGCAGTTCAGAAATCATAGGACATAAATTATCTCTATATATTAACAGGTCAGTGTGCTTCCAACCTACACTGTATCATCACTTACCTTCAAGTGAGACTACAATCAATTGATAACGAGTCGGTAATAAAAAAGCGTATAAGTTTAAAAGGTTTCTTGTATAATAAAGAGGTTTGAACTAGTTATTTCTTTTTTATTGCTGACAGTTTAGCGCTTGATTATGATCTCACCTGACGGTATGTGATGATGCAGTCTAAGATGGAAGCGCGCTAATCTGATATGAAACGATTTACTCATTATGGTTTCTACACAGCATCGTACCAGAACACAAATCTCTTTGTTTGGCGGTACGTCTTTTCTGGTAGGGTGGTAACTAGCCGCAGCCGAAGCCTCCCACCAGTCCAAACTCAGACAAATTAGAAAATACGATTTCCTAAATTCGTCCTACCGGGGATCGAACCCGGGACCTTCGCTAGCAAAGCGAATACTCGCACCACTGCGCCAGCGAGGCCGTCAATTTTTTTTTATTATTTTATCTTACTACTCTACTTGTTATAACGTTACAATTTAAATTTTAATCCATTCTAATGAATTTTATTATGGTTAAATGGTAAATGGGTTATGCTGTAGAACAAAACCATTCATACCTGTACAGTTCGTAGGCACTACAGTATGGCGTATTTACAGGGACAATTGTGTCAAGCTTTGAATGATTGATCACGTACTTTTGCTTGTGGGTATCGTACCTGGAAATAAAACTTTATCTGGTTAAAAATGTCACGTAACTATAAGGGATATATAAATATTAAAGTAAGTAGTAAAGTCTAATTGTTATAACAATTGTCGTTGTATTTTGTGGACAAAAAAAATATCGTTCCATTCTTCAATAAATATTTTTTTGATACGTTTAGATTACTACTTCGCATTGTCTCCTCTGAGTTACCGATGCCCAGCAGTGGGATATAAATTAGCTCATATTTTAATTTGAAAATACTAAAATACTTAAAGATTGCATTGTAAAATTGCATTTTTTACAAATGTTTCAGACAAGTTTAAAAGTCTTTCAAATTTAAATTCAAATTCAAAATTGTTTATTGCAATTCAATGCCTAATGTGGCGTGCAATACAGTGTTATAAAACCAGCATTTAAATCTATACACATTAAAATAAATTTACAACGTAAATGTATATAAAACTTAATAGTATTATGAATTTATACATACAAGTTAAAATTATTATTAGAATAGTTAAAATAATGTCGATAATATATTGTATTTGTATATAATACTTAATTGGAAAAAATTCTTTAATATTATAAAATGTCTTAAAAATTAAAAAGTCATTCATTTGTTTTTTAAATATGTTGATGTTATGGCATTTTCCTAATTTCTGAGGTAAATTATTATATATTTTGAAAGCCATAACACAGATGTTTTTAATGAAAAATGTGGTTTTATGAACTGGAATCTGAAATTTATCCCTAAAACGATCTGAGTTTGCCCGAGCAAAGAGGTTATCATTATTTCTTAAAAATAGACATAATTCTAAAATATATAAAGATGATTTACGACGTATTTATGACGTAAGAAGATTTAGTTTTTTAAAGTATGGCCTGCAATTATCTTTTCGTTGTATTTGGCACAGCACAGCACTCTTACGCATCTTCTTTGTGCATCAAATATTTCATTAATTATCCTGGTATTTCCCCAGAAAATTATACCATAGCGTAGAGTGGAAACTACTCGCGCATGGTATGCTGCCAATAAAGTTGTCGTGTCGACCTTTTTTGATAACATGCGTAAGGCGTAAGATAACTGATTTAATTTTGATGAGACATAGTCAGCATGNTATATGATACTTAATTGGAAAAAATTCTTTAATATTATAAAATGTCTTAAAAATTAAAAAGTCATTCATTTGTTTTTTAAATATGTTGATGTTATGGCATTTTCGTACATTCTGAGGTAAATTATTATATATTTTGATAGCCATAACACAGATGTTTTTAATAAAAAATGTGGTTTTATGAACTGGAATCTGAAATTTATCCCTAAAACGATATTGGTTTGCCCGAGCAAAGAGGTTATCATTATTTCTTAAAAATAGACATAATTCTAAAATATATAAAGATGATACCGTAAGAAGATTTAGTTTTTTAAAGTATGGCCTGCAATTATCTTTTCGTTGTATTTGGCACAGCACAGCACTCTTAAGCATCTTCTTTGAGCATCAAATATTTCATTAATTATTCTGGTATTTCCCCAGAAAATTAAATTAATGCTGCCAACATTGTTGTCGTGTTGACCTTTTTTGATAACATGCGTAAGGCGTAAGATAACTGATTCAATTTTGATGATACATAGTCAGCATGAGATTTCCAGGTGATATGCTGGTCAATATACAAGCCTAAAAATTTTGTTTCACAAGTTTTGTTAATTTTATTGCCAGAATAGTTAATATTTATGTCATAGTTAATTTTACTGCGTATGTTTTGAAAATTCATTATTTTTGTTTTGTTAAAATTTAAAGCGAGTTTATTCTCAACTAACCATTTCATTATATCTACTAAACTATTATTTATTGCGTTTTCGTGTTCTGTTATGTTATCACTTGTGTAAATTACGGTACAATCATCTGCGAAAAGTATCATAGGACAACTAGTGACTTGTGGCAGACTATTAATATATATAAGAAAAAATAGTGGTCCTAATAAAACAGGGAAGTGTTAATACACTTCCCTGCGGTACTGCACAAGTGATTTTTGAGCTTTAGAAAAATATTTAGTTTCTGACAGAGTGTCTTTATCAATTCTGTCTATTTGGTTGATTTGAGTCCGATTTTCAAGATAGGATTTTATTAAACTTAAAGCATTTCCTCGAACTCCATAGTTATTCAGTTTTTTCAAAAGTATGTTGTGGTTAATATTATCAAATGCTTTGGATAGATCCATAAACAAGGCTGATACTATTTTTTATTGTATACATTACTTTCGGAGAAAAATCCTTTTTTGTTATGTAATGTAAGGGAATTGTTATTGGATAGCATCCCATGCAAATGTTTTTGTTTAATAATAGACAGGTAGTCCAGTTATATAAAAGAAAAGGTAAATAGCAGCTCATTAACGCGAATTCCACTGCTCTGCTCGGCTTTTATAACATACTGTGCTGCTGTACTGCGAGTTGGCAGGTATAATATATAAGTGTATGCACTGACACAAGCGCACTCTCTATTTCTTCACTCTCATAGTCTGATGGGACAGCAATCTGACACGACCGGAGAGAGATCTGGCGTAGGACCGATAACCTTAACGTGCTCTCCGAGGCATGAGGGTGGAGCACAATTGTAACATTCCAAGTTCGGGCAAATATTGACAATTTTGTAACAGAAAACTCAATATCTATTTTGAATTTACCCGTCCCGCACTCGAACCCAGTACTTCATGTTTGTAGCTGAACAAGATAACCACTAGAGCGATAAAAATAGAATAAAATCAAACAAATAATAAAGTGAGGACTCAGTAATTGCTAAAGACAATACTTACATTACGACTGGTGGAAAGCGATGTCCCCAAACAATTTCTTTAGGAAGGTAAGAAGTTTGACTCTGAGTGAAGGTACCCATCGAAGCTGATGCTCCCTTTAAACTCACTGTGATTTCGTAGCTGCAATAAAGAATTTAAACCTTCTTCTATAAACTTATAATTTTCAGTACTATTTGACATTTTAAAAAGTTCCATCGAAGGAACTCTTAGACAATCAAATTCTTGTTTGGTTTTCGTATTCATTTAGAAGCCCTTTCTTTAATACTTACATTATATATGTTAATTTATTTCGGAAAAGATTGGAAAAGCCTGGTGCGAGTACTCGCTTTGCTAGCAGACATCTCAGGTTCGATCCCCAGTAAGGCGAATTTAGAAAATTGTATTTTCTAATTCGCCCGAGTCTGGACTTGTGGGAGACTTCGGCTGTGATTAGTAACCACCTTACCAGCAAAGACGTGCCGCTAAGCAAGAGATTTGTGTTCCGGTGCAATACTGTCTAGAAACCATAAGAGGTAAATTGTCTCTTATCAGATCAGTGCGCTTACATGTTAGACTTTATCATCATTTACCAGTCAGGTTTGATTATAGCGCTAACCTGTCAGTAATAATAGAAAAGAAAAAAAATGCGTTGATTTTATGGCTCACCGAACAAACGTTGTTTTGTTATATAATTACTATTATCGCTAACAAAAAATAAGGGGGTTTTTATTGCTGAGAGTTTAGCGCTTGACTGTGATCTCAACTGATGGTAAGTGATCGAATCGCGCGGGAAGCGCGCGAATCTGGTAAGAGGCGATACACCCCTTATGGTTTCTACACAGCATCGTACCGGAACACAAATTTATTTATTTGCCAGTCCAGACTCAGACAAATTTAAAAATACAATTTCCTAAATTTATCCTACCGGGTTAGTGATAAAAAGGTGAAAATTTAGGGTTTTATGTCTTTTTTAATGCAACATTATAGAAAAACAAAACATTGACTAAAAAATAAAAAGTTAAGGGTGAACACCGTTGCCACTTAAGGGTTTGAAAATTACGAAAACGATGGTGTCTGATTCTCAGAGCTACTGGATATGCATATAAAATTTTATAAAATCAATCTAGCCGTTTCGTAGGAGTATGGTAACTAATATTGAGACACGAGAATTTTGTACATATAAAAATTAAAGGCTCAAAAAATTTTACAATTTTATTCATCACATTGATTATTAGCTTTGTGTGATACGTGTTACTTGAAAAACAAAAAAGTTTTGTATGATTCTAAAATTAAAACGTCGAGCTTCAAATTGTTTTTTATTTTACTCCGATATGACCATTTTTTTTAAAAGATAAACCTATTTAAAAAATCGTTAAAAATTTAGATTGTTTTTTGGATCCTTTAATTTTTTCCACTGCTATAATAAAAAAATGAATTATTTATTTAAAAAATACGTCAGACACCTGTTTTCGGCAAAATTCCTCGGAGAATATCGAAATAAAGGACTGGACTCATCTATCTCGTGGACCAATGTAACTGGCCAAAGTAAAAACTGTCGTTGTTGGAGTGTTAAACTTCGGGCGTAGTAGCGGATTACTTCGCTTTCTTTTGTTCTGGAATCGACAAGTATATCTAAGACAGTTAATAGTATTGGTTAAACTAATGTCTTTACACTACTGTTTTTGTATGTTTGTATTTTCAATAATAAATATAAATTTAAACAGAAAAACCGCCTTCAAAACTAACTTACATCTTAATATGCTGTAAAAAGTAAGAAATAACTGCGTATTCTTTTATGGTGTTCTTCGTATTGTTATATTCGGAGTCGGTGTCCATGTACTCTAAATTCTACAGTTATATAGAATGCATTAATATCTACAAAAAAGTCCATGATACCATATGTACTACTGTAGTTATACCACTATAACTACTTTTTGCATTTTAGAAGTTAATAAAAGTGCCGACTATAATCAAATTATATCATTCATACTTCTGTTTTAATTCTTTAAAATTTACTCTTATTAAATGAATTTCGTTAAGTCCGTTTCAGTACCAGTAACATCCTTTTTAAATTATTGAAAGCAGACATTCCATTCAAAAGATATAACGAATTTAAAAGTGTCAACCTAATGAAAATAATATTTAATCTAATGTAGTAAGGATACCGATGGCCATATTCATTTTATTCTCCATTGCCATGAGAACAGTATCTAAAGTAAGTAGCAGCCCATTAACGTCCCACTGCTGGGCACAGGTCTCCTCACTCATATGAGAGAGGGTTAATAAAGCATAGACCCACCACACTGCTTCACTGCATAGTACACAAGTGCACTCTCTATTCCTTCACTCTCATAATCCAATGTGACGGTAATCCGACACGATCGGAGAGAGATCGTGCGCAGGACCGACGGCTTAACGTGCTCTCCGAGGCACGGAGGTGGATCACACCGCCAAATTTTTCCCAACTTCGCACAAAATATTGAGAAACTTATAGAAGAAAACTCAATATCGATTTAGAATTGGCCCGACCCGGGACTCGAACCCAGGACCTCATGTCTGTAGTCCAACATGCTAACCAGTAGACCAATGAGGAGAACAGTATCTACGTGGGTGAAACCGAGGGGTACTGCTAGTATCCAATAAAATAAGTTTGTATTTTGTTTTGGTGGAATTTTCAGCAGTTTTGAATAGTCGTATTATTTCCCAAGTAAACGTGTTCCTTAGCAAATACTAATGGCAATGTAACATCAAGGCGGAAAATTTCCAATGTAAAGGAAATAATGTGAGGCAAAAACCAGCAAAGTCTCTATTGTTTTTGTTTATATAAATACTATGTAATGCCATATTGTACGAGGGATTTGCGAGCCACCTAGTGAAATTTAATAGCGTTATATATATCCCATTTAGGCTAGTACAAGAACTCAAATAATCTCCATTCTATAGTATAGCGTGGCATAAAATACAAATTAATACATATAAGTATAAGAAGTGTAGTTAAAATGGAATTTTCACTCATTTGTCGGAACTGGTAATAAATATTTTGGCTTACTTATATGTATTAACGAAATGTGCTGTAAATTCAGAGCTAATTATGTGATCATAATTCAGGTCCCATGCTCTAAACATGAGACAGAGACGACCATCACGCATACATATCTGAAACATAAAAAAAATCATGTAAAATAATATTCTATGAGCGCTTTAATATTAACAACTGTTTTTACGCTGCTAGCAGATAAATAAACAATTCATTAGCACGAAAGTGTTAATCAATTAATAAAAAATTAAAGCTGGGGGAAATAAAATAAATAAAAATTCCAGTCAAAATGTTTTAACGAAACAAAGTTACATTACAAAATAAAACTCGAATGTATAAATTATTATTCTGTTCTATTAAAATGAAAGAGGAAGCAAATTAGGTGTATAATAGGGACATAACATAAAAATCTGTGAAATCTTATGATTACACAAAACAAACTAAATGTGATAAAAACATTTATGGTTCGGACAGGCAAGGCAAGCAGTAGCCCATTGACGTCCCACTGCTGGGCACAGGCCTCCTCAGTTATAGAAGAGAGGGTTTTAAGAGCATAGACTCGCCATGCAGCACCACTGCAGTTTGGCAGGCATAGAACACAAGTGTATGCGGTAACACAAGTGAACTATCTATTCACAGTGCACATGAGCGGAGAGATCAGGCGCATATTAATGGTTAACTAACTTGAAAGTAAGTAAAAATAACTGCATTTTTTAAATTGGTAAGCCCATGTAAATAGTGTCAATTAATAACTATAGTAATACGATCTCGTAGGGAATAAGGGAAAACCAGTTCATAACGTGGGTCTATATCGTGAAAGAAGTCACTTTGGTGAATTTAAAGTCATATATATAATGTAAATTATTTTTGTTGTTTTGTATTTAAACTTACAACTGCTTTTCTGCTAAAGCCAACACCATCTCGAGATAACTTTTCAGGTCTCGTCAATTTTGCGTACACCACGCATGTAAGCACACCCGATAAACCGGTGCCCAGTATCAACTGTAAAACAATAATAATAGTGCATGCGTACAAAGTACACGTGTCAGAAGTGAAACTTCTTTGGCAAACTAATTTTTATAATACAAATCTAAAACTTTAGATTTACGAGACTTAGAGAGAGGGAAAAGGAAGATATGTTAGGTATCTAATGAATTTTATTGTCATTAAAATATTAAGTGTTAAAAATTTTAATAACTAATTTATTGAAACTTCAAATGACGAATTCTAAATATAAATGCCACGTGTTTTTTGTAAATATTAGAAATTATTAATTTAAGAAAAGAGTTTTACGAAATACTTTTATTTTATATTTTATGATAAATAGTAATTAAATTGGCACATGTTATTTGTAAATATTAACGAATTGGCATAAAAAACGCTGCACATATTCTTGACGCTCACCACGCGTTTCATCCGTAAAAGTTTTAGACTCTTTCGCCTAAAGATAAATCTTTCTAAAATATAAATTTTCACATTAAATATATCACCGCAGATAAGCAAAAACTAGCTCACCCGCGAAATATTGTGTTAAAAGGATAATGCCGCTACGGTCATTTTGTTCAACAACAAAACATAAACATAACGTCCAGGGCCTGAAGACAAGATGACATTCTAAGTACGCTAACGCCAGGAGAATGCTTAAAAAAATTATGGGAATGACGTATCGACATGTCACGTGATCACATCGACATGAACAAATTGTAGTGTTCTAGTCGTTCGACGTAGCGTTATGGTGCTTAGAATGTTATCTTGGCTTGGGATAAAACTGATAATTTTGTTTTTCTGAAAAGATTTTCGGTTCTGATTTACAATTTTGTATTCGGCGGGTACCTACGTGTTTGCTTTCCAGTCAAATACAGTTAGGTAAATTGTATATTACAAATGTAAATGTAAAAGAATTGTTTTCACGGCCATACTGGCGCAATAGTGCGAGTACTCGCTTCGCTTGTAAAGGCCCTGATTCTAATTTACCTAAGTTCCAACCGAAGGAAAGGTTCGGCCGTGGCTTGTTATCAACCTACTGGCAAAAACGTGAACCCAAGCACAAAATTTGCGTTCCCGTATGAATCTATTTAGAAACCGTAAGAGGTAAATTACCTCTGTAGATTGTATGTAAATTTGTAAATTTGTATGTAAACTGTAAATTTTAATCTGTCTGCAATAAAAAATAGTACATATGAAATATTTACCTGCATAATAAAGAGAAAAATCGACTCTGGACACTCTTCGTCTATCGCACGATCTCCGAAACCAATTGTAGTCTGAAATATTTATAACCCTTATAAATTATTTTCTTAAATACTCTAAAATGTATTCGTGATCTATGTAAATTTTTAATTATAGTAGGGCTGTCTTCACATTTAAAGTGTGGATTCGGTCCTCCAGGTTTTACCCGGCCCTTTCCGGATCTTCTCTGGCTGTTACATGGGCCAGATTATTTATTTAGCATATTGTCCTGGGTCACTGAGTTTACGTTGAGGCGAAAGAGTACTGTCGTCGGTTGTTATAAATGTCTAAAAGATTTGTGTCTCCTTATTCCAGGCTATTTTACGGGTTAGCCAGTGTTTCTGAAACCAGCGAAGACTGCAATAGCTGGCAAGTGTGGGTGTATAACTGTGGGTGTCCTTTAGAGAGTGAAGAGGAACTATTCCGTTGAGGGGCATTCCATATAAAACAATATGTTTCTACTTTTGTCCGTTATAAATTTTGAAACCAAACAAACTAAGTGTCCCAAACCGGTTTTATTAGAAAGACAATAATCCCAAGATGGTTTAAGACTACGAAATTTATCAAAGTGATTCCTATTGCAATAAAGTCCCATTTCGGAGTGATAAAAACGGTGTAATATGAAGAGATGAAAAATGCGCTCCGGCATAATTTAACAATGATTGAGCAATTGATCAATCAACTTCTTGACTGTGATCCGTCGGTTTGCTGCATTTGGCGTAAAGTGAACAGTTGACAAGTAATTGCAAGTTAACATCTTAGATTGGCATTTTTAAAGGGCTAGTCAACTTATAAACTGTAACTAAAATACAATACACTTTATTACACCCAGTCTTGAGTTGACGTAATTTCTTACAATAAAAGTTTATGTTACATTATCCTATGTTTAAAGGCAGCCTTATTGCTTTATGCAATAGTTGCAACCCTTGAATAAATACTATATAATAATATTAATAGAAATGTGTATATATTGTATTTGCCCAATAAAGACACGTGTAGTCTGGTCAAGACACCACCAGGTTGCAAAACTTATGTGCCTAAATGCGGTTTGGTAGAAAACCATCACAAAAATTTCTTGGAGCAATCCCCTGTCACTGTATTTGACCAAGTTTAGCTGCAAAAGTACATAACCAATTTTAATGATTTTATTACCATTTTGTTAGATTTTCACCGATTTAAGATATAGGATATTTTTCATTTTAAAGTATTATATAATAAAAACTAAAATATTGCACTTTTTTCAATAGAGAGATCGTTAACTATGAGTTCTCCATTCTGGGTTCTTTTCAGCTCAATGGAATTGTAGTGTGAGAGCCTAGAAGCAATGCCTTCTTGCCCAGGCAGACTTATGTCCCCTTTCACGAACCTCCCCTAAGCTTTATGTATAGGGGCCAGTTAAGAGGATTGTTTCTATAAATGAGGGGTTCCCTAGCTATGTGATGCTTTAGGGAATGTTAATAAATCCTAAATTTAAGTCTACACAGACGAATTTTGCGTAGGGCAGCTATTATTACGAGTATGTATAAAGCTAACAAATCAACTTTCTCGACAAATGGTAAATGCTTCTATTTGTCAATCATTTAGGGATAATCTTGAGACAAAATATTTTAAGCGTAGTTAAAAAAAAACTGTCGTAAATTACCGATAAATTAAGTGCCGTAGACCGAATTATCTTAATTGATAATAACAGCAGCGGTCTTACTGATCTTAACTACGTATGAGTATAGGAAATAATTTGTTCAATTTTACATCATTAAAGCCTAAACAATTTTAGTATATTTAAAATGGTCCATGTAAGTTGAATCATGAGACAAAGAAAACACTTACATTTGTAAAATAGGAACAACAAATAAAAATTACAACCAATTGATAAGCCAGCTAGAACAAACTTCTGAAACACAACACAAAAATAAAAACTTTTGAGTGGATTTCTAATCGAGGGAAACGAACTACTAGCAGGAATAGAAATACCACTAGGCAATCTTCAAATGTGAATGTATATGATTAATATCACTTATGATCTTGTTAATTTGACAAGGACGTCCTTTATATCCCATATACGTTAATAAGATGAATATTTGGCAATCATCACAGGATACATCAGTTTCGCCCACTCTTTGTCAGGTCCTAACCCAAGGATGCCAGTGAGCTCTATGTATATAATATAAGTATCTTATACATATCTTTATAGTACATCTTTACAGTAATAATTAATAATAACTTTATTTATTTGGGCATAAAAATTAAAAGTGCATGCGTACAAAGTATACATGTCAAAAGTAAAAATTCTTTGGCAAACTTATTTAAGTCTTTTGTTTTCGTGTTGTTTTCGATAAATGGTGCAAAAGAGAGAAGAAATACATAAATTACACACACGCACTCACTCACACACACACGCGTGTATGTACATGCGCGTGTGTGTGTGTATTTTAAATAAGATACCACTTGTCGGCAATAAAACAAACAACTTTCCAACCTGAGCTTCAACAGAAGCCAGAAAGATGGTAACAAAGTCCTTGCCACCTGTGACGCAGGTACGCTGTGGAGGCTCGGGTTCAAAATCGTAGTGGGCGAGAGCTGTTATGTACCAAAAAACAGCAAATACAAGCCATATAGCAAAGTGAACGATCACCGTACCCATGACAATCCAACGCCAACGTAGATTTATCTGTTGGAGAAACATTTTATTCAGTTACTGCTGTTTGTGTACTCTCTCCGTAAATATCTTGTTTAAATTTTCAAGCTAATATCAAACTATATATATTTTTTCGTCCAATAAATATAATTCTTATTAACAATACTGGTACAAATATATAGCAAAGGCTTTAACGATCAAACCTTTTGATTTAGTAAAAGTGCAGTGACACAATATAGTGGAGAGTCTACAAACATTACCGTAAAATAAGTGAATTTTATGTAGTTTAGGTATTAGGTATTATTAGCCGGTCTGGATCTTATAGATTATAAGATCCAGGTTTTCTATATACTAAATAAAAAATTAATTAAATGCATATTTATCTTTGACTTACCAATGTATGAAATGTATCGTTAAGTAATCTTATTTTTTCAAAAGGAACGTTGGATATTAGAGCTATATTTTCAGCCCCATTTTTGGAAACCAGCCGCTTCGGAAAATCACAATAAGCTTTATATCGAAACCATGGCTCTGTTCTGAAAAAAATAACAGTATATCAATATTTTAACAGGAAAACATAACTACATAACATACATAACTTTAACATACAAATTCAAAAATTTTTTATTCGAGTAGTCTTTTATAGCACTTTCGAATCGTCTCTCTCTCTCCAATCGCTCCTTCATGACTGAAGATCGTGATCCTGGTAAAATCTCAATCGCGAACCGATCCACGCTTTCCACCTGCTTCTGTTGGTGGTCATCTTTGCTAAGTTATAAAAAGTAGTTTGTTTGGTCTCGCTCGATTGGTCAGCCCACCCAGGAATCCGACACGACCGGAGAGAGTTCAGGCGCAGGACCGACGACTTAACGTGCTCTCAGAGGCACGGGGGTGGATCACACCGCCAACTTCGCAACTTCGGGCAAATATTGAGAAAATCTTAAATGAAAACTCAATATCCATTTTTGAATCGGCCCGACCCGGGACTCGAACTCAGGACCTCATGTCTGACTGCCTCATTGGTCTAGTGGTTAGCATGTTGGACTACAGGGAACTCTTTGTAGTCAGTGATATACCTCAATTCTTCCAGATCTTATACAGGCGTGTCATAGCACTCTTGGCCATTGCAATGCGTCTCTTATATCTCCGGCACACAGCTGCCATCACTGCAAATCTGGGATCCGAGGTAGACATAATTCTGTACGTTATTAACGGATGGTATAATATTGCTGTTTAGTAGTTTCTCCGCCCAGTCAACTATCATTACTTTCGTCAAATATTAATTAATTCCGATGAATAATTGGTATCATATTAGACAACGACTTACAAGGGTGCCTTCACGCTATGTTCTGAGAAGAACCCACAAAAACTCAGCCAGGTGTTCCTCGTCGCTCATCAACAAGACAAAATAGTTTTTTTATTTAAATAATTCTTAAATAAATTTATTACGTTTCTGTTAATAGACTTTCTAATCTAAAAATCGTATTGACAAGGGATCTTTAATTTATTACATATATTATGTGCTTTGTATAAGAGAATATAAAAATTGTTTTGTCGTATCCGATCGTAACCACATCGTTTCAAGTAATAAACAATTTGCTTTTTATATAAAACTTTACATAATAAAATGATTGCCAAGTAAGTTTCCTAATTTAGAAAAAAAACAGATGAATGACTTGATAACAAGGACAAATTTGTTCAAGTTCGTTGTTATCGAATAGTAAACATATGTGAATTCATATGCAAATCTCGACTACCGCGTCGTCAGATACCAGCATAATATACTGTATACATTGTATAATTGCATATATCCTTGTATATTTTCATTGTACCTATAAGAAAACTACGCTCATTATAATAGTATAAATCTTTTTCTTGGAATTTATTAACATTGTATTTATTTCAACAATAACTTATGTCAATCTGTAACTGCAAACCGCTTCGGTAGTAGTAGTATAACTTCTTAAGGCACATAGGGGAAATTACGGATGAAACCCGTGATTAGCATCACGAAGATGTGCGGCGTTTTTTACGCTAATTCGGTTAAAGGTGAGGTAGTTTTAAAATTTACAAATAACATGTGGCATTATTCAAAATATTTATTCAAAAACAAAATTTAATTAATAACTTCTAATAATGACAATAACGCGAGGCAATCTTATGTACAATTCGTCATTTGAGATTTTAATAAATTATTTGTATTGATTTTCGACACTTTTAATATTTTAATGACCATTAAAGTAATTAAATACCTAACCTATCTTCCTTTTCCCCTGGCTTTAAGTCTCGGAAATCTAAAGTTTTAGATTTGTATAAATATAAACAAGACTTAAAAATTTGTTTGTCAAAGAAGTCTCACTTCTGACATGTGTACTTTGGGAACGCACTTGTAATTTTTTATTGCTGACAGTTTAGCGTTTGATTAAACCTAATAGTACGATGATACACTCTAACATGGAATGACTCTAATCTAGTAAGAGGCAATTCACTTCTTATGGTTTTTACATATCACAGTTTCTTCTTATGGTTTATACACGAATCTCTTTGCTTGACAGTACGTCTTTGCTTGTAGGGTGGTAACTAGCCACAGCTAGTATCATATATCGACGGCCTCTACCTATATAGAGTAAAATCATTTCCTAATTTTGTACTAATGATTTGTTTTTAAACATTTTATTTTAATAGCTATATGATATAAAAAAGAAGATCTAGCTTGATAAATATGGTGATATAATCATCGAAATTACAAAATGTCAGTATCTAAAACGTTGGGACTATGATAAAATATCAATATTGTTTAATATATTAAAAAAAAATGATAAATCATATATAGCTTTATCTATGTTGTATTACTTTTACATGATACATTTAAGAACATAATCACAGAACAACACAAATCATACTACTAACCTTTTTATCACTTCACATTTCTTTACAGGTGTTTTGGGAGGATTTTTTATTATGTTTCCAATTTTCTCTTCATTCTTATCCGGAACAATTACGTGATTCGCATGTATTACTTCATTTTCTTCTCTCTTTATATTCAAGCTTGTATTACTTTGTGTTATAATTATTTTAGGTAACTGTTGTGACAAACGTCTTAGTCTATCAGATTTTACAGTACTAGAAATTGAATTATCACTTCCTTTGGAAAACGTTTCATCAACAACTTTGTAATCTACGTTTGGGATTTCATCTGCGGACTTTGATTTCGGTGATGCGTAAATTGAGTTAACATCCTTTTCGTTAATTTTTTCCTTTACATCTGAAATAGTTTCATATACAGGATCTAGGCTTTTATGTATTATATTTTCATTGTTATAATTTTCCGCATTAACAGTTTCCAAATAATTAAGACACTCATCATATAGTCTGTTAATTTCTTCAAATTCCGAATCGTTTAAGGACTTTTCGATTTCCATATTTATAGTTTAACTTTTGTACAAATAAATTAATCATAACAAATACAAAGTATATTTGAATCAAAATTTGTTACGACAAAAAATCACTGTTTGATATAATTTCTTTTTCTGTTTTAACTGTAAACTCGTTTACTCTCCAAGATGCGCTGAAGAGTAATACTGTTATCAGATGTTTATCTGTTATCAACGCTAATTGCGTGAGTGAAGAGCAAGCATTAAGCGGCCTGACTCAGATTGACCTTGCAACATTCAGTGTGGGTTATACTACGCAAAAAATAAAACTATTAGTTTAGTCATGTTGCTTTCGATGAAATAAAAGAGACAATAAAATTTCACTATTATATGGATAATAATCATTAAGAAAACCTTAGGACACTAAGGCTTAATTAATGATTTTCCGGTTAATAATGCATAAAAAATGGAAGAATATATTTTTTTACACTCATACATAGCATCACGCCTCATTCTCATAAGGGAAGGCAGAGACCACGTTCTTCCACGATCCTTTCATTTCTCCTTGGCTTCTTTCATTCTAATTAAACCTTTCATACAAGTTCGTCAGATTTGAGTACTCTTGACCTAGCATTTGTTTAAAATGTCCTGGATTTGGTCCAGGAACGTTCGCCTTGGTGTTTCCATTCCAACTTTTCAAATTCACTCTTAACTCGTAAATCCTTTATGTCAGTCTTCTTTCATTCATTCCATCTACGTGCCAACATCATCTAAGCCTAATTTTCTCAATTTCAGTTACTACATCTTCTTTATACCACAACGTTCTCTTATCACACTAATTCTTAATTCGTCACTCAGTTTCAATCCACTCAAACTTCTCAACGCTCTCATCTCTACCGCATTTATTTTGCTTTTGTGCTTCTTCTGCGATACCCAACTTTTTTCTTTATCTTAATGTCGTATATTAATCATAATCGTTCAAATATTCTTTTCGTCTATGTTCTAAATTAACTTTAGAGTAGAGTTTTTTATTTCCCGTGCTGCCACCTACGTATTTCACGTTTCCTTTATAATACTTTGTGACCTTTTGCAACACAAAAACAATCTTAGCTAAATTTCAAGTTTATCACTAAGCGTTTTGAAAATCATGTGATAGATCAGTGACTTTAGAGATCTAAAACCACCCGTACCCTGCCTTTGCACCTTATGGCCTTTCTAATGAAACGATTCTGTGTTAACAATGTTTGTAAATTAAAATTAACACCTTTTCACTAAATGCGTATAAAAGTGTACACGGTATCTACATTTTTATTATATTTTCTATCTTTATACCCGCTTATCTATGCAACGGCTAGACTGATTTTGACAAGACATTCAGAGGTTGATAGCTGATTTGATAAGAAACTTAAACTTCTTTTATTTTAGATTAAAGGCATCCGGAATTACGTGGCCAACCCCGTGCGTACAAAGCACACATGTCAGAAGTGAAACTTCTTAGGCAAACTAATCTTTAAGTCTTGTTTATATTTATGCAAATCTAAAACTATAGATTTCCGAGACTGAAGTAGAGATAAAAGAGGATATGTTAGGAATTTAATTATCATTAAAATATTAAAAGTGCCGGAAATTAATACAAATAATTTTGTGAAATCTCCATAACGAAATTTTAATTAATTTTAAATAAGTGCCACGTGTTTATTGTCAATATTAGGAATTATTATTGAAATTTTATTTTTATATTTAAATTTAAAAATTATTAAATGACGAGTGGCAAATTATAATGCCACATGTTATTTGTAAATATAAACTACCCAACCTACAAACGAATTAGCATAAGAACCACTGCACAACTTCGTGGTGCTTTTGACCACAAGGCTAAAGTAAAACTCTCTATCTTCAATAATTTATATCTCCCTCACAACTTCCGTTCGTCTCACCTGATCACCGTTTTCGTAATGCTCTTGTCTTGCATTCATAAAACGTATAAAGTGTTAAGGTTACTCTATAAAATCATTGTTTATACAAAATGTCGTCTTATAGTACTCAGTTAGCGTCCGGCGTGTTAATCTGATTTGCTTAAATAAAGACTTCCTTCTTTGGGACATAAGCTAAAACATTTCGTAATCATGTCTGGCAAGTTAATCATATCGACCCTAGAAAGCTAACGCGTAGTAGCTGACAAATCCAAAATTCTTTATCGTAACAAAAGAAACTTTTCTTAAAAACATTAGAAAATTAAACTTATCGATTACTTTTAGTGTATTTATATAACGTTGGTAAATAGATTCACTTTAGAGGCATTGTCTTAAGTTTTGTTGAATAAATATTTCGCATTTTGTCGATATGGATGTTTGTATGTTCTTACGTAACCAAGTCTTGTGATTTTACAAAACCAGTAAGATCTTTCTTTGTAAAAAATATAACTCTTTGTTTCATTTTATTTCAAGCATTCAAGGACATGAGAAAGATATGCAAAATTCCGTATTCTTCGTGTTTTCAGTTTTGTGTTGTTAAAATAAATTTAAAGGAAAGAGCGAGACTTCCTGATACAGATTCCTTTCTTAACAATTTATAAGGAAGTCTTCGCATATTTATTAACAACGTAATTATTCTAAATCATTTTTCTATCTCCCAACTTCAACAGTATTATCCCTTTCTATTTTCAGTGTACTCGCTGATAAAGCAACGAACTCGCAGAATAAGCCTATAGTGTCATTGAGGACAGGTAGAACTTAAAATAAAATTTTAGTTACAGAAAAATTAAAACAATATTTATTTATGCACTAAATCATTCGCTCAAATGAAGGCTTAAGTAAACAGTAGATATGTGTAAATAAAACAAACTTTTTTTATTATGTTTACAAGCATTTAATTTCATATGCATTTTACATAACTGTCGTCTGTATGATAATGCCCTGCAACGAAATAGTTTGCGTCTTTATTAGTAAACGATTGTACAAGAAAAATACTGTTTGTACTAGCAAATCTCCGAAATTATTTGACTTGTCTACCGTGTTCCACGTATCTGACATCGTAGGGTTACTTGAAACCGTAATTTTGTTAGTTTTTATAAAGGAATACAATGACTATTAATAATGTGACCACGCTGATAATAGGACATAGGATAATAGCCAAGGTGGTCTATATTATCGCAAATGCTATCGCAACACGTAGGGAGATGCGAATTGAAAAGGATATATTTTGTCACTGGAGTAATGTTGCTACGACATAAGAATTGCACACGAGTTTTAAAGTCACTACTTTTCGAGTAAAATATTAACAAGTAACTCGAGTAACAATTTATCACTCGAGTTGAGTTATATTAAGTTTTTGTATTATACATTTATCGAAGTCGAGTCGAAGAGCAGAGTGAATAGGGAAGACCAAGGCGAACGTTCCTGGACCAAATCTAGGACATTTTAAGTAAGGGGCAGGTCAAGAGTACTCTAAACCGACGAACTTTGATGAAAGGTTTAACGAGAATGAAAGGACCGAAGCAGATATGCAAGGATCGTGGTCTCTGCCTAATTCTATTTGAATGAGGCGTGATACTATGTATGTATAATTCATTAACCAACAAAGAAAACAAAAATTACTTCTTTAAACTGTGAATAACTGGTTTTCACCCATATTTCATACTGGCTGGACCGATCCCGGTCAATTCCGAGGGGGGTCTGGTCCGGGTGGTGCCGCGTCATCTTCGCCGCTATCACCTACGTCTGGTAGTGGTGACAGCAGGAGCTCACGAGGCAGAGGACGCCCAGTGTTTGCCATTCTATGGTACTGGCTGGCAATGTCGTGTGAGCGGAGACTTATCAAGCTGGCGGACGAAGACTTCCACGGTGGGCGTCCTGGTATCACAATGGATAACGTTATTCCTGACGTACCTCGGAGCTCCTACTATCAGACGTAGACACTTGTTCTGGTGTTTAAATTAAAGACACAAGTTTGAACTTGTAAATTCCCGATTTAATTTTAAACTAGTGACGTATCAATTCGACGTACCGAGTTGTCTCGGTAACTCGAGCGTAATCGAATTCGTATCAAATTTGTTTTCACTCGAATTCGAGTTTAACAAATCTACTTGTCTGATTCAAGTTATAAATGGGTTGAGTCGCATCTCTTTTATTCTTATAGTCGCCATTAATTCTTAAGTGTACTTTTCATATTATTTCTCGTATGATTAACATAGAAACAGTCTACATTTTTCTAAGTAACGTTGAAAATTAACAAATTTTTTAAATAAAAAAACAGCACATAGCACGCAAACTATTTAGCCCCAGTTGAATTTACAAAAAAAAACCTTATATTTTTTCTTAATTATTCCAATTTATTTCTGTAATTCGAAGCATTGAAAAATAAATCACTTTCTTATAAGCAAATATGGTTTGTAAATAGACATTTAGATTTTCTTACATAAACTTTAATTACGTTATAATAGGATACCTTTCAAACATTGACTCGAGAAAGAGTCCATTGATATTTAATATAAACAAAAAATATCTTATTGAAGAAATATAATTATCATATATTTTAAATCCAGAGGTCGTGTACGCATATTTTGCTCGCTTTTTATATTTTTTCATAATTTATCGAAGAAACAAGTAGTTTCTCTTTAATTTAGTATCTGTATAGTTAAAATTTGGTGATAATTCCATCTAAATGCATATACTTTGCACTACGGTCATAGTTTGTCTATTAATTACTAAAATGTTAGTTTGGTAACTGAAAGTGCGTGTTTAACTTCTCTCATTCATTACATACGGAACGGATTTATAAAGCTATATATTTAAATCTAATTCTAATCTAAATTTAAAGACGCCGAAAAACAAACACGCAGTAACCCGTAAAATATTGTTTTAACAAAGTTTGTTTAGGCTAGTGACACTAAAGTCAATCTTTTTAAGCAACAAATTATAAATATATTGTCCAAATACGATAACTCTAGCCGATAAATACGTCACAAAATCTTTTTCTGTTCTGATGAACAGTTTTGAATATGTGGGAAACTACTTGTGTGTTTTCCAACGGTATTCAATGGTAGGTCGTAAATGCCGCATATATTCATTAATATTTTTTTTTGAGTAATTTTTTTATGTAATCTTGCCGTAATAAATGGCGTCGTATTATTTTTACATATTAAATTTCAATATTGAATAAATATAAAAAAAAGGCCACAAAGTTTATTCACGGCAAGTTTAATAAATGCATTTGAACTTAAATGGATTAACAAAGGGAGAGTATGAACTAATCTAGAAATTTAATAACGATTTCTAAGATAATCGAAGAGTTGGAGAAAACATAAAATTACAAAAAAAAATTACTCCAATAAGGGACGCTTTTAATTGAGCGTCATAATACCTACCTTCATTTCCTGCGTCTATCTTAAATTTATTATATTTAATTATACAACAAAATACACTAATTTAATGGCAGTTTCTAGTCGTTATATACTATAATTTCGGTTAAGCTAATAAAAACATATTCGATTAGTTTGTTAAATGCGTTAGTTACTCATAGGAAATACTTGTCAAGTAAGGAAAGTCAAAATAGCAAACGCGAATGAAAGTTTCTTTGAAATTTGGAGAGATGCTGTACACTTGTATTGAATGCGACTGAGCCATCACGCTGGGCTAAGTAACACTCGTTCGAGTAGAGTCGAAGCGTGGACTAAAGGAGCCAGAAAGTTATATAATCAACACGTGTATTATATTATAATGTTTTCATTTCGGTCTTGTAGTCGCACACAGAAACTTTTTTATTTAACAATTTGGCTATCCTTTCTTGAAAATATTAATAGAAATAAACATATAAATTTTAGATTGTGTAAAAAAATAATTGATTAATATTATCTTGCTTTTGTGTTAATTATGTAAATAGTACAATCACTGCTCAAACTGTCTAAAGTTGTGTATAATTTAAAGTCTATACTATTAACTATATATGCGAATGTAACTGTCTGTGTATTAAGTTTTCGCTGTTTAACCAGAGTAATTAATTTAGAAATAAAAAATGATCGCCTTATTGGATCAATAAATATAAAATAGGGCAATTTTTTTATTACTGCGTGCATAGAGTATGCCTTTGTATATCTATATGCTTTGGATTTGCCAAAGAGAAAAGGCAATATCATATAACGTGTGAAAGCAGATAAATTTAATTTAATTATCCACTTACAAACTAAATAAGATATATTAAATTTGTAGGTAGATCATTTTCTCCTCAGATACGTAAATGATAATTCTACGCAGATGAAGTTGCGAGCATCAGCTGGTATTTAACAAATAAAACAAGTTTTATTTAATTCAAAGAAGTAATTCGAAAGCAAATAGTTATAGTAATAGTTAAATATTTCAATATATATTTATACGTGTTAACAATAATAAATCGATGGTCCCTACGTATAAATGGTCATCTTGTATTTTTGTTAATTTAATTATTAATCTAGGTCATCTTTTTTTAAATCATATAGCTTTCAAAACTTGATGCTTAAAAAATATCATTAGTTCAAAAGATAGTACCGTATTAAATAATGTATCTTATGAAATTTGGATTTTATACTTGACTCTTTATACTTAGGGGCCGCCAATACCATAGTCACATACACAGAGAGGATAAGTATAAAAAAATTAAAAACTTTAATGAATATATATTATAGAAATATGATTAATTAGCACTAATATTATAAGTGTAATCTGTAAGGTAAAGCATTACTTTGGAACTATTCGATTTCTAGTAGTCTATAAATCTATATATTAGGCTACATATACCTTTCGCTCGAGATGCCTAGTTTAATTATAATTAAATTACTTTAACAAATACACATTTAGTATATAGTAGTATACAATCGACGCTGGAAAGCAAACACGTAGTAACCCGGAATACAGTTTTAACAAAACTTTAGGATAATGCCACTATGATAAATTTGCTTAACACCAAAATATAACTAAATATGAAAGTTATATTTATTTGATTTTATGACAAGTTTTTTTGTTCAAAGGTACGGTTTTGAATTTGCGGATTACTACGTCTTTGCTTTCCAGCGTTGATTCATTTTATAGTAAGTATATTAGGTACGAACAAAACTGAGATGTAACTCTTTAATATCGAGTTGTGTTAATAATAATGTAATTTTTTTTTATTAATTAACTGGGATAATGGCCATCATAAATAAAATAATGTAATAAAATATGCACTAGGGAACTCAAGTTAATCCGAGAAACACAATCATTGAAAAATATTATCATTTTAATAAACTTTGTTGAATATTGTGAAAAAAAAAATTATATTTCATTGAAAAAAAAAACAATGACATTCAATATTAATAATTTTGGCGAATATATCTCACTTAGCGATGTGGCCATATTATTTTAATCATGTTTTATATTTATTTTAGTGAAATTGTAAATAATTATAATTTTAAAATTTTCACAACCACATATAAATTTCGAAGGAAAATTTTAAATACTAAATTTATTTGAGTGAATACCATAAATATTTGAATCACTTCTGTATTAAAATATAATTATAATTTTCTGTAGGTGTTCTGTAAATAATTAATTTAAAATATTATTTAAATGTAATAGCTTTTTCAGTGACTATATAATAAAAGGAAAGGAAAGAAAAAAAATGTACAAAAAAAAACAATTTATTTCCAATATAATTAATAAAATGATGTAAAATAATGATAACATAGATAAAATTGGTTAAATTAATATAATCACAACGATTGGCAAGTATAACTTGTAGTCTTTTTAGATAGTATAACGTTTTCTATAATGTATATTAAGTGATTTTATTTACATAATGTTATAGTTAGGGACCTTCTCATAGAATAATCACAGCGTTGCCTTTTACGCTGCATATAGACTTCAGTTTCATTTCAATATCTGAATGAAATTATATTTCTAATTATATACCATATCGTTGGAATTCAACAGTGAATCTTGAGCACTAGTTGAACAAGTTCCTTCTAATTACCTTTAGTCCATAAATTACGTCACACACAAAGGGGGGCAACAAAAGGGTCATCGTGTGACAATATAGAGGGGGATTGAGGGGGTCCAAGATTATGACGTCACATGTTCACGTGAAATCAAAAATACTACATATAGCTTTCATGTAAAGAGAAAAAACTACTAACTTTGGTATATCAATTATTATAATTCTTATAGTAAAATCTAGTTTCTTTTACAGTAGTCTGAATATAGCATTGAGAAATATTTTATACCAGGTGGGAAATTTTAAAGGTGTAACTACCTGTTATAAAATTGGGGGGGGCACTTTATAAATTGAGTCAATTATTAAATGGTTATATTACATACCTTAATGTACCCAAATTTGTTTTACTCTTTCCACTGTAATCTTAGCCCTATTAGGGTGCATATGTTTTTAACTAATATTATTTTATTCCCTATTTAAATAATATTGCTGATATTTTTCTCTCAGTCTACTTAAATAATCTGCTTCTGCATTTATTTTCGTAATATAATAAAGGGAGTTCACAATAGAGAAACTTATATGATCATAAATTCTCAGCAAATTTTTTATGAAATTTCGCTAAAAGGGAATGGCTTCACAATTAGCAATAGTCGCAGCAATTTACTATCACAGAATATTCCTTAAAATTGTGTAGAGATAAACAGTTTAAGTTCATAATATGGTAATATTTTCGAAATAGAATATCTTTTAAGTATTTGAGTAACTATAAAATAGTAAAAATTAAGGATTAGTAAATATAAATTTCTGCTTTCAATTACTATTACAGCGAATTTTTCCTGCATAATTCATCTAAATAAATTATATTCCATAAAAATTATTCAAATTAGTAGATACAATCATTTTTGAATAGGTAATAAGGCCAATTTTGAAATTCTTTTGAAGTAAAATTTAAAACCTTGATACCAAACAGTTGCTGTATAATTCAGAGATTTGCAATATTAGAGAAACCATTTTAGGATAAAAGGCTAGATTAGAGAGAAAGCAGACATCGACACAATTTATTAAAATCACAATAATATCTTATATCTAATACCTGAATATACAACTTATATATCTACCACAAAGTAGAGAAATATCTAGACGCTGTAAATATCGCGTGGACTGAAGCTGGTATTTCTGAAAATTTGAAAACAATATTTATTTATATTTTTTAAATAACATTTCTTATTCTATATTGCAAATAGATTTATCTGTGGTACTCTTAGTTGTTTATGGTAATTTCGGGTGATTTTTCTTAAGTTTTATTTTTAATTTTACTTAATATATTCAAATCCTTTATTAATGTAATATTTTAATTATTGAATACTAATACTATTGAAAGAATATTTAGACAATAAAAAAGCGTAAGAGTGACTGAAATAGTCTAATCTAAATAAAATAAATTAATATTATATTATTATGATATACTATGAAACATAAAACTTACTATCAGACATATGATGTTAAAATATCATCATAAAATATCATAATCTTGAATATGAAAGTATGCTAATTACAAAAACTGTGCACTCGCATATACACACACACACTCAAACACACATGCAAACAACCACATATACATACAAACATACTCATACATCTACTGTTTTCTTTAGATTATCTTCACTTATTTAATATAAATGTTGCACTATGTTGTTATCCTTATGTTCAATATAACGTAAAGGACTGTATTGATCTTTTTGAAACTACTTATCCACTTTGTGAATTAAAAATAAGGTACTTATTTTAAAAAAAAAATGGTAAATGGTAAAATAAGACACCCGATTGAGTTTCTTATGGACTCTACCCAGGACTGAAGAAACCCTTGTAATGTTAGATTGTAACTCATTCTGTAATGTCGTCATCAGTTGTACATAGACATATGGTAACAAAATGTTGATTTAACAAAAAAAAAGTTAGTTGCATACATAAGTTGATTACAAACTAAACAAAGCAATGCAGTTATTAAATGTTAGTAATATATAAAAAGGCATACCAAATATTTACAAGATAATAGATACGGCTACACGTCAGTGGTGTACCTGTAAATGATTGATTAAAAGTTAGCTGAGTTCTAGTCATTTTGACTCAGTAAGTGAGTGAGTGAAATTAGCAAAGTGAAAAGAATGAAGCTATTGTATCCAAAATAAACTAATGAATTTTATGAAGTACAATGAATATAGAGCTTTGTGATTTTAAATGCATTGAAAATCATAATTTTACATAAAAATAATATGTTTACATTATTATAAGTTGTAAAATGTAATTTATTTTTATATTATAATTATAAGCTGTAAAACGTAATAAATAAATTAATTACAGGAATGTGCATTTATAAATGAAATAAGTATCTGATATTAAAAGAAAAAAAAAAATAAACACAATTTTTACTCTTCTAGCATTATAACCTTCCTAATCTCTTTAAATAGTATAAACTTTTAAACTTTTTATGCCAGCTTTTTATAGATGGCTTTGTACAAGTATTCAGAAATAAAATTATTAATTACTTATATTTGAATTAAATAGTATTAGCATCAAGTGTTGCCTAAAACAATTCATTTTATAATAAATTTATTTGAACATGAGTGTATAAATAAAAAAGTATTTTATTTACATGGATGGAATGCAGTAAGATTAAAAAGCATTGTGATTTATAAAATGTAATTTGGTGTTATGATGATAATTTGTGAAATTGCTAATGAACCAATGAATTTCAGGAATTACTTATTGATATGTTTTTGCAATGAAAATGAAGATCATTATGATTTAAAATGTGTTGTAGCATGATGATAATTTGTTTGATGTACAAAATTGCCAGAGTTAGTTAGTAAAAACGTGAGTAAATTATAAAATAGAAAGAATGAACTAAAACACCTATATCAATTAGTATTTATATTAGAAAAAAATATAGAGACTTTTTATGTGATATATTAAAACAAGACAGCATTATCACATTAAAAATTATGCAGAAATATTTAAAAAAGTGAAATGTAATATTTATGTAAATAAAGTATTAAATAATAATATGTATTTACAAAGTAACAACAAGAAAAACTACAAAAGTATGATGCTTTTCTGTTAGTTTTCTTTTATTTCTCACAATGAAATCAGTATATATATATATGCATATTGTCTAGTCCCCAATATATATCTACTGTCTAATACGTGTAAGAGCAACTGAAATTTTTATTATAAATTTTAATAAAAAACAGTTCATAAGATAAATTTAAAAAAGCTGTATGGTGTTGAATTTCAATAATATAATGATACAGACCTAGCACTTGCTGTCACTGCGTCCTCATCTGAATCGAGATCATATATATCTTCTCGCATGTAGCTCTTATTAGAGTAGCCTCCTAAATCTACTGGAATATTAAAAGCGGACATTTAAACGTAATTAATATTAATACTGTCATCTACTCTCTTCAATTATATTAATTTCATATTAACAAACGTTTTATAATAACAATAATACGACCATATATAATAAAGTAAAAATTAAAGACAATATCTGGAAGTCATAGATTGCAAGAGAGGGCGCCACCGGCGCCATTACTTTTTGGAGGGAAAAGATTAATGGCAATTCATGACTTGTCATCGGAGAATAAAATTATAAATATAAGATAATACATCTTCAATATACATTTTCTGTGCAAAAATAAAACACCTCAAGTCGTCGCTTCAACCGATGGACGTCCACTGCTGGACATAGGTCTCACGAAATGATGCCCACAAGGCCCGATCTTGCGCCGTCTGGCTCCAGCGGCTACCGGCGACCCTCCTTATATCGTCGGTCCACCTTGTGGTCACCTCAAGTAAGTAAATACAATATTTTAATTTCTGGAAGTAGTGGCTTGAGGACCATCACAATTTTTTTTTATTGCTGACAGTTTAGCGCTTGACTGTCACAACTGATAGTAAGTGATGGTACAATCTAAGATGGAAGCCTGCTAATCTGGTAACAGGTACTTCACCTCAAATGGTTTATAGACAGGATCGTTCCGAAACACGAAAGTAATTTATATCGGAAAATAGTACATCGTCTGTTTGTTTTGCAAATCACGGGTGAGAATGCCCAAAAATATATATATGCCCTATAAATAATTTTCTCCCGTGGTACGGATACGATTTTTTTTCTGAGACTGGGATACAAATTTTCGATCTCTTCGAGTTGACTGTTCACTCAATTTAACTGTAGCCTCATGATTTAATCCGTAGTCGCTAGGTTTATTTATTTATTATCAAAAATCTACAGCATCTTAACTAATTACTAGTGGAAAACCAAAATAACAAATCTTATGCCAATTACAGATTTTTCTTATGTATACAGGTTACTGGAAGGTATGCAAACATATCTATAGGATCTAACCGGGAGAATACGAGGTATTTCTGTCCCGCATGCAAGGGCGAACGTTTCATGGCACATATACGAAAATATTAAGTTCAAATTTATATTTACCTTTATTGCTACCTTCATATTGAGCATCAGCCCATTTGTAGTCAATGTCGCTAAAAAGTGGCGGGAGAGTTTGATGAGGTGTTGGATACAGATCCAGATTACGCTTTTCATTTATGCTTTCAGTGTCGCTAAATGGTGGCATTCTGAAATTAAGTAAAAGCTGGAATCAATTTGTGGTAATAAATTTATTGCAAATTTTATAATGCACTAGTATTTGATGACACCGTTGAAGTAATACTCGCTTTAGTTAGCGGAGAACTTGAGTTCCATTTCTAATTCGTCTAAATCAATGCCATATTTAGATCTGCAGTCAACCCGTTTTGGAGAGTAACTTGTAATTGGCAAACAACAAAAATACATACAATAGTTAAACATTAAGATATCAAAATGTCTATTTAATAAACTAATAATGAATGAATAACCTCGTGTAATCCTCAAAACAACTGTATCGCCACAAAGCAAAGGCAAGCATCGCCATAGAAATAACAACACCCCCAGCAATCACCAGCCAGACGACCAGTATACCTCTATCATTTGGCACTTGGTATTCCTGGAAAAATAAAAAAAAATAAGTATTAACGTCCCACTGCTTCCCATTTATACGAGAGAGAGCAATTAGAGCATAGACCCCACACTGCTCCACTGCGGGTTGGCAGGCATGGTACACAAGTGCACTCTCTATTCCTTCGCTCTCATAGACCGATGTGATGGGAATCCGATACTACCGGAGAGAATTTAGGCGCAGGTCCGACGGCTTAACGTGCTCTCCAAGGACGGGGATGGATCACACCGCCAACTTCCCAACTTTGGGCAGATATTGAGAAAATCTTTATAGAAAACTCAATATTCATTTTTGAATTTGCCCGACCTGTAACACGAACCCAGGACCTCATGTCTGTGGCCGAACATGCTAACCACTAAACGAATAAGGGAGTTGCACTCAACATGAATATTCTTGACAAATTTTTATCTTAAATGAAGTTGCCTGGCAGAGATTGCTCAGAACAATAAGGAAGCCCTTGCATTCATTTTGTTTTTTTGTGTTCTTTTAAGTTTATTTAGCGCAATAATGTATGTTTTCCTTTTTTATTTCGTTAAAAGAATATCACAGTTTTTATTTTATTTCTTAGCTTATTTAACTGCTTAATAGTGCTTGTTAGTCTTCAAATTGCTCGATTCATAAAAGTTCGCACTCATTAGGGGAGGAAAGGAGGTTGACAATTTTTTCTTTAGCGATAAGTATATATAAGTTTTGAATAACAAGTTAGACCGTGGGAGGCGAAGAAATTATATATTTTAGGTCACAGATAAAACCTGCTGCTTAAAAACATCATTAGTATAAATAATAAATAATTCACTTGTGAAACAATGCCTAAAAAGTTAGGTTTTTATACTTGACCCTTTTTACTTAGGGGCCGTCGCGATATTCATTATAAATACGAAAATGTTCATTTGTTATTTAAAAGAGAACATAGCTATCAGCTAAATAAAAAGCAGACACATTTATAACACTAAGAAAATACTAATGCACCAGGTACCGCATTCGTTAGGAAATGAGCACACTCTTCAGAAGTTATGCACGGAAAAAGAAAAGAACAAAGCCACAAAATCTAAACTGAAAGCTAGCTCTCCATTTCCGTGTGCGGAAAACAATTCCTCACCTACTTCACTATGGTATTGTTATTCTAATTTTTATGTAAGCATTATGTTTTAGCTGGAATAAAGCGAACATTGTTTCAATTACAAAGGGTTTCCGTGTTCTATATACCATTAATTTAAAAAGCGTTACGTAACAGGTTGTGTTCATAATAAAATCAATATTTCGCTATTTCAATTAGCTGTTACAGCAGTTTTGTATCATTAGATGATTTTCTCATCAACAGTCAATTTTCTCTACCGCTTTCATTACACCTGTAAACTACCGGTTCACAAGGCCGACTTGAAGTCGATTGCCTGTGTCCACTACTAGTTGACATGATACGATAGATTTGTCTCAACTCGTGAAATCGGAAATATAAGCATCTCTTTCTTTTTAAGTCATAATGTGTATTATCGCTTCTCGAACTGTCGCACCTAAATATGCGTAGAGATAACATCAGAGAATAGAATAAACAAAAATAAATCAGTTACAAAGTGACCGTTACTAACGGTGCGTGTGTCGCGTCGAAGGTCGTTAAGTATTTTTGTTTTTTCGGTCGTTAAGTTTGTGGTATTTCATAAACTGTAAGTGTTTATTAGTCATTATATGAGATTTTGATTATATAACTGATGTGAATAACAATAAAAACCTTTCAGGTAATTTTGAAGATATCAGCCTATAAATACAAGACGGACTTTTTCATACATCAGACTTAATTTAATAAACAAAAGATAATAATGTATAGTTTAATTATTACCAAACATAAAAATCATATCATTTTGTAGTCTTTCGAGAACATTTAAATCCCAATAGTCACTTTATCGTCATTCGACCGGCGGGGCAACCGATGCAAAAACGTCCGTGCGGGGCGGGTTAGGCGACGGTTATTTCTGTTTAAAGACGCGGGCAAATAACGGGGGCCAATAAAACTCTGACGGGCCATTTGGATCTACGTGACATATACAGCGTATCTATGGATTTAATTGGATAGGTATCTATTGTATAAAATATCTTTGTATATTACACATATTTATTTGCAATATGTTAAAGATAAAAATGATAACTATGGGTTATCCTTTAGAGATAAATATATAAAGCTGTAGACTTTTTACGATCTTTTTAAGATATACAGTAATGTGATCGATATTGTAAGGTTTAAGCAGCATTGGCGACTAAAGCGCACAAAATATGTTTTTTTTGTTCGGAATGTGTTTAGCTGTTAGCCCTACTGGTTTTTACAGCGTTACCGGAAGGAACGTTACGTCATTACATTATCAATGTTTGTATCTTTTCAACTTTTATGTACTATTTTATATATGTGTTATACATATAAACCTTCCGCTTGTATCACTCTATCTATTTATAAAAACTGCTTTATAACCACTTCAATATTTCAAAAGATATAGGCTGACAAAAGCAGAAGGGATTTCATTTTATATTTGGTAAAGTTGATATGCGTGTAAACATCTCACCGTGATGCCCAATGACCTCAATCTTTCAGCGAATGACTCGTGTTGGGAGTAAGTTTCCCACATTTTCGTTAGATCATCAGCGTTGAGTCTGGGTTCCCTTTCTTCATCATCATCATCATCATCATAGACAAGTGGAACTCCAAACATTACTTCCGCACACAATTCAAACTTGGGCCAATTATGGAAGCACAGTGCTCTGCTTGTAATTTGCGTGAGTTCTAATCTGAAATTGTATAATAAGGTACACATTAATAATAATACGAAAGAATTTTGTCAATTTTATTAATTATTTATTAGTTGTTATGCATAATTCTTCTGTATCGGATATATTAGACTAAACTTCTTTTAAAATGCTGGACTGATCATGATTATATTTCTTGTTAAATTTTAAATTTAGACGGATTCAAGTATGATTAGAATTGACAATGTAATTCGTTATGTAACGGGATTGAAAACTATATATTAGCAGGATAAACCGACAAAAGAAAGTCGGTCATAACTCATAGAAAACTTATTAAGGAAACTTAAAAATTGAAAGAAAATTGTCAGGGCACTTATAACTACAAAATACTATATTCAATAATAAGTTTATTTTTTTGGGCCTAAAAGAAAAACACATAATTAAATGACCCTGGATTCCTAAATTAGGGGTCTTTGTTTCTATCATTTTTATATAATATGTTAGAAATGTGAATGTTTATAAAAGAAAAGGCGTTCATTTAAATTCAAAATTAAATTTGTATGTAAACTACTTTGGCACCGTTCGATGCGAAACAAGTTAGATTACTATAATATATTGTATTTACATATCTTATGATTAATATAGGCAATAAAACACGAGTTCTAATTCGAAAACGTTAACACCTAAAAACATAGAACGCTGAAGTAAGAACGATTAAAAAAACAGACCAATGCGGATAAAGACACGTAGTTCGCTCTATATCAAAGACATTTAGTCTATCTGTACTGTTTCCGGCAAACTTGATTGTAATTTTGGCTTCCTTCCAATCTTTCGCCTTTGCCAAACTATGTAGGACTTACTAACTCCATTTTATACCTGACTGTTTATTTCCAAACATTAATACTATTTATTCTATGACTAATGCGTCTTTGTTTAATACGAGATTGCCATTTCTTGCTGCAGAGATTTAATTCAACGTATCTATCTAGTATAATGCCCCAAAATGGTTTTCATAAGTCAGTAGCAGCCCATTAACGTTCCATTAAATACATTGTCTGTATAATAACGCTAATATAATGTGTATATATGTAATCCTAAATATACTCACAATGAGACTCGTTTCAAATACACAGTGAACCATTAATATAGCACCTGTCTTTGTTTATTTAAACACACAAAATCCGATGCAAAATTAACTAACACACAGATTATCAACTACAATTTTAATTTTTGCACGAAAACGTTTTGTTCTCTTTACCCCTTTTCCCAGCGTCCCTCCCCCTCTGGTACGAGATAGTCCGGGATATATCACTTTACGTACCATTTATATGGTTTTAGAGATAGTTTTCTGTGTTTTTTTATTCATGGGGATGTGCCTCGTGGGATCATAATGGGTTTATGTTTTGAATTTATTAAGGTTTCGTGGTTTATTTAAAACTCAATATAGATTTTTGAATCGGCCCGACCCGGGACTTAAACTCAGGACCAATGACCAGGACTCAGGACCCAGTCTCATTAGACAAGCAACAATGCAAAGATTGTCTTATAACATTAAACTATAACAATTATTTACCGTATTAAATAATTATATTACGAAAAACCAAGAAATAGAAGTAACGCAATAAGAGTGGAATATAGAAGTCTTAATTGCTCTCAAACTGTACACTTGACTTCGAGAGAATGATGTCACAATATCTTTAAGTGGCAGTGTATAGCCGTATAGAAGTTATGCAGTTCTTTTATTAGAACTATGGCAGAGAAAATAGGTTGAGCATATTGCGTGAACATTCTAAGACGACGATATTGTGACGCCTACTAAACATTGCAAGTATTGCTATTACAAAACTGCTCAGTGAAAAATTGTTTAAATTTGATTTTAACTAGCGATACGCTTCGGCTTTGCACGGGTAATAAAACAAATTATGCCCACATGTTAAATTTGCCGTAGGATCGCATCAGCTACAGTTTATTACAAAGATATAAACATAAACGTGTCCTAATATATTCCTTTATATCCACACTAATATTATAAAGAGGAAAGATTTGTATTTTTGTATGTAACGAATAAACTCAAAAAGTACTGGACCGATTTTAATAATTCTTTTTTCATTAGAAAGCTACATTATCACTGAGTAACATAGGCTATATTTAGTACTAGATTACTATAGAAATCTTTAGAAATTCCTATTAAAACCAACCGAAGGTGTAAAAAAGTTAGCTATAAAATGTCTTTAATCGCATACGCCGTGAAGAGTATTAATGACAGGACAAAAAAATGTTCGACAACATTATAGAATATATCAATATCTACAAAAAACTTCGCGAGACCATATGTCTAACTATTGTAGTTACGTCACTATAACTACTCTTTTACATTTAACAAATTGATAGAAATGCCGATCAAAATCAGACCGTGTTATCCATTCCATTTAGAAATTTTTATCCAACTAAATAATTTAGTATTCAAGATTATCTCAATACCTGATGATTACTTTTTGATTTATTGAAATCGGATATTCCATTCAAAAGATATCATAAAATTAAAATAAAAATACATGCCGGCGGCGGCCGCCACGCAGCGCATCGAGTAACTAACTCGACGGGAGAGGGGCAGTGCGGAAGAAGGGGGTGCACCATTATGAACTAGATAGCCGGTCGGGTCCTTACGTAGTGGACGCAAGCGACATTGAATATTTCGAGTTTTTTAAACACATTTTTTGGTTCGCTTAAAAAGTTCTTTTCAGAGCTACTTAGTTTTAGTATTAGGAATCACACTTTTTCATAATATTTGGCAATTCATGGTCGTTTTAATTATCATGCTTATATCTTAAATATCTGTACCTATTTATGTCTACCCGTGCGAAGCCGGGACGGGCCGCTAGTATAACATAAATTACTTCTCCCTCATTACGGTCAGCTAATATAGAAACAGTGGGGAAATATTTGCATCAATCGAGTTAATATTTGGGCGTTTTAAGTAATTATGCTTCGATGTCATATCGAAATATGTCGATTACCTTTAAATTTCACATTATATCTACACTATTTAAAATACTTTAATGCATTTTATTATACAGATATAAACATAAATACGAACTTAAATAGTTCTTTATATACAACATATATAAATACTACCTGATTGGTACATAAAACGAGTTAATTTTTTGATTAGTATTTTTGCGAAAACTCCTTAGATATCCATTTAATTATATCTGTAAAAGATCATAATAATGTGCGTGAAATACTTAAGGTAACTAACATATTTAGGTAGATATGGATTGCCACTGTAGTCCTCTGAATAATGTTTAAAACGAGTTTTAAAATATTTTTGTTTCATCAGGTTTCAGACAACGATAATTTAAGAAAGTATCTGAATACGGTTGATAAAAATTTTGTTGCAATAAAAGCGGTAAATTTTACGGTTATAACCAGAAAGAAGTGAAGTTTTACTTTGAAACGGAATGATTAATTTCCGACAGCTAAAGGGACAAGGACAATTCCTTACATAACTGAACATAACAACAAGGCTATCCACCAACAGCTACCAATGAGAACTCCACTGTTTTGGTCATATTAACAGAAGACAGTCAGATAACCTGAATAAACTCGTTGTGCTAGAGAGGTTTGAAAGAAAAAGGCCAAAGGGTCGGTCACCTACCCGTTGGTCTGGCCAAATAAAGAAGATATTGAGACTCGCTTTTCCAACAGCCTTAAAAGAAGTCGAGGATAAAGAGAGATGGAAGCATGCAGCCAATAAGACGTATAAGAGCAGGCAAGACCTTTAGCAATGAAGAATACGGCAATTTAGATGATGATCGATTCTCACAGCAATTTTACTGGCAGATATTAAGTAAAACAAAATCGAGCTTTACTAGTTTAAAAAGAATTTAACAAAGGATTAAATTGGACATGTTCATTTATGACGTTTGTCATGACATTCTGCACAAGTAGCGACGTTACTTTTATAAAGAATAGCGACTCAACTAATTGGATGATACTAACAATGTAGTTATTAATAGTACAGGGAAAATAGACACACATGCCGTACGAAATTAAAACATACATTTATCATGAAGTTTACTTTTTGTAGTGAAAATTTTTTAGACTCGCTGTATCATATTTTGTTAGGGTATTGAATGAGACTGAGCTGTAACGCTCGGTAAAGTAATGCTCGTTCGAGTTATCTCGATTACCAACGATTAAGCGAGCGAAAGCTTTATCATCAATATTATAGTCACTGCAATATCTTAGCCCATTATTTAATATTTGTTTAATTGAAGTTTTTGAAATGAAACTTCTTTAGGCGCATGAGGGTAAAATGTTTACGGATGAAACGCATGATGTGACGTCAAGAAGATGTGCAGCGTTTTTTATGCCAATTCGTTTGAAGGTTGGGTAATTTTAATACAAATAACACGTGGCATTTAAATTTGCCACTCGTCATTTAATAATTTAATTTCATAAATTCTCTTTTCTAAACTTATTTCGCCAAAGAAGTTTCACTTCTGACATATTACTTATTATGCACGCACTTTTAATTTTTTTCCTAGTATAATATTTTTTTTATTTATATTTTATATAAGAATTAGAGTCATTTCCTACGCCACTACCTAGTACGAACTTCTTAACATCATTATATAAAAGCAAAACTAAAAAATACAGAATTAACATTAAGTGTAGTAAAAAAATAGATATTACAATTTGAGTGATTGAAAATTTGGGAAAAATATATAATACACTAGCTGTAGTGGAAATGTAGAGAAATCCAAATCGAATTATAAATCTAAACCATTTTCAAATTCACCCGAAGACACAACAAATGTCATCGAAAACGGTGCAGCCGTTTCCGAGCAGTACAGTGACGTACACACGAACATAATCATTATACAAGTAAAGATAGAAAGAGTGTAATAGTACTAATTTAAAAACCTTGTAGATTTTGTGTAATATCAAAATTTACGAGTTATTTATTTGTATTAAACGTGAAAGAATGCTTAACCGATGGCTGTTACAATTCACTACGTGATAAAATAAACGCTTTTAGTCACATCATGCAATCGCTATTGTTACTTAATTTATAATACCCACATAAGTTCTTACATTACTAACATGTATTTTAAATATTAATAATCATAAAATTGCTTTTCATAAGCCTTGTAACGTAGTATATGTACATACATATAATGTTATAAAAAGAACGTTGTGGTATAGAAGAAGATGTAGTGACTAAAATTAAGAAAAGTAGGCTTAGATGGTTTGGGCACGTAAAGAAAATGACTGAAAGCAGACTGACAAAAAGGATTTATGAGTCAAGAGTGGATGGGAATGATGGTAGGGAAAGACCGAGGCAAACATTCCTCGACCAAATCCAGGATATTTATTTGAAATAAGAGCCAGGTCAAGAATACTCTAAACCGACAAACTTGTATGAAAGGTTTAATGAGAATGAAAGAAGCGGAGGAAATATGCAAGGAGCGTGGCAAGTGGAACGACGTGGTCTCTGCCTACCCCTATGGGAATGAGGCGTAATACATAGCGTATGCCATATATCAATTAGGAGCTCGTGCTTCTCTAAGAGATAAATTAAAACTCACAGTACCGTCGGAATATATATTGATTAAGATTTTATATATTCGTAATTATATTCACTTGTGCAGCAAAAAGCACGAAATATACAATTTTAATATGTACGTATGTGTACTATTTATAATGTCTTATTTTAGGGTAAAGAATGTTCAGGAGTCATGTCGGGTTAAGCATACGTATTTTTAATAAGATGCTGCAATCAGTTTTGGATGTCCCACTACATAATTTTTAAGAAATATGTCAAAAACTTCCTTTTACAAAAGACATATTATAATGTTGAATATTATAAATGTTCGGACTTAATTTCAGCCGCAAACAGAAGCTATATTTTTATAAAAGAGTAACCGCTGAGTTTCTTGCAGATTTCTTCTCAGCGGAATCAATTTTCTGAACCCGAGGTTGAGCTGTTACCAACGGACAAACTACTAACAATTTAAAAGTGCTTTTTGAGCCTACTTGAATAAAGAATATTTTGATCTTGATTAAATTTTTTAATGAGCAAAGTTAAAAGTGCGTGCCTATAAAGTACACATGTCAGGAATGAAACTCCTTTGGAAAACTAATTTTTGAGTCTTCCTTATATCTATACAAATCTATAATTCAGATTTCCGAGACTTAGAGGAAGGGAAAAAGGGAGATATGTTAGGAATTTAATGAATTTAATTGTCATTAAAATATTAAATACCGAAAATAAATAGAAATACTTTATTGAAATCTCAAATGACGAATTGTAAATAAAAATGCCACATGTTTTTTTGGTCAATATTAGAAATTATTAATTAAATTTTGTTTTGAATTTAAAATTTAGAGAAAGAGAATTTATGAAATATTTTTATTTCACATTTCATGAAAAATAGTATATAAAATTATTAAATGACGAGTGGCAAATTAAAATGCCACATGTTATTTGTAAACATTAAAACTACCGTTTAAGTATTCAAACGAATTAATATAAAAACGCTGCACATCTTCGTGATGCTATTCACGCGTTTCATCCGTAAAAACTCTACCCTCTTCCGTCTAGAGAAGTTTCCCTCCAAAAGGGTTTTATGAATAATATAAAGTTTATATAAGGAGAGTGTGAGCTAATATTAGGAATTTAAATAGCATATTGTATGTACGTACATTTTCAAATACGACCAGTTTTATTACCGGGTCATTACATCGCTGATGCGGCGTATTGCAGCGTACTCTATAATTACTTACACTTGCAATGACCTAAACGCTGCCAGAATACCGACTTTAAAACGTAATTTTCTTCCATAATATATATTAAACATATTACTTCTTTGGAATATTATGGATAAAATTTAAAAAAAAACAAATTTTACTTAAGAGTCTTTTAAAAGCTAATGAAACTTTTGAAGATAATACACTTTTTTCATATATATCTTAATAACCGTTTGTTTTTAATATTGTTTTTTTTTCTTTAAGCACATGATGCTAAAATGTTTACGGATGAAACGCGAGATTAGCATCACGAAGATGTGCAGAGTTTTTTTATGCCAATACGTCTGGAGTTTAGGTAATTTTAATATTTACAAATAACATGTGGCATTTTAGTTTGCCATTCGTCATTTAATAATTCAATATACTATTTTTCACAAAACATGAAATTATAATATTTCATAAATTCTTTTTTCTAAATTTTAAATTCAAATATAAAATTTAATTAAAAATTACTCATATTCATAAAAAAAACACGTGGCAGTTTTAATTACAATTCGTCATTTGAGAATTCTATAAATTATTTGTATTAATTTGAGATACCTAATATTTTAATGACAAATCCATTAAATTTCTAACAAATCTTCCTTTTTCCCTTTCTTTAACTCTCGGAAATGTAAAGATTTAGATTTGTATAAACGTATTTGTATAAACAAGATTTAGAAATTGGTTTGCCAAAGAAGTTTCACTTCGAATATGTGTACTTTGTACGCACGCACTTTAATTTTTTTTATTATGAATTTTTAACACCTGTAAGAATAGGTTAATGCTAAAAAGAGTTTATAAATATTTAATCTATTATGTTTGTGTTTTTGGTGTTGACTTAAATAAATATATTAGTTTTAATTCATTTTGCGAAAAATTGTACTACGCTACTATTACGTAAAAGGTTAGATTTCTTTTTATCTAACAAGTTTAAGAAATTCGTGCTAGAATTTACTTGAGTTTTTTTTTATATCTAAAAATAATTAATACGCATATGGAAGAATAACCATAAGTAGATATTTTTTTCCTCGAAGAAAAATCTACTAATTTTAGTAGTAAAAACTAAAAAAGCACTTACCAAAATAGCAGCTTCTTTCTTTTCTCATCTTATTTATGTCTATATTTACAGATAATTAACAATTAATAGGAAGAAAATTATTCTAGTTGAGACGGATTCGACTATTTTATCTAATTTGTACAATTTATTTAATATATGTTTTGTCTATTTTTGTTTCTACCTACAACAAGTATGTTTTAAATCTTATATTAAAAACAAATTAGAGCTCGAGGTTTAAAACGTAATCGCATTAACTCTAAATTGTATTCCAGATATTCCCAGTCTTTTATCATATTATTTACAACAGTATATTTCGATATGTCTGTTTTTGCTCGAACATTTTGTCCGCATATGTATCCACGTTTCCATTTCAAATGAAAATTGTGTGGCTAAATTTCATACTAGCTTTTCTTCTGTAAATTTAACAGGCTTTCTTAATACTTCTAAAGGTTTTAATTTTACACAATTTGTTTTAAGTGTATGATTATTTTCATTATTATTCTCGTTAAGTTTTCTAGTATTTAAAACTATATTTTTTTCTTTACTTTCAGACTTTACTTCATTATTATTATGGGTATTATAATTTTCACTCTTATTCAAATCTGACTTCAATAAACTTGTCGATTGTTTTGCATTACAATTACGAGCGCAATTTTTATTCTCCATTTGTGGATAATGATGCAATATTGCAGTGGTATTAAAAGTAATTTTGCCGTATTTTACATATTCCGTCGGTCTTTTATTTTCATATCTACTGCTACTAGGTGCGCTTAATTCTAGTTCAACATTTGGTGACTTTAACCTAATATTTTTAATGGGGCTTTCAATTGAGATACCTTCAATAATATCTTTTGTTTCATCTATTAAACCTAACGCGACTTTTTTACTTCTCTTCAAATTTTCCATGTAAATATTATAACGATTCATATCTAAAGTATTGTTGTGTTTTAGTGGCAACGAATTTGGCAATTTTTTTTGAGGTTTTTCCTCGGCCGTGTATCACAATTTTTGGTTATTATGGTTCTTTGTATTGCTTGATTCTTTTGCCGCAGCGCTGTCGCGAGCGGCGTTTGTTAGCTATGTCTGAGACTGCACCATTGATATACTCGTGGTCTCAGTAACAATCGTGGGGGCAGCAAATTCTTCTCTTGTGGAATCATAAATAGGAAATTCACAGCAAAGCATACATTTTAGAAATCTTGGAACCTCGACATATATAGCTGGCGGTATCGGTATAAAGGGTGACGTGGACGCTTTGTAATATAAATAATCAGGGTTATCTCTGTACTTTTCGTCCGCCGATCGTTCGAGTAATGGTATTCCAGATAAAAACAATATTATAGCAGTCGTGAATAAAGGCGATAACACGGCAATGTATTCGACGCCTTCTATCACATTTAAAGCTATTATAAATATACCCCACCAAAGAACGACTTCGCCAAAATAGTTTGGATGACGAGATAAGCCCCATAACCCATCGTTGCACCATCTTCCTTGATTAGCAGGCTCTTGACGAAAAGCGAACTTTTGTAAATCTGCATACGTCTCAATTAACAAGCCAATTACGAACACACCAGCGCCAGCTGAGTCTAATGTTGTCATTGTTTTGGGGGCCTTAGGGTATGAATGATGTGGAGAGTTAATGATTATAACTGGCAAACTAACTATATACACCCACACCGCCTGAAAGGTGTAGAATACAGCAAATCTTAATGTATTACTTTTACGATCCTCAAACTGTTTATCTCTTCCAATATGATATATTCTATAAATAAGATATCCAGAGAGTCTCACGCCCCAAACACACACGAATGCCGTAACCATAAGTTGTCTGCTATCATAGCTTTTCAATGTACTTCCTCCTTGGCCAAGAAAAAAGGTTAATAATGCTATTATGATAAAATTGGCACCACCAGTAAAATCTGTAACTTTATCGCTCTGTGACAGTGAGGCGATCGTGAAAAACAGTATCTGCATCGCCACTGTGACCATAGCACTCACAGCGAAGTTGTTTCTGTCTATTAGTGGCTCCATTTTCGGTATATATCACTAAATATTGTAAATTTTGGCATCAGGGAATACTGACATCGATCTTTTGGCGCATTGCTGCATTTTAACACTTATGTTTATCTAATTTAAGCGCTATAATTGCTAATTTTACGCGTGATTAACATTTTCAACAACAGGATTGTTTAAATTTATATTTAACACATTAAAGCCATACAATTTTATATAAAAGTGACTGTGTATTTGATTATGAAGCGTGGCACTGTAAAGCTTGCCCGCATGAAAGCTTGCTACTAAAATAGATATGACGTTTCAACTGCGCATGTCTGTATTGCGCGCAGGCGCGGGACACACTATGAGTTTAAAATGTTATTATGTTTTTCCCGACTTAGTTTGAACGTACTTCGTTGCTTTGGAAGAATCGTGACACAATTCAAAACAGCAAAGTCCTTCCACTAGCCACAAGGACGTGAACATCAAACAAGAAAATTGCGTTCGAGTACGATGCTATGTTGAAACCAAGAGGTAAAAATGATCTTTTACCAGGTTAGTACGCTTCCATGTTTGGAGAGTGTCGTCACACACCGTCGCGAGAAATTACAGTTAAACGCTAGTCTATCAGCAAAAAGTTAATTTCATCGGAGAACCATTGGAAAAATAAACAAACCCTTTAAATCAACCAATGATATTGTAGTGCCATACAACCATTATTTCAGATATAAATATGAGTTGTACCACAAGAAAATATAGAATATTCGGGACTGTGCTTTCCCCTCAACTTTTAAACCCTGGATTGTTTCGATATTGATCCAACGCAGCGACATATTGAAATTTACAATTAGTAACTTATGTATGATATGATTCACTCAATTATGTCATTAATAATAAATTAATAGATCACAGAATCATCAAATTTAAACAAGAAATATAAAAAAATATTGTGTGCAATTCACACGTGGAAGAAGTGAAACCTTGAAAACCCAAAAAAAATAAAAACGTGCGTACGTACAAAGTACACATGTCAGAAGTGAAACTTATTTGGCACACCAATTTTTGAGTCTTGTTTATATTTTTACAAATCATCATATACGAAGAAGATATTATAGAAAATTAATGAATTTAATTGTCATTAAGATATTAAGCGTCGAAAATTAATACAAATAATTTATTGAAATCTCAAATGACGAATTATAAATAAAAATACCACGTGATTTATTTCAATATTAGAAATTATTAACTAAATTTTGTTTTTGAATTAACAATTTAGAAAAGAATTTATGAAATATTTATATTTTATGAAAAATAATATGTTAAATTATTAAATGATAGTGGCAAATTAAAATGCCACATGTTATTTGTAAATATTAAAACTAACGTACAAACTAATTAGCATTAAAACGCTACACATCTTCATGACGGTAATAACGCGTTTCATCCGTAAAAAATTACCCTCATGAGATTAAAGAAGGTTCACTTCAAAAACATTTTGTCAATTGCGGCATCACAACACATGCCGGGCATTGTATGATGTAATTTATATATAGATGTATGTATATTCGTCTCATCGTTTCTGTCGTTTTCTCACAACTAGTGTAAAAAAATTATTTGAACTGATGAATCTAAAATTTGAACCAGACGTACAGTGTGAACTAATAATAGAAACTTATTAAAAAAGTAAACGTAATGAAATGTTGATTAAGTTATCAGTTATTGACTGGGCCTGAAAAAATAGCTTGGTAAGTTTTATCTGTTGATTTATTGATAAAATTTTAAGAGTATACGTATATAGTGTCTACAATTTCAATGACCATTCGTCAAGCGAAATCGTTTACTTCGTATAATAATTATTATTGGCCAACATAGGACATATTAAATACAGTGTATTTTAAAATAAGTAAGGGAGTACCAGCCCATTAACGTCCGTAGAAGCGCTGTTCCCCTGCGGATTGGCAGGCATTGTACAGAAGTGCACTCTCTACTCCTTCACTCTCATAGTCCGATGTGACGGGAATGCAATACGACCGGAGAGAGATCAGACGCCATTCTAAAGTAAGTAAGTCAGTAGCAGCCCATTAACGTCCCACTGCAAGGCACAGGTCTCCTCACTCCAAGGAGCGAGGGTTTTTTAGAGCATAGATCCACCACGCTGCTCCATTGGCAGGAATAGTACACAAGTGCACTCTTTATTCCTCCACTCTCATAGTCCGATGTGAAGGGTATCCGACACGACCAAAGAGAGATCAGGCGTAGGACCCACGGCTTAACGCGCTCTCCGAGGCACGGGAGTGGATCACTCCGCCAACTTCCCAACTTCGGGCAAGTATTGAGAAAATCTTTATAGAAAACTCAATATCGATTTCGAATTGGCCCGACCCGAGACTCGAACCCAGTACCTCATGTCTGTAGTCGAACATGCTAACCACTAGACCAATAAGGCAATTTATTCTAAAGTATTGAAATTCTAAAGTATTCAATATTAATAACATAAATATTAATATTGAATACTTCAAAATACAAAGCATATTAACGGTAAGCATTGTTTAGTCATTCATTGTCACAAACAACATTTTCGTGGTTTATGGAGATAAACATTGTATTACTTCTGCAAGTATAAGCAAAATATATGAATCATCGCATACCTACGGCTTCATAAAGTTAATACAATTAAACATGTTCTTAATACAATTTAAACACAGACAAGACCTAATAGTAAATCTAATATATAAAATTCTCGTGTCGCAGTGTTTGTTGCCAAGCTCCTCCGAAATGGCTTACCGGATTTTTAGTTTGGATTTGTGTACTCATATATTCGATTGGTCTGAGAATAGGTGTTAATCTATTTTTGAGACACTAAGTGATATGGATAGTCCACATCAAAATTTTTGAAGTAAAACCTCTTTTGGTGCAGCGTTTTTTATGCTAATTCATTTAAAGGTTAGGTAGTTTTAATATTCACAAATAATATGTGGCATTTTAATTTGCCACTCGTCATTTAATAATTTAATATACTATTTTTCATAAAATAAGAATATTTCATAAATTTTCTTTTCTAAATTTTAAATTTAAAAACAAAATTAAATTAATAATTTCTAATATTGCCAAAAAAATGTGGCATTCTTATTTACAATTTGTTATTTGAGATTTCAATAAATTATTTGTATTAATTTTCGACACTTTATATTTTAATGATAATTAAATTTATTAAATTCCCAATGTATCTCCTTTTTTCCATACCTCAATTCTCGGAAATCTAGGGTTTTAGATTTGTATAAATAAATATAAACAAGACTCAAAAATTTGTTTGCCAAAGAAGTTTCACTTGTGACATGTGTACTTTGCACGCACGTACTTTTTGTTTTTTTTTTATGATACAGCATTCAAAACCCTAAATTTTCACACCATCAATTATCATTTTTTAATAGCGATTAGTTATTATATGGCAAAATAACTTTTGCCGGGTCAGCTTGTGTTATATATAGGAATGAGTCCCTATTACCGTATGTTACGGTATCACGCGCGAACGGCTGTACCAATTTCGTCAATTTTTTTTTTGTTACAGATAGCTAAAAGTTCTCAGAAAAGTTCCGTGAAAAAACAGAAATTTGAAGTAACTTTTCTAATGTAACCTCCTTGGTGCTTTTGACAATATAAACTTTTTAATGTAACCTCATGGCGTTTGACATTATTGTCAAGGAATGACAAATACGCATATATACTCTATATGCGTGTGTGTGTGTGTGTATGGTAGTATGTGTTTTTTATTGATTTAATGTTTCATTAATGCATAATTTAAAAGAAATATTATCATAGAGAAGGAGTTTCTCTATATAAACTAAAAGTGTGCGAAATATCCTCTAATGTAGGCACAATTTTTATATAAAGAGGTGTACAAATAAATCGCAAGGGCATCAAGTTTCAGACATATCGCCAGCATCCATGTGGTTTCTGTCTGTATAAATAAATAACCTTTTATTTTTGTTTGTTGTGTTGTTGCAGTAACATTGGAATTAGCACAATGCTTTCTAATACTTATTTTATTAATTAATTACGACAATTTTAATGCAATATTCATAGTAAAGACAGAACAATGTCTATCGAGTCAACAAGTTGACAATAAATATGAAGTCATATCAAGATTTTTAATGGAAGCATAACATTTTGCTGATATCACATCCATATCAATCTAATCAAAAGACAAAGCGAAATATAGCAGTAATATAATTTAATACAAAGGTGGTAAGTAATATATTTTATTACCTTAACCAGATGCAATAGGATAGTGTAGGATACGATTGCTGTTTTGGAAAATTTGTAATATGTATTTTTTAAGATTCTCGAGTAATTACTATTACTGTCGACACGTTAGCACTTGACTGGGATCACACCTGATGGTAAGTGATGATACAATCTAAGGCGTTGTAAACGTGCTGATCTGGTAAAAGGCAATTTACCACTTATTGTTTCCACACAGCAACTTACGGGAACATAAATCTCTTGCTTGGCTGTACGGCTTTGCTGGTAGGGCAGTAACTAACTACGGCCGAAGCCTCCCATCAATCCAGACTCAAATTAGAAAACACGGCCGTGTTATATCGGGATTACACTTAAATTGACGACGTCGCAGACTTAGTGGTGTAAGAACTGGATTTGCCAGCAGAGGTTCAGGGTTTGATATCCGATAGGAAGAATTTAGACAATTAAATTTTATAATTCGATCTAAATTGTTATGAAAAATTCGTTAGAAAGAGTTTTGTGTCCTTATAATTTATTATTTTTAAAGTATTCGTAACGGTATGTTTTACATGAGCTTTTACTGACAGTGCTAAGGGATTTTGGAAAGTTAGTTACATAGACACATCCGTTAAATCGAGATATTTTCTTACTCTCAGGTGACAGATACGTGCTATACACTTATTCCTTCGTTTTATGTTATCGTCATCAGTTACTTTTTATAATACCTGAAAGTCCCTAACGTAATAACAAATTAACTTACGTTGTGTTTATTCCAGGGTGTATATCGTTGTTCTTGATATACATGGCTGCCATGTCCGCGATGATTACACGGAATTTTTCTTCAATCTTCGTGAAATCATCAAGTGACACTCCTCCTAGATTTAAAGTTATAGTCGCTGGTGGTGATGGCATAACTGGTTCTGGTTCAGGTTCCGGCTCTGGCGGTCCAGGTCTGGGAACTAATGAATGTAACTTGGCATATATATTTTTTCTTTAAAAACACTAAAAAATAGATCATAAATTATCTAGAGTCTCATTTCGAAGTTATACTTCATCGTAGACTACGTTTTTTTAATCAAATATCTACTAGGAAAGTTATTGGATTTTAACTTTAATTAAGAATACTTTACCCATGATCATAGGTAGGTAATTTGAATAAATACACACAATATTAATTAAATATACTACATAAATACGACCTTCAAATTTGGATACCAAATTTCTTCCCTTCTATCCTGTCCATATTTTATGTTAATAATTATTTATAGCATGCATTTAGACTAAACACAAATTTAATATGAAATTATGTCCCTAAATATCTAGCGCTAAATGTATAATGTGTATCATCTTTACATAGTATAAAATTAACTCGCTTCTGCTCTGTTACCTTAAACTAATCAATCGTGTTTCCTTAAACTTCTTAATCTTTTAAACTACTCAACAGTTTTTAATGCAGTAGATAGTTATACGAGAGGAACGTTTATATGCATAATACATATGTACTATAGTACAGAAAAGCTGCATAATTTATAGATTTGGAATATGGAGTCGTAATAAATATATTTTTGTGCGCTTAAATTGCACACTGGTTAAACGTTACGAGATAGACGAAATTAATGTACTACGCATTTGTATACCTTACCATAATAAAAAGATAGATAAAGAAGTCCGCGATAGTACATATTTCTCTTTATAGGATAACCCACAATAACAATATTACAAAAAAATATGTTGTTTACCACGTTGTTACAATACAGTAAAAGACCTTTTCAAATTATAAACATTGCTTACGTTGTATGTGCATGTAGATCAAAACAGTCCATGCCATTAGCATTACATTAAAATGGATCTCTTAGAAGATATCAGGGATTTCAAAAGCGGAGGCATAGTGGTAAATAGTTTACTTTCAAGACCCACATTGAAACGTTCGCAGGTGCAGATTAACATATAAAACATGCAGAATATCACCGACAAAAATCTAACTACTGCCAAATGATGAAGATGACTAGAAATTTCCTTGTCTAAAGTAGGATAAATGCCAGTTTAATAACTTACCGACCATCCGTACGCTAAAGCTGAAACCCCGCATGAGCTGCATGCCTGGCTTAGCTTCAAAGCGAACAAACATCTTATCTACATCGAGGAAACGATATCTTCTTTCTGTACGTAGGTTGTATGAAAAAATGAGACCTGTTGAACCCGATTCATCTATACCACCTGAAAAATTTCAACATGGTGTAAATTATTAATAAACATATTAAAAAAATACAACACAAAATACTTATTGGCGGTCAGTGGCGGCCTTATAATTGTGTGATCTCTTACAAGCAACCATACAACGAGATTAGAATCAACACGTATTGGTGCATAAATGATTAAAAGATAAACGTACCAACATTATTATTTAAAAAATAAGTTATATACCTGGCTTAAACAAGAGATAATCTCCTACGTGACCATTGACTGCAAAATTAGTAATATTCAGTTCAATTCCTATTCCATATCCAGTCATCATCCAATCAATTGTAGAATTTGTTGGATATGGTTGGTCGGGATATCCAGGTGATGTTATTACAGTCGGTGTATCAACTGTTAACCATACATTTTGAGCATTTCTCATATCATTTTCTGTTATCATATTAATTTTGTACTTTGAAGTAAAATCTTTCATGTTTTCGTCACCTTCTGCATTTAGAGTATCATCAAAATCAGCAGTCACATGACTTATGTCTGCAGGGCTACTGCTGTCTCCTGCACTTTTCAGTAGTGCTTCATTTAATGGTAGATTAGAACTTAAAGTGTTTCTATGTAAAATTTCTGGCGTACTATATGTAGCTTCTGTAGAAAGTGGTAAATTATGTTGTATTTGACTTTTATCTTCTTCTAAATCTGATTCACTTGCCAATAAAGCATCGTTAAGATATAATATTGGATGAATATTTTTCGTTTCAGTTGTTAATGATGAATCATATGGGGTCACCTTATTTACAGTTTCCTCTTTGTCTTGGCTTATTTCATCGGTTGTTATCGTCTTAGTTACCGTTGTTGTATTATCATTTGAAGATTCATTGATGCTATCATCTGAAATTATATTTTCATCATCTTCATCAAGGTTGTCGTCATCATAATCATTTAATTTATCCCAAGTTTTGCGAAATCTATCTAAATCAGAAATAAGATCTTTAAAAGCTACGTCAACTGAGTCACTATCCGCTATTTGCTGTTTTTTTTCAACATCATTGCTTTTATTATCCTCTATGGAATTTTGTGTTTCGTTTAAAAGCCTACCAGTTTCTTCAATTATTTCATCAAGATTGGGTATAGTTTCAACACTTAAGTCAACAGGATTATTTTGTTCAAAATCGTTTTCCGTATCTTCATTTAAAATAGTGTTTGTTTCGTTAAAAATTCGATCATGATAATCGCCTCCATTTTTGGGCAAAATATCTTCTTGAAATGGCTGTAATTTGTCATTTTCAGCATTATTTATAGCATTCAGGTCAATCCCTACGTCATGGACTTCCGCTGAAGTTAGGTAATCAATTTTGTTTGGCTTTGGTGAACTCTTTTCACTATTTAAATGAGTGTCTACAGCATTATTAAAGTTGTCATCGTCAGTTAACTCTGATCTATTGTCTTCAAACTGGTAATCCTGTATATCTAAGTTTTTAACGGGTTGTGTAGTTTTGCCTAACTGGATTTCCTCTACTGACTTACTCTCATTAATGTCTTTTGATTCTATATCAAAATATTCCGGTGAATTATAAAACATATCATCATAATAATCTTCATAACATATAACTGAAAAAGAATATTAGGGTTGGATTACAATAATAATAGACGTGTGAAAATAAATATTAAAATGTGATTTTACTTATATGCTTAAAATTTCTTGTGCTCGAAAAATATCTGATTTAAAACCGATCCAAAGCATTTCAGAGATTAGCGACAGCAAGCCGACAGACACATAATAACTGTTTCCTCGTTAAAATGCCGTGTAAATAAAAAGAAAACGTTGTTATTTTGATTTGATCTTACAAATGGACACTGGTGTTCAATGACTGACATTCAATTTTATTTATTAGTACGAGTAGACACATTCGTAATTCAGTAGTCTAAAAACAGCGCTAACATTTCATGAGTTTGGAACCACTATACGTAAAGTTAATGTAAATAAATTCTATTTAGTTTTTTAATATTCTATTTTTATATGATGACGTTTTGATGGCCTCATCCATGTTATACTTTTCGTTAGTACTCGTTTCGCTATTAGAGCCCCAGATTCTACACCAGGCATGTGCAATTTAAAATATTGTAATTGTTTTAAACTTAAATTTTCGTGATTTATTAACATATTGACTATTTAAACGGGTACATATCACGATGGCGATTTTTAATTTTTAATAAATATCGGCAAAATTAAAAATTAAAAATCGCCATCGTGATATGTACCCGTTTAAATAGTCAATATGTTAAAATATTGTAGTTACTAATTTTTATCTATGCAGAAGTTTCGGTCGTGGCTAGATATCACTCTTACTAAAGACGTGCTGCTAGACAACTCTACAAGGGAAACAAATTGCCGTCTGGTTAGATACTGTGTATGAGGCCATTAGGCGTGAATATCTGAGACTGTGTCATCAATTTCCATGAGCTCTATATACAGTTAATAACTGTCTGCAATAGAATAACATTTCAAAGTAAATGTTTTACATAACTATTTTTTAATATTTTACAGTAATAAGTGAGCATCCAGACAGTAAATGCTTCATAGGCAAGACTGTTTGACGCAATTGTTTACGTGGCTTAATATACATATCTGTAATTAGTTGAGTAATAATGTTCGGGATTTCCTGTAACATTTAACACTAATTTGTCACCGGAATTATATTTGTATCAAATTGTTAAACATCGCTGTTTTGGAAAAACGATGGTACCATTTATAAAAGCTCTTTTCACTGGAGAGCTATTTGAAAATTAAACAAAATGGTAAAATCAACCCAAGAGAATAACAGTTTTAGTTGCCATAGAATTTTGCCTATTTGAATATGAATTGTTAACAGAAAAAATATAGTTTGCTGCTGGACCCTTAACTAGAATTTAAAAAAATGATTGCTTGACTATTCATTTAAAGCGACATGTATATTATTTATAAGTTACATATAGACTGAATACTATGATTTAATTTTTTTTATATACAAATTAATAATATACATAAAAAATTAAGTTTAAATGATGTGAGAGAAATCTGTATATTTTACTTTGCAGATAGGTTATCGCTTTGCTTCAAGGCAAATGATGATACAGTCTGAGGTGCTAACTTGAGAAAAAGTAATTTACTTAAAGGATCCTTCATCATGTCATGCTTCGAGGTTATTCTTCGATGATAACTAGTCACGACCGAAGCCTTCCACCAATTCAAAGCCAAATTAGAAAATACAATTTGCTAAATTTGTTCTACCAGGTATAATTGTTCGGAGGAATAATACGCTATTTAACGTTAATTAGTCAAAATTATATATTAAAAAAAATCGTATAACGAATATTTTATATTCCTAAACTTATACAAAATAGCTTCCCGTACAAATTTGAATTCTATATTTCACCTAATTCAAATTGTTCTTTAACAAAACGTCGTGAGTGAACTTAGACTACGTACTTCCTCAAGATTCCTTCTATGTATGTATAGAAAGTTAAGTAGAAATCCATTAAAGTCCTACTATTGAAGGGTTCCTCATTGATTGGAGTGAGTATTTTAAGTGCATAGACCCACCAAACAGCTCCACTGCGTGTAAGCAGGCATAGGACACAAGTGTATGCGTATGTATAGCAAACATCATCGAAATTGGTTAAAACCGCTTAGGTATTAACGGAAACCCGCAATAGTTATTTATAATATTTGTATAGGTTAAAGAAACTATAGTAAACTTTTGAATAGAAAATACAAACGTTTTTTAACTAATTAAACCAAAGCTACACTATCCTTTACAAAATATCTACATACAAGACAGTAAAGATTACAAAGGTGATAGTTCGAGCCATTAATTAGAAAGACAACAATAATACTAGTAGTTATAAGATAAAGCGAGTATTTCATAGAACTTGATACTTATATGTAATTTTATCAGAGTATTTTCCATTCTTTAGATATACCGACATTTATATCTATAAATTCTATCATCGTATTTCACAAAACTTTAGGGATAAACAACTAAAAAAACAAAATATAATAATCGTAACTATTAGAAGTTTAGATAATTTCGGACGGTTCATTACTCTGTACAATTATTTATAAATCTAACCTGTATATTAATCTATGGCATAACTTTATAAAATAGAATTATATAGCAAGTACAAATGATTTTATATTACAAGTTTGCTGTCTAAACACTAAACAGGCTTCGGCAGTGCTTAGTTACCATCTTGTCAAGAAAGACGTGCCGCCAAGAAAATTTTCGTTCCGTAACGATACCGAGGTAAATTACCTTATACCAGGTTACCGCCCTCAACCTTAGACTGTATTACTCAACAAATAACAGACCAGTGCTAACCTATCTGCAGTAAAAAATATACCATTTGAGTCACTTACTCATGTACCGACATGACTCAGCATAGATAAAAAAAGCTTTACCGAATATTGGTAAGCAGCTAGATAGACTAGTTTAGTAAAAAAGAGCTTTAAGGTGGTAAAAAGATTACTTTTCTGGAACCTATATATGTTGCATTATAGGAGAAAAATAATGATGAATTATTACTATAATAGCTAAACAAGCTGATCTCCACGGTGTTTCCTGCTAATTTTCGAGTTTGTAGCGATATGAAGAAACCCGAACGAGCTGATGTACATTGGGATTAGAGTCACTTTGTGAAATTTTAAATCAATAATCGATTTGAATACCTTGAAATGAGTGAGTTAGTTCAGTGGTTTGTAACCAACTTCGCTCTAGGCTTTTTAATGAAAGTGGTTTGTGGCACGATTGTTTAAAGGTAGAAATCATTTTTGTATATAATATATGTATACATACAGTATCAAGTAAGTTTGTTTGTTTTCTTATATCATCGGATTACATTTACCAACCATCAAGCTAAATTAGCTATTTAAGTATGTATATTCTACTTTTAATTTTATTTGAAATGCAACTGTGATATATATGAACATATATTACAAAACTATATCCTATAAGATTGCCTTGAATTATATTATTGCACTTGTATAAAAATTGGGTTATTTTTTCCCTGTAGAATATTACTTAGGTATATCTCGTGGGACATATGGGTATAACACTATAAACAATAAAGGTTTTCTAAAATTGACGATGACTCGCCTGATATACCCGTTAACAAAAAAACCGATATCTTATCTTAAGTTTCATATAATGAAATAGCAATTAAAATATATTTTCTCTAGTACTATTTCATGAAATTATATATATTTATAATTATTGTGACACAGGCGTACGATTCGAGATATTGTGATTACTTCAAATGAAGAAATTACTTTAAGCTTTTGCATTTTATATTAATAAAACACACAAATTTATCTGATTAAACACATCACAAAAAACGCATCCCTCAAAAGGAAAACAACCCATAAACATATAATATGTATATGTTTACCGCTAAATCGGTGATCCAATTCGTCGCATAACCTTTAACACTATCCACGATAAACAACTCATCACTTTGTTATGAAAATAAGACTATAATAGCCGACAGATGTATGTATTTCAGTAAATTAGAATCCATTGTTACATTTTCTTACCTAGATTCCCAGAAATGGCTAAAAAAGCCAAGCAAATCCATAGTTTGATCATATTGAATTCACAGAAATGCGCGTGCGCACGTCAATTACGTGCGATGCGTGAAACTGTACTGAGGTTATTATTTGTCTCCGTCTATTGCAATGGTTGTATTGAAGAAAGAAGATTAATTACGATAATTAATTATCACTCTGATATTGTCATGTTGTTTGTGCTGTGGATTTTCTTGTTTTATAGATATATATCAAATCTTGTTTTAGTTTTGGAATCATATTGACACAATTAAAAACGTTAATTTTACAGAAGCCGTTTGAATATTTAACAAAACGTTTAAATCAACCAATGACATAAGTCATTTTCTGGCGCCATACTGTCAGGTTTGCCCATTTGAGTAGAGGTTTTTAACACAAGAAAATATAGGCTATATATTCTGCTGTGTCATTACCTAAGATTTTAGTAATGAAAAACACAAATTTCTCGCTCCCTTGGAATTTTTACAACAATATGCAATTCCTTATAATATAAATCAACTACTATTAAGTTAGTTTTAAATCTGACAAAACGGCTCGTCAGTCTTTGTAGAGCTTAGATATTTAGGTAAGAAAGAAAGAAAGAAAGAAAGAAAAAGAACTTTATTCTGCATTGTATGTAGGAGGAAAACAATCTAAGAAATAAATGACTAACACCATATCTATATCTATAAAAATAAAATAATATTAAAAAATAACTTAAAAACTAGCTACAACGCAGAAAAGGTCTGCAGCTCAGCATAAAAGCCGTGCATCCGGCTGCAGCCCGACGCACGACGCTGATTTTCAGCTGCAGCCTATAAAATGACGCCACGGATGCGCAACTGAGTTTCTTTAGAGTTTTTTTTTTAACATTCGTGTCCAAATGAATACATTAAAATTAAAACAGTAACATTTAAATAATAATGTGTATAAGAATATATATATATGTATAAGAATATAAATATGTTTATAAATTAATTATTACACAAATTATAACAATCAGCCGCCAGCAGCGATCCTACAGGAATGAATACTCTGCTACCAAATTTTCTGTTTCTTTTTGTTTGTTGCTAAGAAATGTTTTTAACTGATTTTTAAAGCTAGTTTTAGAATAGCTTAGGTAATTAATTAATTAATAATATTTTTAGGTAGCTTTACCATTCAAATTTTATAGCATTTATATAAAATTATTGTAACTTTGTAGAGAAAATATAATTTATTTATTAGTAAAATTTTTTTAAGACAGTTAATATGTTCTTTTTTCTTCTTTTGTCTCTACAATTGTAAAGATTTACGTAAACGGCTTTTCTCATACTGGCGGTTAGCTTTAATGATCGTATTTAGTTTTTAAAATGAGATAAATAGTTACAGGCGTTTTTGACTTGAAATTAGCCTCAATATCTGTTCTGCTCATTGCTTCTTTAAGCAAGCATGCTTTAAGCAAATTCATTTCTTAAATTGAAACTTTCTACATAATTTTATCACCTACATGTTAGCATATGACTAAACTCACCTGCTGGGAAGTGATGGTACAGTCTATGATGAAAATCTGGTAAGCAATAATTTATTCCTCAATGGGTGTTACAAAATATTATCACGCAACGCAAAAATATTTTTTCTTGCCGACACGTCGTTGCTGGTAAGTTGGTAACTGGTCGAGTTCAAAGCCTCTCAACTGGCAATATATATACAACTAGACAAATTAGAAAAAAAAAACAATTATCCTAATTTGCATTCTAGGTAGTCGAACCAGTGACCTTTACCGGTAAAATGGCAGTATCTTTTTTTTTAAATTGCTATCAGCTTAGGGCTTCACTGTGTCACGCCTAAGTGATGATACATTCTAAGATGGAAGAGCGCCAACCTAGTAAGAGGCGAATTATTTCTTATGGTTTCTGCACAGCCTCGTACCAGAACACAAATCTCTTTGCTTGACGGTACGTGTTTGCTGGTAGAGTGGTAACTAGCTACGACCGAAGCCGCTCCTAAATTTGCCCTAAGGGATTGAATCCGAGAGCTCTGCTGTTAAAGCTAGTATTCGCACCACTGCGCCATCGAGGCCGTCTAGCATGCAAATAACTGGAAAACCTTCTTGAAATGAACTTCTTGATAGGGTCGTACAAATTGCCAGAAGGAAGAATAGGAGCAACATACCACGATATTAATATAATAATTATGCATAGTTTACAAGGTAATCTTCTTGTAAATATTTGGTCTTATAACGTCTCGACTACTGGGAAACCCGAGATTAAGTGTATTGTTATTGTAAGCTTCTTCGTTTTTTGTATACTACATTGCTTTGATATCCCTTAGTGACTGTCTGGACGTATTGTTTCCATCTCTCTCTCTCTCTCCCTCTCTCCCGGGATTGTTTTAAAAAGCTTTAAAACTCGATATATTTACGCACCTTTGTCTGAATAGTTATACACAGGCAACTTTAAACAACAAATATAATATCATTCAACACAAAATTATTGCAGCTAGTTAGGTTCCGCTTTTAAACGGCTGGAGCTATTTTGATACAATATTTTTGTGTTTAAAATTGGTTTAGATCACGGGTTGGCAACCTTTTCTTATAAAAAGGCCGTTAATGCTAAAGGCTTAGTCACAGGGGCCACATTTCCACCGATAAATTTATATGAAAAAACTATTTTTAGATTGAATAGATTGAGTACATAGAATTGAAAACTACAAAGGTGACACCAGCAGACGCAGTTACTTATTATATAAAGTAAGTAGCAGCCCATTAACGTCCCACTACTGGGCACAGGCCTTCTCACTCCGAGGAGCGAGGGTTTTCAGAGCATAGACCCACCACGCTGCTCCACTGCGGATTGGCAGGCATAGTACACAAGTGTGCACTCTCCATTCCTTCACTCTCATAGTCCGATGTGACGGGAATCCGACATGACCGGAGAGAGGTCAGGCGCAGAACCGACGGCTTAAAGTGCTCTTCGAGGCACGGGGGTGGATCACACCGCCAACTTCCCAACTTCGGGCAAATATTGAGAAAATCTTAATAGAAAACTCAATAGTGATTTTTGAATTTGCCCGACCTGGGACTCGACCCCAGGACCTCATGTCTGTAGTCGAACATGCTAACCACTAGACCAATGAGGCATATTATTATATAACTTTAATAATAAACTTTAAATAATAAAAGAAGATGTAGTGACTAAAATTAAAAAAGTTTGGGCACGTAGAGAGAATGAATGGGAAAGTTGGAAGAGGAAGACCAAGGCGAACGTTCAATCACAAATGCAGGACATTTTAAATAAGGGCCAAGTCAAGAGTACTCTAAGCCGACGAACTTGTATGAAAGGTTTAATGAGAATGAAAGAAGTGAAGGAGACATGCAGGGATCGCGGCAATGGAAGGGCGTGGTCTCTGCCTTCCCCTATGGGAATGAATCGTGAAGCTATGTATGCATGTATAGATGGATAGTACGTATGTAATGTATTTGAAGGTCTCATCAACTATAGTGGTTAGGTTAGCTTATTGAGTCATACGTAAAAAAATAACTTTAACGTAAGCTTTCAATAGACACTTTATTACAAAATAAATTTATTTAATGAATGAGAGACTGATAATTTGGATAAGATCAATATACAGATAGGCTGTACTAATAGTAGGAACAACATAAACTATAAAACAAATAGAGTTGAAAAATTTTAAAGGGTCACGTCGTCCAAAAAAAACCCCCTAACACATGTACAAATTGTTTTTTATATATTATGTAAATGTAGAAGCAATATTTTGTATTAGTAATATTTATGAAAAATGATTATCATATAACGTATCTTATCTAAGTACCTATGATAAGACGCTGTACTTGTATACCGATAAAACGTTTTCAAGAAATGTAAGTGTTATTGTTTTCTTCCTGTTATTACACTTATATCTAAATCAATAATAAAGAAATGTAGTTTGTTAAAAGCATTACTTGAGAACAGCTGAGATTTCGAAATTTTAGATTTTTAGATAGAAAATACTTTATTGTACACCACACAGCAGCATAAATCAGAAATAAAAGAGAAAATAAAACAATGTACAAACAGGCGGCCTTATCGCTACACAGCCATTTCTACCAGGCAACCTTTGGGTTAGAGATATTGCTAAATAGAATGCGATAGGTGGTGTAGGCTAAATATAATAAACTTACTTATATATATTAATACAAATAGAATTTTAATAAGTGAAAGACAATTAATATAGGTCTTAAACACAAAGTGACAAGTAATGCGCTTTTACCAGCCTTTTCTACATATTTCCAACATATATATTTCCAATTCGAGCATTTCTAATTTTCACATCAAAACGTTTGTTTTAATTCAAATAAGAATTTTGTTTTATTGTGGGAACTAATCTGAAGGTAAATAATACAAAAAACGAGTGTCTTACACACCACCAGACTGAAGTAAAACATTTAGAAATGCATTATGTTCTAATCACAATTTTCGTTACGCTCCCTAGGTCAAACGTGCGTAATGAGGTTTTACTTCAATATTTGTCTATGATAATTAAAGGTGAAAATTATTGCCCTCTTACATGGCTTTGACGCAATATCGTACTATGCGCATTAAAGTTTTAGTTCAGAACTCGCTGAAATAAATACTACAATTATCTTAAATGACTTTTAGCAACCTTAATAACTTTATTTCTTATCGGATAAAAATATTTGCTCTTAATAAATATTACTATATTTCTACAAACATTCCCCATGTCAATATACTGTAAGTTTTTATTTAAATTGTCTATGATTTTTATTAGAAGTATGTTAGTTGCTATACAAAGAGGTTACATTACATGTTAAAGACTGACATTCACATCACATCGTTAGATGTCACTATGTAAGAATTTCCGATTGCGATAGCTTCGTGTTGTAATTTTAGACTGTTACGATAGATGTCGTCATAAGAAAAAAAACTGTATTTACTGTTTTATCCGGGATTAGACAAAAATACAACGATTATAGTAATTTAAAACCTAATATATAAAATAACGTAGCTCAATGTCATCAGTATATATTGATATTTGCTTGATCCATCATCTCGTCTTCAAACGGGGAGTCCACTGTTATCTATAATTTTTGTACCGTACTGTAAGTAGCAGCCCATTAAAATCCCACTGCTGGGCACAGGCCTCCTCACTGATAGAAGAGAGGGTTTTTAAGGAATCACGTAGCTCCACTGCGGGTTGGCAGGCATAGTACACAAGTGCATTCTCTATTCCTTCACTCTGATAGTCCGATGTAACGGGAATTTGACAAATATTGTCCGAATTGGTCTTAATATTATATAAATTTAGGTTGAAATGCGATTTCCAGGTGTTCAATAAAAATTAACCAAAAACTTGATAGGTTTTTGTGTTTATGTTGCAAAATGTTTTCTATCATGAAAATCTACAGCTATCCCTACCGATTTAAATCAATTTGTCATAAAATTCTCTCAATTGTATTTTTCTAATATGGAAATTCAAATGAACGCGATATATTCTAATCAAAAATTTTATAAATTGGTCCAGCCTTTTGAAGCGAAATTTTACATTACATACGGAAACAGAAATGAGGCATATTCCAAACAAATTCCATGCGAATAAAAAATTAAAAGACTCAATGCCATGATTACGCCTTAAACATAAAACTTAATAATAAGGAAACCCCAGAGAATATAGATAGTCATTTAACCTAGGTAATAGTATTAGATAACATGTTAGAAGTCCTATTGTAATAAACTTACTTTGGGAATAAATATTATTTAATCAAATGGCCACCGTAGCACTTATGAAACACAAACATATATCTATAATTTTTTTGTAATATGCAAATAAAACTTAATATAGAAACCTAATTGTTTTGTTTTTAAAGTAGGCATTACTTTTCCGTTTGATAACCTATTACCATACAAAACATAGTACTCAGTAGTGTTGCCTGGTTCTACTAATTCTATAACGAACCGTTCTTACCTCGTAGTAATGTGGGGAAATCTAAATAGTATTGCCAATTTTAACCATTCTTTAACCCAACTGAACACAAAAAAAAAATATTTAAAATCACTCCAACCGTTTAAGAGGAATTTACTCATATACTCACATACATGGGAAAAGATAATGCATTATATGTGTTCCGTTTAATTTCAGACGTCATGAAGCGATGACATCAACTTATAATATAAATTGTGTCTCTCCTTGTAAATATAACATTGATTTTTGCTAAAAACCATGTTAATCAAGGGCATCCTTCATGTAAGGCCGTGGCCTCCCTCCAAGGTTTTTACCTTGGTAAAGGACATCACCTTGGCGCGAACCTTGGATACAAGGTTGGTGGCAAGGTTACACTTGCGTATTTCCGCGAATCATCGTATATGACAGATGGCCAACACGTCATTTGACGTAGCATATTATGACGTAAATTACATAACGATACGTAAGCGTATATTTTATATTCACTTTAATCTATTTGCATCTAACAATGAGCACGTATTTACTGATCACGAAAAAGTATGTGTAAAGGTTTAACCAGAAAATATTGACGCGAAAAGCAAGCTCGTAGTAACCTGCGAAATATTGTTTAAAAAAAACGAGTATACTTTTGACCACACGACTGAAGTAAAACTTATGTGTATGTATATATATTACATGTACATATGTATAATATATAATACCCAGAGGGTGCTTAGTATACCCAGAGGGTGCTTAGTCAGATAACCAGTCCGGTTACTAACTAAGCACGCGGGTAAGCGACCCCGGGTGCCTCGAGCTGTTACTACCGCTACAATTTATCCCCTCCGCGATAGAAATATCCTATCCCCAACCCAAATACCCCCCCAAAACTCCTATCTGACTGTCATTTCCTATTTATAACATCCCACACCGATAAATGGCGGTATATCCATTCCCCGCTGACCTAAATGCTAGAGACCGATAACGGGCAGCAGCGTTATCGGTGCGAGAGGGTCAGCACTGCGATCACCAACCCGCCTGCCAAGCGTGGTGATTATCGGCAAAACCAGAAATGAAAATCACAAGGCAGCAACGGCCCCCAGTCCCCGGCAGCCCCGCTATTCCTAGCTCTGGCAGCGGTTATGGTAACGGCGGGGCAGGGGGTGCTAAGAATCTCCGGAAGAGATTCCGCTGCCAACCCCGACGACTTGACCTGGCAACATACAACGCACGCACTTTGAGGACCGACGAAAAGATCTTCGAACTGGAAGAAGCAGTAAACAAGTTACACTGGGATATTATAGGATTGTCGGAAGTCCGTAGAGAGGGGGAGGACACGATAATCCTCAAATCCGGTAACTTGTTCTACTACCGGGAGGGCGAACACCAGTCCCAAGGTGGTGTCGGGTTCCTCGTCCACAAATCTCTCGTCAACAGCGTTGTAGAAGTTAACAGCGTGTCCAACAGGGTAGCGTACCTGATACTCAGAATTACCAAACGGTATTCGTTGAAGGTCATCCAGGTTTACGCACCCACATCATCGCATCCAGATGATGATGTAGAGGTTATGTATGAGGACATTTCCAAAGCCATGCATACCTCTAGGACCTTCTACAACGTTGTTATGGGTGATTTCAACGCAAAACTCGGCGAACGAAGCGGGGCAGAGTTGAGAGTGGGGCAATTTGGGTATGGGCAACGGAACCAGAGGGGACAGATGCTCGCTGATTTCATGGAAAAGGAGGGACTCTATATGATGAACTCTTTTTTCAAGAAACAGCCGCTCCGAAAATGGACCTGGCTGAGTCCTGATGGTTCCACGAGAAACGAGATTGACTTCATCATGTCTACGAAACGGAACATATTCAATGATGTCTCTGTGATCAATCAAGTGAAAACTGGGAGCGATCACCGTATGGTAAGAGGCACATTGAATATCAACGTACACCGAGAGCGGTTCAGACTGGTGAAGTCTACGCTCCGACCCACTCGCGCGCATATCCAAAACCCCGAGAGCTTTCAACTAGAGCTGCAAAACCGCTTCGCCTGCCTCGAGGATTGCGAATCTGTGGACGAGCTAAACGATAGGCTAGTGGAAACTGTCCATACGGTTGGGATGAAATTTTATAAACCCCGTAAAAAGCAAACCAAGAGATTCTCAGACCATACTCTTAATCTCATGGAACAGAGACATGCAATGAGCTTGCAGTCTACAGCAGACGCGTCCGCATATCGGCAGATCAATAGACAGATCTCTAAATCGCAAAAGCGTGATGTGCGACACTTTAATGCCGAGCGTATACGAGATACCATCGAACGCAACAAAGGCACTAAAGTGTTCGCAAAAGATTTGTCTATCGGTCAGAGCCAGTTGACGCGGCTGAAGACCCATAACGGCGAACTCATTGCATCTGGACCTGAGATTCGGAGGGAGGTTGAGAGTTTCTATGGACAGTTGTACACATCGACTTGCAAGCCTATTGATAGTTTGGCTAAAGATCCCCGTGCCAAACTGACCCGGCATTATACCGAAGATATCCCGGACGTCAGCTTGTACGAGATTAGTATGGCTCTCAAACAGATGAAGAACGGCAAGGCACCGGGTGATGACGGAATCACAGCGGAACTCCTGAAGGCGGGTGGAAAACCCATTCTTAAAGTCCTTCAGCGAATGTTCAATTCCGTCATTCTGGAAGGCACGGTGCCAAAGGCATGGCATAGGAGCGTGGTAGTTCTGTTCTTCAAGAAAGGTGACAACACCTTATTGAAGAACTATAGACCTATTGCGCTGCTAAGTCATGTCTATAAACTGTTCTCGAGGGTCATTACGAATCGTCTCGCTCGCAAGTTTGACGACTTCCAGCCTCCCGAACAAGCCGGATTCCGAAAAGGCTTTAGTACCATAGACCACATCTTTACGCTGCGGCAGATTATACAGAAGACCGAGGAGTATAATCGGCCACTTTGCTTGGCGTTCGTGGACTATGAGAAAGCCTTCGATTCGGTGGAAACATGGGCCGTGTTGAGATCTTTGCAGAGATGCCGAATTGACCACCGGTACATACACGTGTTGAAGTGCTTGTACGAAAACGCCACCATGTCAGTCCGTATACAGGACCAAAGCACAGAGTCTATCCAACTGCAGCGTGGAGTGCGACAGGGAGATGTTATCTCCCCGAAGCTCTTTACTGCGGCGTTGGAGGACCTGTTTAAGCTTATGGAGTGGAACGGACTGGGCATCAACATCAACGGCGAGTACATCACTCATCTACGGTTTGCCGACGACGTGGTCATTATGGCAGAGACTCTGGAAGATCTCAATGCAATGCTCGATGACCTCAGCAGAGCTTCTCGACAGGTGGGCCTAAAAATGAACATGGATAAGACGAAAGTTATGTCCAATATCCATGTTCCGCTCCACCCAGTCATCGTTGAGAACTCAGCTCTCGAAATTGTTGACGAATACACATACCTGGGACACATAGTCCAGCTAGGTAGGTCCAATTTCGACAAAGAGGTTAGCCGCCGAATCCAACTCGGTTGGGCAGCGTTCGGGAAATTACGGCATCTCTTTTCGTCCAATATCCCTCAGTGCCTGAAGACAAAGCTCTTCGAACAGTGCGTGTTGCCAGTGATGACCTACGGCTCCGAAACGTGGTCGCTGACTATGGGCCTCATTCGAAAGCTCAGAGTCACTCAGCGTGCGATGGAGAGGGCTATGCTCGGAGTTTCTCTACGTGATCAAATCAGAAATGAGGAGATCCGTAGCAGAACCAAAGTCACCGACATAGCCCTACGAATCGCGAACCTGAAGTGGCAATGGGCGGGCCACATAGTCCGACGGACCGATGGACGTTGGGGCCCGAAGGTGCTGGAGTGGCGACCCCGCACCGGGCGGCGCAGTGTAGGTAGACCCCCCACAAGGTGGACCGATGACATAAAGAGGGTCGCCGGTAGCCGCTGGAGCCAGGCGGCGCAAGATCGGGCCTTGTGGGTATCATTTCGACGTCGGGACGACGACGACGAAGCGATGTATAATATAACAGTATTGTAATTTTAATTCAAGGGTGCCTGTGAAGTACTTAGGTTCTCCCTGAAAACCATCGTCGCAGCTTGCTACGGCTTCAAGTTGAGTGGCGAACCTCATTTGCTTTACAGATATATATTTCTTCTTCTTTTTCATATTATTTATTGTAAAAAGTGTGAATGCAAATAAAAATTTTATTTGTTTATGTATATATATATGTTTAAATTTAATGTGTTGGCCGTCCGCTAGCCTCGCCTGATTACAATTTCATAACGCTCTTTACCATCTTACTCACCAATTCAAGCATACGTATGAAAGTTTTACTTCAAAAACTTTTAGGATTATATCACTAAAGTCAATCAAATTTAGCAGTGATGATAAATATAATGTCCTAGTCGATAAAAAAGAAAGTTATAAATTTCACTTCTGCGACTATTGAGTCCACAATTGATAATTATAATATACACCATTTATGTTCCGGTAAATATGCCAGTGTGCATATTTTATTTATTATTATCCCATATTTATATCCTATCGTAACATATCCTTTTATGCATAATAACTGTACGAAATAATTTTGATATTTACTGTCTGGCATCCTGTGACGACTCTTCCCTGTTTTTAATTTATGGAAACTGGAATCATCTAGATTAAACATATTTTTTCAGACATCATAGTTATAATATATATCAATAAACTAAGTTTCAAAATTACAACTTAAAGAGGATAATGCAATAAGATCAACAAAGACTTTATCTATATACAGGGCCGGATTTAGAGGTCTGAAATCCCTGGGATGTAAAAACGGCTGGAGGTCCCCCTGAAAAACATTAGTTTCGAAATAAATTAATGTTTTTTTAGACGATTTTATGCTATTGCAAGACCAAGTAGACTTTTGAACATCTAACAAACCAGTAGATTTTTGAACATCTCACAAACATATATAAATATACTTTATCTAAATCCTCCATCTAAAAACAAATAAAAGGATGTATTTCAACATGCAAAGCTGCGATAGTCACCTGACTCTCATTTCCCGCATATCACCCTAACAAGACAAATAGTAAATCAAAAAAATCTTTAAACACTGATATAATCTGAAATGCACATCGCATTTTGGATAGACTGTCCAATACCGTATAAAAGTCTTAATCTCATATTTCAAGATGTTCGGCACTTACCTTCTAATTTGTGTTGACGTAAAATTACATCAGCGGAGCACAAAACTGAAAACCCACGTAACTTAGTGACGACTTAGCGCTGTCTGACGCTAGCTATTCCAGGTGATGGTGATGGGGATGTCTTTTACGCATCGCTCGCTAGTGCTGTTTCGCGGATATGAGGGTGACTCCCACATTGCGCACTGACTTTGATAACCCCATTATCCCCTAACCGTGATCTAACGGTTGAAACAAATTTCAGCACTGTATATATTCATGTTTTTAATAGATTCGTGTCTCTATTGTGGGGAGCCTACCCCCCTCATTCTAGCTCTGTCTATATGACTTTCTATCCAATATCAAACCTACTATAGTGTAGTACTTACTATTTCTTAAACTTCTTCGCTAAGTGTTTCTATTGAAATCAGCTCCAGGTAAAGGATATAGGCAAAGAACATCTGAAGTTTGATCGTTAATTTTAGCGGAAACATTTTTTTCATAGGTGTTCCAAAGAAAAGAGACGCATGTGACAAAAGTAGTTAAGAACAAAAAAAAGCTATACGTAACAATCGCAGTTTATTTCATAAACTCTCGACAATAATTTATTATTACACTAAAAAAAAAACAATTTATTCTACGAACACAGCGTGGGTAACTTTTAATTAATAAATACAAGAATATATAATCTATTTATATATAAAAATTAATTAGTGTGTGTGTATTTTGATACCAACAAATACAATAAACTTAATTAATATGTCATATTAGAGCAACACTTTAAAAAAAATAATCTCTTGTTGTCATAATATCTGTATCTTTGTTTATTTTGAATACTACCACAATTTTTTATAAAATGATCGTAGAAAATTTAGCAAACTTGTGTTCAAAATTTATTAAATACAGTAACATAATAAAAAATAAATTATTATTGGCACAGATGACTTAAAACTATTACCATCATAGTATTAAGTATTAAATAACACCTTAATGAATCTCTTTATGATATCGTAATATATATATTTCATATCATAAATATTAAACAAATATCAGACAAACCATAAATAATAGATATATAAATAAATAACAGACATTGTTAAAAAGAACAGACAAGAAACCTAAAAGCAGATAAAATAAAAGTGTTAGGAAACAAATAAATATTCCGTAAACTTCTTAAAGAAGTTGAACTAAAAAGGAACATTAGAATTAACCTCTACTTAATTTATTTATATATTTAGTTCTTTAAACTTTTAAAACAACATATTACATTACAGTTACAAAGGAATAACCTTACCAGAATAATTTGTTGGCCTTCTTAGTTTTTAGACTGTATCATAAGTTGAGCTCTCAATGGACTATTATGGCTAAAATCAATTAATATAGAACGAATAAATAAATATATTTGCATGTGATGTTTAGCAAATATATTTATTTATTCATTCTATATTAATTGATTTTAGCCATAATAAACCATTGAGAGCTCAACTTATGATACAGTACAGTAATCGATGTAATGATATAAATAAAATAAGAAAAATGATAACGCACGAGCAAGAATAAATGGAAGCAATAAATAATTAATGATAATACTTCAAAGAATTTACAAATATTAGTATGAAAATTGATACCTCGTAAATAATTGTAACAATAAATAAGAAGTGTATTTGCGTAGAATATTTTTTTTTACAATAGTCAATAACATAATAAATGATATTTCTAATTTCAAACTATTTTATGAAGTTATATTTAGCGCAATGAATCGAACTGGAGTAGAGGCTGTTAGAACACTTCCTTCCTGAAATTAAATCCAAACTGGTCACATTTTACCCTAAGAATCCTGGCTAGTTGCGGTGGTCCGCAGTAGAATACAGTAACCTTTCCCTTACGTTGTTCTTGAAGGCGTTGAAATACTTTATCCCAGTTAGGACGACCAGCGTTTGTTCGTGTCTTCAGGCCTGTTATTAAGTCTCGTTTTTCCTGTAATATGTTGTAATCTTTTGATAATGTTTTATTATATTACCCAAACATTCACAATACCGAAACAAAACAAGGTTTCGAGTACTCGATTTCGCATTCCAGGAGTACAAGAAAACTAATATGTAAAAATATATAATAAGAGGTAAGACAAGTAGCTGCCCATTAACGTCATTCTGCTGGATACAGACCTCCTATTTCACAGGAGAGAGGCTTTTGGAACATATACCGAAAAGCACAGTGATGAAATGAAGAAACAATCAATCAGGTAAGTTTCATTTTTATGAAGACAAACTTCAAGGCATCTGACCAGAATTCTCTAAGTGAGAATCCACGCGTCTCACCACTAGGCTAGCATCCATGGATATATAATACTTTATTAGATTTTAATAACCACTGAAATTGATTTGATATCTAAAGTAATATTAGAAAGAGTTTTTTGTATGTTTCTAATGTTTTCTCCCAAAAACTAACGGACGTAATACAAAAGTTATTTCACTAACAGAAAACTGCATTTTCACTAAGTGACATAGGGTATATTACTTTCTAAAAATAGATTAATGTAACGCAAGGTGTGAATAAATTGGTCACAAAAAATTTGTCATCATGTGCGCTGCGGAAACTATTGATGATAGAACAAATATATGTTCTACAGTATTATAGAACGTAATATTATCTATGAAAAGTTTTGGATACCATATCTCCACTCTCTATTACTTCACTCTCATAGTCCGATAAGACCGGAGAGCGATCGGGCGCTGGACCGACGGCTTAATCCAAGGCACTGGGGTTGAGCCGAACAAGTTGACCAATTAGGTATTAGCATATGCTCGAAACGTTGTGGTATAAAAGAAGTTGTAGTGACTAAAACTGAAAAAGGTGTGCTTAGATAATGTGGGCACGTAGAGAGAATGAATGAAAGAAGACTGACAAAAAGATTTATTAGTTAAGAGTGAATGGGAAAGCTGTAAGGGGAAGACCAAAGCGAACGTTCCTGGACCAAATCCAGGACATTTTAAGTAAGGGCCAGGTCAAGAGTACTCTAAACCGACGAATTTGTATGAAAGGTTTAATGGGAATTAAAGAAACGAAAGAGATATGCAAGAAACGTGGTAAGTGGAAGGACGTGGTCTCTGCCTACTCCTATGGGCATGAGGCTCTCTAAACAAAAATTTATGTTTCTTTGAAAACAACTTACTTTTTCATGCAACAAATCCAAGGCAAGCTGCAAACCAACCGCCTTCATATCGCTCCTCTGCAAAGCACTGGTAATGTACATGTGCATTTCAAGAAATCTTTCGCCACCAGCTTCTGCTTGCTCAATTTCCAGTTGTGACAGTAACGAAACAAACCATTCAAACGAGCGTTGCTCACGATTAATCCAGAAAAAGTCTACCTGTGTAACATCCAGATCCATTTTTTATATATTCCTACTATTAGCTCACACTCTCTTTACGTAAAGACGTAGTAACCTGCAGAATATTGTTTTTAACAAATTTTGCGATAACACCGCTAAAGTTACTCCGTTAAGCAGTAATAACACTAGTCGGTAAATACAGAAGTTTTTCTGTTCTTATGAACAAATTTGGATTTACACGTTACATACTAGCTTTCCCACGTAATTGAAGTTGAAGTTTCGCAGGGTATAGTTTATAAAGTATCTTGAGTTCAAATATACTTTATTAAGCTTGACTTTTAATTGGAATAGGCTATTTAACATAAGATTGCTCTGAAATTTACTGTGTACATACCTAAAATTTTGGACTTTGTTATTACTCAATCCAAGTAGAGATACAATAAAAACTAACCTTCCTCAAGCTCATACTGTTTTGCGGCAACTTTGTAGCAAAGGTGTGGTCGCATTTTGGACAAGTGGCTCTATTGCTCCAATATCGGTACATAATAGACTGTAATATGGAAGCAAAAGGAGTAACTCCGATGCCAGCTGCAATAAGGGCGGCGTGTTGAGCTCGGAAAATATGTGAAGATGCCGCACCATATGGTCCATCAAGAAAAATCTGGCAAAAAATATAAGTATATTTTATAAAAGCTTTAATAATAAGATTAAGGTTTTGAGAGGAAAGGGAAAGGGAAGGGTTTCTAAATGAAACTAGTGCAAAATTAAAACAATTGATATTGAGCATTTATCGTACGGAGTGACTGAACTATAATACAGATACATGTCTGAAATAGTTTAACAGGTCGTTATAATGACATTTTGTACCGAAATGCACTTTTAAAATGTAATACAAAGCACCACACGCTTTTTCGCCTGCCAATCCGCAGTGGAGCAGCGTGGTGGGTCTATGCTCTTAAAACCCTCGCTCCTCGGAGTGAGGAGGCCTGTGCCCAGCAGTGGGACGTTAAAAGAGGAGCGAGGGTTTTTAGACCATAGACCCACCACGCTGCTCCACTGCGGATTGGCAGGCAATACAATATACAGTGGCTTTAAATATTCTCGTTAGTAATTTAATTCCTGCGGTAAAAATATTTTTGATGTGAAACTGTCTTAGGCGCATGAGGGTAATTTTTTTACGGATAACACGCGTGATTAGCGTTACAAAGACATGCAGCGTTTTTTAATATACTATTTTCCATAAAATATAAAATAAAAATATTACTCAATATCTCTTATCCAAATTTTAAATTCAATAACAAAATTTAATTAATAATTTATAATAATGACAAAAAGCACGAGGCATTTTTATTTTCAATTCATCATTTCAGATTTCAATAAATTATTTGTATTAATTTCAGACACTTTTTATATTTTAATAACAGTTAAATTAATTAAATCTTCCTTTATTCCTCTCTTAGTCTTGGAAATTTAAAATTTTACATTTGTATAAATATAAACAAGACTTAAAAATTAATTTGCCAAAGAAGTTTCACTTCTGACATGTGTACTTTATATACACGCACTTTTAGTTTGACTTTTTAGTTTATCTCTAAAAGCGTGTTTATATAGTTTATTTTAATCTATAAGTTTATTTTTGTTTTTTGTTCGATCTCGTATTAAACAACCATCTTTAATATGTACAGACAATTTAAAGACTGCAACTCGATATGGAATTATTCTCGTCAGAATTTTTATGCTAGGATTTTTAATTTAATTTTATTTTGGATTAATGCATTTTCCAGCATCTCTGACAAGTGTGCGAAGTTTGAACCTAATCGGAAAAGTGGGCAAAATCACGTACGAAGATTCCGTAACATACATTTACACATATATACCGGTGAGTCTAATGATGCGAGTTACAAAAATAAGTGGAAATAAAGGCTCTATTTTATTTTGTATATAAAAATACCAAATACCTCCAATGGCTTCCCAACAGGATAGTTAAGTCCAGAGTCACTACTGGTACATTCCGATGGAGACTCTACGTTAATGCAAGGTTTATCCAAGACCTCGGTATCGCGTTCCACTGACAAACTCTTTGAGAGACGACGTCTTGCTAAAAATGTTGACAATTTAGTTAACATATTTACCTACCATTTCAATAACCTCACTAGTAATCGCTTCTAATTCTAGCTAGCTAGATTTCTGGATTCGAATAGTAACAGGCAAATTTAAAAAGATATATTTTAAATAAATCTAGGTGTGGATTGGCGTAATGGTGTGGAGCACGGGTTTCCATCATGGATTATATCACTTAACATTAGGTAACATGTCACCGCTAACCTCTACTAAATATATAATAGTTAAAATGAACTACTAGAAGACCAGTACAATGCTTAGACTCATGAAGCATCATACAGTGTTAATTATATATTTTATTTTGTAATCTTCATCATATAAAACAAAAACTATATGCTTCTTAGTATGGCACGATGGTGTTAAGAAAACGTAAGACGTAAATTACCTCTTACCAAGAGAGCGTGTATCATCAAACACCATCAGGAGTGTTCATATTTAAGCAGTCCGGAATAATAAAAGAAAAATAAGTAAACCGAAATATTTCGGAATTACCGAGGTTTCCTAACGAAGTGTTCTTTCGTAGAAAAACACAATGTACATGACCTGATGACTTGGAAGTAAAATAAAACACGTAAGGTAAGTAAGCAGCAGACCATTAACGTCCCACTGCTAGACACATGCTTTCCTACCCGCCTAGAGGGTTTTTAGAGCATATTCCCACTACACTGCTTCTCTGCGGAATGGCATAGAACACTGTATGCGCTAACACAAGTGTATTCTCAATTTTTTCACTCTCATAGTCTGATAGGACTGCTATCCCATACGACTGGAGCAAGATTGGACCGACAGCTTAACGTGCTTCCCAAGGCATGATGGAACACACCACCTACTTCTCAACTTTAGGCAAATACTAAGATTTTCTTAACAGAAAACTCAATATCAATTTCTGGATTGGCCTGACCTTGAACTCGAACTCAGGATCTCATGTTTGAAGCCCAACCTGACCAATGAGGCAATTAACCACGTAAAGTTCTTTTATAAAGAAAATCTTACGGTTCAGGATTTGAAGCCGCGATTTCTGTAATCAAGATTTTACGCGTCTCATCAGTAACCCACCAGAGCTAGTTGTCACTTACCAATACTTAAAATACTCTCATTAGACCGTCTTCTTTCCTCACTCGGTGGTTTGCAAGCAATAATGGTCGGCTTTGTACGCATATAGCGGAAGCTGTGAACTAAAGCTCGCGTTTGTGGATGTGCACCTGTTAATTTCCGAGCACGACGCATTTCATACGTTGAAAAACTTCGCGTTGATTCCGAGCGATGGTAATCATTTAATCTGTGTGTATAATATATCATTAAATTAAAATAAAATGTCTGAAAATATATATAATCTTTTAAATAATAACACTTTTAAAGATTCATTATCAAAGATATAATTCATACCGAATCGTTTATCGACCGCGTTATGATAGTATTATAATATTCGGTATAACATATATATTTATATTTTTTCTACATGTAAATTTGCTATTAACATAATTGTGACTAAGTTGCAGGGTATAATAAAACTCAAAGAATATATTTTTTTCAATATATCTCCCGTAACTCGTCTGCAAAATATCTTGCTTCTAGTTCGAATTAAATTTTTCTTTAGTAGAAATACATTTCTTACGCATCTGCTGCTCGTGTTTTATTGTATTACACGGGCAAGTGGATACTTTAATAATATAAAAATATACTTATATAAATAAGAAAAACAAGGTTACCTAAACCTGATTAATTTCATGATACGAAATAAATAAACTAAGACCGTGTCCCAATCACAAGAAATTTAAGCTAGAGCAAGTTTATTGTTATTCTATTTATTTACTTTAAAAAAACCATTATATCAGACTTAAGAAGAAAGAATGTGAAGAATTTGTATACTTGGGGTCTAGATTTACAAAAGAAGGAACATATGAAAGTGATATTGAAAGGACAGTTAATGCAAGGAATATAGTAAATGGAGCTCTGCACGTCTTTATGAATAGCCAGATGGTGTCGAAAAGGGCCAGACAGGCTGTGTATGGAGGAGTGTTGGAGCAAAACACATGTATGGTAGTCAAAGTTGGGTATGACAGAGGAAGCATTCAAATAAAATAAATGCGGTAGAAATGAGAGCGTTGAGAAGAATGAGTGCAATGAAACTAAGTAACAAAGTAAGAAATAGGGTGATAAGAGAACGTTGTGGTATGGAAGAAGACGTGGTGACTAAAATTGAGAAAGGTATGCTTAGATGGCTTGGGCACGTAGAGGGAATGAATGAAAGGAGACTGAGAAAAAGGATATATGAGACAACAGTGAATGGGAAAATTGGAAGGGAAAGACCAAGACGAACGTTCTTGGACCAAATACAGGGCATTTAAAAAAAGGCTAAGTCAAACTACTCTATTGGCTTCTGCCAACCCCTATGGCAATGAGGCGTGATGTAGTGCGTATACATATATGTATATATTTTAGACTTACGACTGTAACTTCTTGTTGGTATTATTTCGTACATCCGGCATCGAGCGAGATTTTTCTAAAAATCTCAAAGGCGACAAGAATGATGTTCGAGCCAGGCGAGACGTTGGGGATAACACTAATAAAGGAAAATAATAAATATATTTACACAGGAGCTAAATGCGATTGCAATGTAAAGTATGACGTTAACAATTTTAACGCTTGTTTTGGTTTTGTGTGAAAACTTATATTCCTGGCATGAATACAAAATAATTTAAATTTTCACAGATTTTAGTACTATGAAGTTTATATCATTATATACAATAAACTTGTAAGAAACACGGATCTATTTATTATTATAATATCTCAAATCGAAGGACCTTTTGCTGTTAACAGATTAGTTCAATTAGAACTCTAGTTATATTAGATGATATATCAATAGTATCGTTAGTTCGGTTGCCATTATCGACTTTGCTTCTTATATAAAAGTCGTACAGTTTTTTAATAGATGGGCAAAAGACATATGTAGTGTTTGTCTAACTTGGAAAAAAGCCATGATTTTAAAGGATAAGTATTTTTCATAAGAGACCGAATAATATTGTAATAACTTTATTTGTAAATCATGTAAAATCAACACAGTCTGTTTTAGATATAACTCAATATTAGTAGGACTGTTAAGAAAAATGTAGTATTTTAAATTTAAACGAATTATGGTCAAAATTAGATCACTTTTCGTAAAATTGAAATGCATCGTCCTGATAATAGATAGATCTAGACTAAGTACTGGCAGTGCGTTCTAAGTGTATTTGCTAAATAACATACCGATAAACCCATTGTCTGTTTCTTCATCAATAGTGAAGGCTTCATTGGTGAATGCGATAGGAGAAAAATCCACAGATCGTTTCTTTGCACTGTCTGCGGAACCCTTTCGCTTGCTTTTGTTACTTTGTCCAGAAGCACTACGTGTCACTTTCCTAGTTAACAGTAATTATTATATTTATTCAATGTTTAATTGTATTTTTCTCTATATTACTTTAAAAATTATCAGTGCAGATTCCATCAACGGTTTTCAAAATAAAATTTCCCACGATAATTATAGTTATTTTAACGATCCCCATATCTCGTATTTCATGCACAAAAATGAATTTCATTTTTATGTTTATAATCTTTTTATAATTGTGTATTATAAATTGTTTGTTTCTTATGATTCTTTCATGTCAGCATAATAATTAAACCAATCAACTTAAAACTTAATAGGGACACAACGAAAATTCTAAACGAAAGTTTTGCATTAGAAATTCAAAATTATCTTGATTTGAATCATATCCAGCTCTTTATTCTACTTTAAACTATGTTATGTTATTTGTTTTTTAAATATTTCAGCCAAACATAGCTCTGGTATATGACTTTTAATCTCTTTCATTTCAATATATATCGTATTCCAACGTTAATAAAATCTTTTTTGTATTCACCAACCTAACTTTTTTTGAAATAATTTTTCATATATCAAATTATTAATCGAGTTAATTTCACGTAAAAGTGTACAACGCCATTCGTTGAAAGCTTTGGTAGACATTTTGATTCTTTCTGTGTAATGATTTCAAAAAGTCCGTATTGTATAGAGTACACTAGATTTTTTTTTGGCCTCTTCTTATTCATTTTCGATGAGCATGCGCATGATTGCCAGATAGCAAGTTATAATAAGGTTCAACTTGATACACTTTTCTCTAGAAAATACCTATTGATGTTTTTGAGATACTTTTTGAGCTATATGTTTGGATACTTGGGCATCTGTGATATGTTCCTCATTTGGACTGTACCCAAGGAGGCAAAAAAGGTCAGGGAGGCAACAAAACGTCTTGTTTAAATAAGTCATATCAAACAAATCTGGAAGAAAATCCTGATGCCGTGTAATCTAAGGAAATGGTGTCAATAAAATTATTATAAATAGCTCACTCATGTATAACCTCGTTGCCGTGTAGACGTTCCTGTTCCTCTTCAAAGTAGGTGTATAGACGATTAGTCCATTCCCCAACGCCTCGGATATGGAGCCATACATAATCTAGAAGGTACAATATACAATGTAAAGGTTTTTCATATCAGGTTTTATATACGATTTTATATCAGGTTATTTTGGTGATATTTGACCGCTTCGCTCGCGTAAACCGGTGCTCTTTTTGGTGGTAAAAGTCTTACTATATGCCAAAATAACGAAAATCTTAATATTGTCTGAGATAGTCATAATATTGTTTACTATCCTTTTAATACTATAATTTTAATTCCTTGACATACGATACGATTTTCTCATCTTTTAAAGCCGAACACAACCAAACTACCTTCGTCCACTTTGTACTTTGAAACTCTAGAACCCATGAGTTTTCTCAGAAAGGCCATAATGTGAAGATAGATGTAGACGACTAAACTCACTCATTCATTATGAGATTTACAAAATAATTCGCAATTGATTTAAAATTTAACAAAGTGACCTTTCGTAGTGTATACTGAATACACATTTTCCTCTATACCTACAGGATCGGGAACTGTTCAGGGAACAGCTAGTGTTATATAAAACACGAGTAGATATTTTTATTCTTGGAGCCGTAAAATAAGACTTTGCTCATTGTTATATGCATTTATGTATCCCGAGTTTTGGTAGGCAAGAGTATGGGACTCACTGGTAAATTAAAATAAATCCTAGCGGACCTTCATTATCCTAAAGTACGACGCTAGTGGCTTGTTGGCGTATTTCTATCTAGTGTGCCTGAAAGATAATTCGAGGTTCAAGGTAGAAGGCACGTTAATCAATGTCTTCTGCTACCCATACCCACGTTTCCTCTCAAGTGAAACCTTTAGCGAAGTAACAATCTCGTAAAAGGAAGCAACGGCTCTACAGCTAGCTACGCAGGCAGGTAAAAATCTCAGGAAACCGTGAAATCTGTTGACTTAAAAGTCTATCTAAAAAAAACGTGAAACCAAAGAAGGCTTTGTTAACTCTTACCTTCCTGATCTGGTGCACTGCTTATAGTGAAGGGATGCCATTCGTAAACAGCAATGGCAGGAATATTCACGAATACGTAGTCACCAGCGTGAAATTCGAATTGCGGTGGACGTCGAATCACTAAATGCGTCACACGAGATGGCAACAAAATCCCTGACGATATATAAGTTTTCCCCCTTTCCGATCTAAAAGACAAATTCTAAGAATAGGCTTTTTTCTATAATATGACAAACTCTTTTTTTACTACAAAATTGTGGATTCAAATATATAACAGGGCCCGTAGAAAAGTTACTTTCGAAGATTGCTGACGCTCAAAAAATGTATGGGAATAACGTTTAATTTTTCGATTAGTTTCGATAAGAAACGTCATTCCCATACATTTTTTGAGCCTTAGCAATCTTTTAAAGTAACTTGTCAAGAGGCCCAGTTAAGCTTAAAATTCGCTGGAAGTTCAAAAAAAAATATACATTTTATACCTGCCTATTCAGAAGTTTAAGGGGACAAACATAAAAGAGATACAAAAAATTTAAATCAAATGACGATAAAATTATGTATTTTTTAAATTAACAATCTCATGTGAATGCTACAATGTCATCCTTATGTATCAATATGATAAGATTGATATCACAAGAAAATTTCTTAAATAGAAAATTACAGCTTATATGTACATTTTTCAAGAAAAACAAAACATTCATTTAAGCTAAAATATTATTTATAAATTTTGATTATAAACTTTAAATACCTCATCCACGCCAAACGCATTATACGTTCTATGATATAAACGGTTCCCGGCAAAATGAACCATTTCCAGAAGTTAGGCGCGTGTAGAATTAGCAAGATCCAGAAGGGAATATATAGAAGATGGGCGAAATAGAACACCTGGAAATAGAAGATTGTGGGAGTGGTTAGTGCAAAAAACATTCAAACACAAAACTACATATTTAAATATTTATACATCACAATCAAATATTGCATGATTTAATAAAATAATGACATCGGGAAAAACTGTTTCCACTTCACTAATGTTTAGATGGATTTCATCTAGAAAAATAGTTTCCAGATTTCTTTCCAGTCTGGGATTCGCCGGTAATACCAGAATACCCAGCGAAAACCTCGTCAATGGTATTTGAACCACCCTCATGGCAGGTTGCCGACGGCTCACAACTAACGATTTGGAGCAGGTATTTTGCTTCAAATGCGGTCACAGTGCCCCTGCTATTGCCCCATCAGTTACTAGGGACCCGAGGTATTCCTTCTATGTTTGGATGAAGGTTCTGTCAGCAATAACTTTGATCCTCCTGTCCTCATCGGCATCAAGTGTTTTCTCTCTGGCTCTCGCAGCTACTCTGCACTGGTAAGAAGCTGCGAGAACTTCCACCTTCAACTCCCAAGAGGGATCGCGTGCCAGAAGCGTCGCTGCCGTCCAAGATACTGTACAGCACCCCCGTATCGCTCTAATCGCTATTACTCTCTGGGCCCACTGTAAGAAAGTTTTATTCGCAGTGTTTAGGGCATTAATCCGTATGGGTGCACCAGATAGCACCATGCTGGCGAATATACCAGCATATAGTCTTCTGCAGAGCGATCATGGACCTACCACGTTGGGTAGTAGCCGTCCTAGCGAGGTTGCTGCGTTCGAGGCGTGGGGTTACTTGCGTGAATCGAGCCCGGAAGTTCCACCGATTGTCAAATATTAGACCGAGAGATGTTTTGTTTTAGCCACGTAATAATGCAGAAATATGTAAAATAAGTCCTTCCCCAGTTTTTTTACTGGCGTAACGAAAAGTAGCACGTGAAATAACAAACAATTTATAGATATTAATTTGCTATTAACGCATTGAAAAATTAATTTACTTCTTACCTCAAAGCATCCACCTTTTCTGAGTGCAGGTCTAGAAGATACAGCGAGAACAAACAGAGCTACACAAAGAGCGATACCAGTTGGATTAGCACAACCACTGCACAATCCGAAAAGCCCAGGACGAGTTGTACACACCCATTCAAACACCGTATAGTTGTTCGCGTTTATTACCGAGTCATTTACGACTATCAGACCTGCAAGCATATACAATAATTCAAAGTAATGACAAACAATTAATATAAAAAATGAAATGCAACATTGGAGTTGACTTTGGAGTCATATAGCACGAACTTCTTACACTCATTAAATAAAAAGACTTATTAAATGAGATTTTAATGGATAGAACTGTACAATTGTTACAAAATAATATTTAATTTATTTTAAAATTATACTGTTAGTATACTTTTTCAAGTGTCAGTAGTAATAGTAAAAAAAATCTCTTTGAATTGAATAAAAAGTATTTTACTGACGAAAATTTGAATACGATACACGGGAAGATATATCTTTGGGATTTATATTGTGAATATATTGTCTAAATAAAAAAGGTAAATAGCAGCCCATTAACGTCCCACTGCTGAGCACATGCCTTTCATAGGAGAGAGGTTTTTAAAGCATAGACTCAGCATCCTGTTCCACTGCGGGTTAACGCCTGCAACTAACAGTTCGCAATTGTATGCGCTAAGACTTGTGCACTCTCATAGTCCGATATGACGGCAATCCGACGCCACCGGAAAGAGATCAGGCGCAAGACCAACGGCCTCATATACGCTCCGAGGTATGAGGGTGAAGCACACTTCCCAACTTCGGATAAATACGGTAAAAATGTCTTTAGGTGAAGAAACCCTCGACTAGACTCATGATGCATTCATAAATAGTTTAAAAGTACAATAAAATAGCTTACTGAAGTTGCATAGATGCATAGCGGTATGCCAAATACCAAACAACACTATTAATACACCGGTTAATTTGTGAAGGTAGATATGGTGATCCAGTGGGAGAACGGAACCAAACCCGCGTTCTCTCAGTGCTGTGATACATCGACGCAGCATTAGCACCAATATCCAAGTGCAATTGAAATTCAAGCATTGGCCTGAAACGTTATACAACACTTATGTAACTATATAAAACAGGGATATACTGAGGTCCTAAAATATAAAGGTAGAGCACAAAGCGACGTATGTTTGCGCACATACTCCCCCCCCCCCCCTCATGGACACTTAGTTTTTGCTTAGTTTTCTTGGGTATTGCGAGGTTTTCCTCCTTGTTGAGTCACACACTCCAGATTCTACAGTCAAGTTGCGTAAATGCATTTGCCAGAGTAAAAAAGGTCCAGAAATATTGGAGTTAGCAGAAATTTCTAACCCATTCGGAATACTGGGTCATAAGCTGGTTAAGCATCGATGACGATGTAAGAATCGAATATATCTTTTTTATTTCTCTCAATTCAGTGCTTGGTTGTAATCATACCTGATGGTACATCATCATACATAGTAGATAGAAGCGCGCTATCTTTTATAAGTGGTAACTTGTCTGTTACCGGTTTCTATGCAGTATTTTTGACCGGCTATGGCCAAAGCCGTATATACATATATACATATATATACATATTAATGTATTGCAGACAAGTTAGTGCCCGACTGTAATTTTAACTGATAGTGCATGATGACACCACATTGGATGGAAGCGCGCTAACCTATATAAAGATACTATACTTCTAATGGTTTGGTATTAAAATTTTTCCTTGGCGGCACGTATTTTCTGAGTGTGTCATAACAAGCCAAAAGCCGAAGCCTCCCCACCAGTGCAGACTCAGAAAAATTTGAAAATGCAACTACTACTAATGCTAATATAAACGAACTTAAACAAAACCAAGTGAAACATAACTTACCGCAGGCTCTCGCGAATATGACGAATATATTTGACGCACGATATTCCACAATTCGTGCTATAAATAATCCGACATTTACCAGCACGAAGAGAAACAAGTAACTAAGATAGACGTAGTTGTTCTTGACATAAGGTAAGGAAAGTTGGTACGGTTTCATCTTTAACAGACGATTTCGTAAAGTTTTTGGTTCTATTCTTGGATTTGGCGGCACCAACCATCTGTCTATACTGGAACACACAAAATCCACGTTCAAGTTACTATCACCCTACGTTTTATTATTAAGAAATTAGGCAACTAAATTTAGTACCTAAATAGTGTTTATTTTCAGAGAAATTACATGTCTTTTCACATTTGATACCTGGTAATTCAAAAACGTATATACAAATATATATATATATATGCCGGAGTACAATAGTTTGTAGAACGCTGACGCCATGTGTCTATCGGCGTGGGGCAGAGTCAATAGTGACAATCTGGCGTGCATCTTTCGAGTTCTCGAGTAACGGAGTTCCTTTCTATTATTGTTAGTGTATTTGTGTAAGTTGTTATCTGGGCCATTAAGTGATTGGACATTATAATCTGTGTTAATTAATAAAGTGTTTGATTGCACCAACATTACCCTCCAAAGCCCACAGTATGGGGATTGAATAATGGATGCCACTAATGACGATGTCGGCGGAGAACCCTACGCCCCTATGCTTTATGCTCCTTTCTCTCCTATTTTCCGACATATACGAATTTTATTTATAAGAGTGTCAAATACCTTATAGATAAGTTTTCTAGTAGACCTCCGTGTTTATTCAACTGGTCCCTCAAAGCTTCATAGGTAATGGCACCTCGTTGTTCCGCATCAGCATCCTCAAACATTGCACTCGTGAGATCTAGTAATTGTTCATCGGAAAACTGCATACCATTCTCTTCCATGCACGCTCGCATTACGTGTTGCAATTCACGGTGTTGAATAAGACCGTCGCCTGGAAAAATATAGCCATTATTGAGAACGTTTTATTCTGAACATGAATGGCTTTAAAGTTGATTTGCTGATTACATAAGTTTGAGATAATAACACGTTAAATATGTAATTTACCTCTCAATGGTTTTTCATAGATTTAGAATTTTCGGTATAAACTGTATCTTTCTTAATAGCATTAGCTTTCTTACTAGCTTAGTATCAAAGAGCAAGGCTAGATTTTTACGTATCTAGTTACTATATTATTACTTATCTTTATTTTACAGGTTCTTATTGAAATACTTTTAAGTTATCTTCGCAAATACATTAGGTACATACCATCTAGATCATAGACTTTGAAAAGGAATCGAATTTTGTCCTCAGGTGTTTGCCTGCCAAATCTGTGTACAGCAGCAATGAACTCATGATGCGATATTGTACCGGAGTTATCTTCGTCGAAGATTTGAAATACCCTTTCTGTGAAAAATGGCTGATAGAACAGCTTGGATTAAGCATTAGAATGAACATTTTAATGAAGCTTAAAATTAAGCTCTGGTTGTTGCATATGAATTTCTATCTATCTTTTCATTTCCAAGAAGCTTTTTAAAGGACTTTGAAGATAATCTTTATTCGATATAGTTTGGTAGGTAATGTTTAAACATGGTCACGTTCTTTTCGTTTGTGTTATAGCTGTTCCAATTTTGCCCGCGACTTCATCTGCATCGACTTCAACTACCCTACCAAACACTTGTCATCTTTGTTGAATGAACAAAAACTTTTGGCTATCATGAGTAATGACATTATATCAAAATAATTAACTTACATTTTTGGAGACGACAATTTTTTGAAATTGCTCCCTAGTTATTTCCTTCTGGTCTCCCACAGTTTGTGTGAATAGCTGTTCAAGGCGGTCCACACTCATCTTGTCTATGCCCATCCGTGGCCTAAAAATACATATAATACATATATACACATAATAAATTGGGTATATACCAAATAAACCGCAAAAAATGTGTACTTACACAGAGAATTTATGCTATCTACAAGACACACAAAATGGACTTAAATGTAGAAAGCTTCTTATGATCCAAATGTAACATTTTTTTTTAATAAATCGTAATTAAATTTGAGATACGTCTTTGATCCGAAAGAATAGAAGATTAACGAGATCAGTTATTGTACCGAGAGTGGGAATTCACGGTATATTGCTAATATAGGTTTTGTTAACAATAACTAAAAATTATGCTATTAAAAACCATACCATAAATTTGATGTGCATCTTCTCGTTAACTGGGTTGTTATGAAAAATATAGTATCCTGATATATAAGACTATTATAATCGTTTAATACACTATACAGATAAAAGATTTCATTGTTTCTTTGTTTTAATCTTATCTTAAATAACAAAAAACACTAGAGAGGTTGTTGGATTCGAATGACAAAAGAATTCATACCTTGAACTTGACATGGTAGACAGGAACTCCATGATTTCATCAGCCATAGCGTATCCGTCACCATCTGTGTCAACAACTCGAAGCAGTTTATTGGTAACCTGAAAATTATTTTCAAAAACCATTAAGTTAGAAGATCAATACGGAAAAAAATGCAAAAAATGTATGTACTAACATAACTTAAACTCATTAAATTCTGGACCTTATTAATTCATTCCCAATTCCTTAAATTGATCCCTTAAATGAATTCTATTGTAATATTGTATTAGCGAAAGTAAAGTATACACATAGATGGATTTTGGATGGGAATATTTCGATAAAGAATTAAGAATGAGATGAAAGTTTGTATGGGAGATCCTTAATCTTAAGTTAACAATATCAAAAGACACTTAAGAGATAATGAATTTTCCCAAGTTTTCGGGGCAATCATGGTATATATAATATAAGTACTTATATAAACCACTATCATGTCTTTAGTCAATCCATACGCATACAAAATCGTGGGCGCCAGATAATTAAAAAAAAATATTTACATGAGAGAAGACATCTTTAAAGTTGATTTTTTTTCAGTATTGCAATATAATATCGTATATATAATGTCGATTATTTCAACATTATTCCAAAACTTTTATATCCAAAAATATTTGATAGACATTATAAAAAATACGCCACTCTTTAGATATAGTCTTATACGATTATTAAAAAATTTTACCACTTTATTCTTCAAGATAAGCTGGAAAGTATCTAATGTGATCACTCCATCTCCGCAGAGTACGTACGCCACACTTTCTACTTGCTCAACAAAGTCCAATTGCTTATCGTCACTAAAAGTAATGTAATAATAAATATACGAGATAAAGAGGTTATTTCTACTAATGGTATTTTCTAATTTGTCTCAATATGTACTAGAGGGTAAAGATGGCGAACCTTATTATATAATCCAATTTTAAATAAAATCAAGCCTTAACACTTTGTTTTCAAGTACATTTTAAAATAACAAAAACATCAAAATAGCAGTAATAGTAATTATTTTTTTATAACAGTTACCTCTTTTTTTATTGAAAAATATACTTTATGTCAATGGCTGAAGGTTCAATTTTCTTTACAGTGAACGAATAAAATATTATCTTTGCCTTTACTAGCTTCTACTACCTCCAACATCGAAAAATATTAGGGGATTACTTCTAGCCAGGTTAGCCTTACTATCATCACTTACTATCATATGATTTCATTGTCAATCTGAATTTTTGTGCGCAGAAAAACTTGTTTCTTTTTTTTTGAAGTAGATCCATTATAAAGAAATGCTTCCTGCTGCTTTTACAATATTGTAAAACATATACATATAGTTATTGATTTGTCTGTAAATATTACAATGCAAACGCAAAATTTATATAAAATCATTTACTCACGTCAATCTTTGTTTCAAGAATTCATAAAAATCTTCTTGCACCAGTTGATCTTGTCTTTCCACGTCGAATAGCCTGAATATTCTTTCCAGCAAATCCTGCAAAAGGCAAATATTGTGGAACAATTATACACTAAATAAATAGACAAAATTGCGAAAGATAAATTAACTTCAGGATTGATATTTAGCAGATTTATTTTGTATAGAAGTAGATTTTTTGAAGTGAAACTTCTTTAGGCGTATGAGGGTAAAATGTTTGCGGGTGAAACGCGTGATTAGCGTCTCGAAGATTTGCAGCGTTTTGCTTACACCAGTAGTGACCGCTGAAAAACCTCCGACTTTAAAACATAATTTTCTTCCGTAATACATATAAACCCTATCACTTTTTTGGAAGAACATGGACACAATTCAAAAAAACAAATTTTACTTAAGAGCCTTTAGAAAGTTTATAAAACTTTTGAAAATAATGCACTTTTTTCACATATATCTTAATAATTGAAACAATATTAAAAATAAAGGGTCGGCCTTTATTTTTAATAATGTTTCAATTTTGTTTAAGTGAAACTTCTGTAGGCGCATGAGGGTAAAATTTTTACGGATGAAAAGCGTGATTTGCATCACGAAGATATGCAGCGTTTTTTATGCTAATTCATTTTTAACTCTTTTCTAAATTTTAAATTAAAAAACAAAATTTAATTAATAATTTCTAATATTGACAAAAACACGTGGCATTTCTATTTACAATTCGTCATTTGAGAAGTTATTTGTATTAATTTTCGACACTTTTAATAACAGTTAAATTCCAAACATATCTTCCTTTTTCCCTCCCTCTAAGTCACGGAAATCTAAAATTTTATATTTGTATAAGAGTATACAAATTAGTTTGCCAAAGAAGTTTCACTTCTGACATGTGGACTTTGTAGGCACGCACTTCTTTTTTCATTTTAAACCGAGATAACTATTCACAATATGATTGAATTACCAACAAGAAATTACCACATCTGACTTAATCGAATTTGGATTACAGCAGCCTTTGATGATGAATACAAACAAACTAAAATTGTTAAATAAGACAACACTTCAATGATTGAATTATAACTGCAATTTTGTTTTAGTTTATCTACCCTATAATTTAATTTACATTATTGTCACAGATTAGCATATCAACAAACTGTTTTTTTTTTAATAATGACATATATGGTAAATATACAACGTAATAAATATTTACTAGGAGTTTTGAAATTAAAATAAAATTACTAAAAATTATATACAATGTTAGCGACATCTAACGATACTTTATAAAAGTTTCTTTTTAGTACGACTAATGCCATCTTTGTTTAATCTTTAAAAGCTACTGAGTGGAATGTTATGTTTAAATACTTCAAGTAACTTATAGATGGGGCTATAATTACTTGAAGTTTTTAAAAATATAAGTTACGCCATGTAACCTCCTGTGAAAGTATTCTGCATACCGATAGATACAGAAAATATATAAGTAACAGTAATTTTAATAACTACTGGATCGTCAAATGACTGCCTCAATAGTCTAGTGGTTAACATGTTTGACTACAGACATGAGGTCCTGGGTGCGAGTCCCGGTTCGGGCCAATTCAAATATAGATATTGAGTTTGCTATTAAGATTTCCTTAATATTTGCCCGAAGTTGGGAAGTTGGCGGCGTGCTACGCCATCGTACCTCGGAGAGCACGTGTAGCTTTCGATCCTGCACTTGATCTTTCTCCGATCGGATGGCCATCACATCGAACTAAGAGAGTAAAGGAATAGAGACTGCATTTGTGTACTATGCCTCCTAACCCGCAGTGGACCAACGTGATGGGTGTATGCTCTAAAACCCTCTCTCATGTGATTGAGGACGCCTGAGCCCATCAGTGGGCCATTAAGGGGCAACTACTTACCTTACTTTTTTAATAATTGTTAAATATGGGCTCTAGGAGCATTCACTGATGCTGCATGCCCTTGTCTATTACAAAAAGAATTTGCATAGGTTCTAGTTTATTATTATAGTTTATTTAATAGTTATTATATACAGATAAACAAATAAAGAAAAACAAAGTAAAGTTTCCGCCTTTAAAAACAATTTCATCAAACAAACACAAAAGAATAAAATAATTTTAAAATTAAATAATAACACTAAATCTTATCGCCAAGACTGGCTCTTATTTGGTTCTTAAATAATGGAAAAGTGTAGTTAGATAAATCTAAACTAGTAAGCAACATATTCTAATTGTTTTATGAGCGAAACACAAAAGTATTCGTAATGTATTTCGCTCTTGGAAAGAGCACATAAAAAAGGGATTGATGTTGGGGTTTAGGCGTTTCAAATATATATATATGTTATAAAATATATAGAAACAGTAAAAAAACAAATTTATAGTTTGATTCGCTATAAACAGGGTCGGATTTAGAGCCTCCGCAATAGAGGGATCCCTACAATAGAGACTTTGATACTATTCAAAAAATGCATATTGCATTAGTTAAATTTGCTTCATCCGTTATCACTCACATTATTCACTGAAATAAATGAAAGACTTCTTGTCATTGCATTTTCAAACAAAATAACCAATGATTCGGAAAATTGAAAATAAACAATATTTTTAAGTTTCTGAACACAATTGGAATTAGCTTTCTTAAGAGATCTTTATATGGCGGAATTATTTATTTATTGATTTAAAACTTTATTGCACACATACAAGAACAAGAAAAAACAAGTTATGTACTGTAAAGAAAAACTGAAAAGTAAGTAATAGTGCGATCTCTTCCAGTCAATCTTATGTGTCTACAATATTTTGCGAATTTTGCAAGCTTTCTCGGCCATTTCCCGTTCTTTGAAAATATATTATGTCAGTTGTTCAGTTAAAATCTTTGCTAGAAAATATATATTTTATTTCGAAAATATTTTGTGGCTACAGAGGCGACCTGACGACTTTTGTGCCCCGGGGCCCCCAGACCTCTAAATCTGGCCCTGGTTATGGTAGCGTAGTTTTTTTAAATCAATAATTATTCAAGATAACTCGTTGAAATTATATCAAGTTGTTTCATTCCAGAACATTGTCAATATAATTGAACAGGACTTGTCACTCGAGACATCAAGCGTGTAATAAACGTGTTAAACATCTTTGTGTGTCGCGACTCGAGGCCTCGACGGCGGCGATTGTTAACACCTACGCCACATATTGATTACGAAACCATAATCTACGATATCTCATCAACATCTAAATATTATGCCAACATGTAATTGTTTACAGGGTAATAGAGGCAACCTTAAACAGAATGTCAATACTTAAAGTAACGACCACTTAACCGTCCGACCGTCTGGAACTTACGAGAGAGCCAAGAAAGGAACAAATTTGGGTAGAGTTAGCCAACTTTAAAAGATAGACATACACTGTCATGAACTTCTTAATTTGATAACATGAAAAAAAACTTTATACGTTTGATAACAACGGATAGCACTGTATTCTTTCGCAAAATATATTTCATTATTTTATGAATACCTGAAAAACTGTGGTTATATTAATTATTATCACGATTTAGGTGTTTAATTAAAAAATGTTTTATTAATGACTACGTGACACACGCAACTCCGCGTGCACCTCATAACAGTGAAAGAGAAGGAACAAATTTGATTTCCATAAAAAAGGTTATGGTGAGCTAACTTTATAAGTTGAACTTTTAAAAGGGAACAATTTTGTAATACATGAGGTTTTACAAAACTTTAACAGTTTACGCAGTGCACACAGCGGAAGCTCTCCAAAGGAAAAAAAAACTGTATTTGAAACATTCTTCTTTGGTACAACGCTCCAGTTGAACTTAGCGTGATGATATGTAGCATATAACCTTCCTCAATAAATGAGCTATTTAAAATTGAAAGATTTTTACAAATCCGACCAGTAGTTCCCGAGATTAGCGCGTTCAAGCAAACTTGCTTTTCAGCTTTATAATATGAATATAGATATATCGCTAGATTGTATAAACGAAGTAACTGAAAAATATACCAAAATTTAGATGGAATAAGATGAATTTGATAATTAAATAAATCTAAATCAAACTTTTTATTACACGAGATTTCTCATGTTATAAAAACGTATTATCTTGTGCAGGAATTCGAAATTAAATGGAATTTCATATAACACTTATATATTACAAATCACTATATAATCACATATGATTGTTGATTAAGTCAAAGCTGACACATCACATTATACCGTGGCAGAATGTCCGGTTTGGGAGCCACACCGGCACCCCTGAGGCCTCTGGTTGCGCTAAGCTCTAGCTGATGAGTACAGTCGGCTGTATGATCAGCAGTGAAAGCGGTTGGCGGATGGTATCTTCCTTCTGCGAGAACATCATCTCACAGAATGGGGCATCAGAGTGGGAGAGGGAAGCTGCAGCTGAGGCAATCTCTATTCATAGAAGGAGACCAGGAGTCAGGAGACGTGTCTTTTGGCGTTTCCTGCCATTCTGAATGGTCGTAACAGGCGATGTCCGGGGTCCAGGAGATGAGAGACGAATAGCCTCACTGAATCTCTGGTGCTCCTGTTCAGTTTAGCTGGATTATGGGGGGGGAGGTTATTAAAAAATATGTGTCATAATTTCCTGTACCACAATATTCGACAGAGAACTATGTCACAAAATGTAAAATATTCAATTCCTACTAGTTCACTCTTACCCTCTATACAAAACATATTATTTTGTATATACAAATATATATCTAGCTCTCAGAAACTGTAAGGCGTCCTTTTGGTTTAACTATATGTCGGAGTGCTATAGTCTGTGGAACGCTGACGCCATCTCTCTATCGGCGTGGGACAGAGTCACAATCCGGCGCGCGTCACGCAGGAACTCGGTTGACTCGTCTTTTGAAACTGTCTCGTTCCCAGCTATTATTATTAATGAGATTGTGTAAATTGATATCGGGAACATTAAGTAATTGAATATTATAATCTCAATTAGTTAATACAGCGTTTGATTGCACCAACATTACCCACTAACGCCCAGAGAATGGAAATTAAGGATGCCATTGATGACGATGTCGGCGGAGAATCCTACGCATTTATGCTTTATGTTTCATATTTACAAATCACGCTGTTGTTCGCCGATGGACTCTAAAACAACTCAAACGATTTTATTGTTCTTTTCATCATACCTGTACAGAAAATTCGTACTTTCGGCGCTGTTGAGTGACGAAAGTGGCATATTGTCTTCCGATTAAACGCGACGCATGCACCCTTCTTTCATATATATATGTTAACATATTTGGCAATTTGTTATGATGCGTTATGAAAATATGTAATTATTTCTTCTGCACATAATTTGACTTATTATCCATTACAACTAATTTTTTCAATTTATTTAATGAATTTTTGAATCATATCATAAAATATTATTATGATTAACAGATTTATTGGGTTTTAATTGCATATTTAAACTTCTTTTTAGTATATTAAATAGGTTGGTTTTCAAAGTAGTCATAAATAAGTAAACAAATTGTTGCTTAGTTACGTAGTCGAAACATGCAAGAAATATTTAAGTATATTTCATATTATTTTAAATTATTTACATTTTTATTGAACTTTCGTTCCCGGTCCAGTAGAATAAGCGGATATCAGTATCATGAGTAAATACATATTTACAACCACAGGACTTGTTTAATTATATCATTCAATTGTTAGAAGCCAGTCATGAACATAAACCAACCTCCAGATGTTACGATAGTGTCGAAGATTACAGTAACACATGTATTCACACCCTGAGTGATCACGACTCCACGACTAACAACTAGTTCGTATAGAAATTGTTTAGAGGACTGTTTTTCCGTGAGTATAAAGGTCAGTTCATAATTCACGAAAACATCCACGATTAAAGAAACCAATTGGACATTTTTTTTTCTATATTTTAATGCGCAAGTAATACATAATGTAATGGAAACTTGACGCCCTTGCTGGCTCAATGGTGCCAGTACTCGCCTTGCTAGCAGAGATCTCGGTTTCCATCCCCGGTGGGGCGAATTTAGGAATGTATATCTTATAATTTACGTAGCTAATTACCCCCCTACCAGCAAAAATTTAACGCCAAACAAAGGGATTTGTGTTCCGGAACAATGCTGAGCAGAAACAATAAGAGGTAAATTGCCTCTCATCAGATTAGCGCGCTTCCATCTTAAACTGTATCATCACTTACCAATAGATGTCATCACAGTCATGCGCTAACCTGTTAGCAATAAAAAACGTGTGGTGTCCTGGAACAGCGGATAGGAACGAAGTTCCTTATTATAAAAATATTAATTTCAAGTTCTATTCGAGGTATAGAGAAAATTATTATTCGGATATACTTTTTTTATTGATAAAAAACTACTTTACAAAGGTAACAACTTTATTTAATTTACAATGATTTATAAATAATAACCGTCATCACGTAAACTATACATTAGGCTTTGTATGATGACTATACAGTATAGCCATCATACAAAGTGTATATACACATAATAAATGGTTCCAAAATATAAAAAATCGCACTGTCAGTATTGTTGACCTAAAATGTAGAAAAACGCATTTACGCCACTTTGGTATTGGCAACCGAACATAAAGAAAATCACAATAACGGTATTCTGGTATTGTTAACCGAAAAATATAGAAAATCTCACTTACGCCACTTTGGTATTGTTAACCGAAAAATATAGAAAATCTCACTTAAGCCACTTTGGTATTGTTAACCGAAAATATAGAAAATCGCACTTACGCCACTTTGGTATTGTTAACCGCAAAATATAGAAAATCTCACTTACGTCACTTTGGTATTGTTAACCGAAAAATATAGAAAATCGCACTTACGCCACTTTGGTATTTTTAACCGAAAAAATACAGAAAATCGCACTTACGCCACTTTGGTATTTTTAACGGGAAAATATAGAAAATGACACTTACGCGACTTTGGTATTTTTAACCGAAAAATATAGAAAATCGCACTTACGCCACTTTGGTATTTTAAACCGAAAACATAGAAAATCGCACTTACACCATTTTGGTATTGTTTACCGAAAAAATACAGAAAATCGCACCTACGCAATTTTGGTATTTTTAACCGAAAAAATACAGAAAATCGCACTTACGCCACTTTGGTATTCAAAACCGAAAATATAGAAAATCGCTCTCATCCCACTTCGGTATTGTTGACCTAATATATAAAGAATGTCGTTACAAATTTTGGTCTTAATTTTAGTGAGCCGTTGCAACTTTTGGTCTTAATTTTTTCTAGACCCCTTTCGCTACGCGCGATAGTGAACTTTGTTCCAAAACAAAATCCAGTCACAGCTGCAACCGCTCCAAAACAAACCGGAATTATCTTAATTCCAAATAATATTGTATTTCTAAAAATAGTATCCAAAAAAGCATAACGACATAGTCCTCTTATAATTAGAGATATGCTCTTGAATTTGACATGTCATCGCGGTTGTAAAGTTCACGAATACAAATAATATGAACCACAAAACCAATTTTTACACAAATTACAATTCACAGCGTCTTTCTCATTGAATATAGAAGTTCGATTTAAAACTCCGATATAGCTTTTAATTAAAAAACAAAGATATTCGATCAAGGATCTTTATGACTTAATAATAGCTTCACGTATATAAATACGCCTCTTGGCCTCGGTGAAGCTGAATCGATATTAACAGCTGTTCTTTAAGTCTAATAAATTCATATTGATTACTCCAGATTTACATACAAGCGACGTAATCTCTAATACTGTTATTAATTAAATCGATATAAGCTGTTATATGCGTGAAAGGTTCCCGTTGTCTGATACACACGGTGCTAAAGAAAAGACACTGTCTATAAAATATTTATATGCAAATTAAAGGTAAAAGACGTAAATAGCAGCCTATTAACGTCCCACTGCTGGGCACAGGCCTCCTCACTCCTAAGAGAGAGAGGGTTTTTAGAGCATGGACCCACCACGCTGCTCCATTGTGGATTGACAGGCATAGTACACAAGTGCACTCTCTATTCCTTCACTCTCATAATCCGATGTGATGGGAATCCGACACGGTCGGAGAGAGATCAGGTGCAGGATCGACGGCTTAACGTGCTCTCCGAAGCACGGGGGTGGATCACACCGCCAACGTCCCAACTTCGGGCAAATATTGAGAAAACCATAATAGAAAACTCAATATTAATTGCATAATTGGCCCGACCCGGGACTCGAACCCAGGACCCCATGTCGAACATGCTAACCACTAGACCAATAAGGCAGTTTGCAATTTAAGTTGAATATTTTAGAATCAGTTGAAAATGTTTATAGTCAAATAAAGTGTTTTCTTTTATTTCATACAATATCCCCTTACTACTTTCCAAATTAAATAATTGTAGAATTTATAGAACTATTGTATTAAAGATTACTGCATTTATTTGCAACATTATTTTAATGTTACAATTCAAAATAATAAATTATAATGTTTTATATGCTGTTAAATGTCATTTTATAAACTGCTATAGGTTATTTATCTGGTATTCGTATTTTATAATAAGTTTTCTCCAAATTGAGTTATTATAAACTCTGCAGGCCCTAAGAAGTTGAGTTTTTATGGCATAATTAATTTTTAATTATGATAAAAATCAAACGCCATTTAGTCATAAAGATAAAATTTTACATGTCAAGTTATTTAATGTCAAATTAAGCTATAATAAAAAATATAGAGCTCAATTGGGTCAATGTCGCAAATTTTCACATCTTAAAGTAACTAAAGTTGAGTAAAGTATGCCAAATATGCAGCATAATTCTGCAGTAAAATTCTGATAGTTTGTTAAATAAATAAATAAATAATGAGCTATATAGAGTTCTAAAACTACAAAGCAAAGGGAAAATATTATAATTTTGGCACATCGTCTTGTTATGAGTCCAAATTAACAAATATAATAAAAATCGATGGAGCCAAAAATTAAATCAACATATACTTATTTATGACAGAAATCCTTCTTCTTCTTTGTTTAGTGGCTTTCAGGTGTGCCAATTGGCCAATATTATAAATGCGAAAGTAACTCTATCTATCTAAGCTTTCACACCAAAACTAATGAACCGATTTAAATAAAATTTGGTACACAGATATTTAGACCCTGAGAAAGGACGTAGGCTACTTTTTAATGCCAAAAAAGGGTTTTAAGTGATAGAACTTTCGTCACTTTTAGAGCTAGAAGCTTGAAACTTATTTTTTAGACCGTTGATTTGATATAAATAATTATGACAATCAACGTTTGTAAAAATTTTACATAGGTGCAGAATTATACTCCTTACTTAATATACATGCGAAAGATCCTCTGTCTGTCTAATATACTTTCACGCCAAAACTACTGAACTGATTTAAATGATATTTGATACAAATATAAAAGTTTCCACGTATCTTTACGCAAAGCTCAAATGGCCTAGTGATCGTGACATTACACATTTAACTAGGGCTACGTTAACTTTAATGATTATTCCATTTCACAACACATCTTTCATCTTTCCATCTTTCCATGGAAGCTTTAAATACGCAGAAACAAATTGCTGGAACACAATTCCGCCGCCTTTTTGGCGCTTAAGTTCGGTACAGATGTTTACAAGAAAATACGAATTGTGTTTTTGTTTGTGTCCGTCCGGGTCTCCGCTGAAAACTAGCGTTTGGACGAAATCCCAACAATCGCTGAGCGGTGTTCCCTTTTTCGGCATCACATTTTTCTGCTGCTACTTTACTTGTATTATGTTAACATACATATATAATCATTTTAACTGTAGTTAAGTGTGATGTAAAAAATAAAAGGTTATTTATTTATATAGTCTATATTCTACGGACAACAAGCTCTTTGCAGTGAAACATTGAAAATTGCTCAATAAAGTGTATATATAAGTATGTGTCCCAAAAAACTATTCCACGAACAGCGTTTACAGCTAGTAGTTAATAAATTTGTGTATATCACTTTCCAATGTCCTTAATATTATTTTTGTATGATGTGAGAAACACGAAATTCGCGTTAGATTATAATTGGTTCCGCAACTTTATCGTAAATTAAAATTTTTGTGTGCAGCGATAAGTTTTATGACAATAATCATTTCACATGAGAATAATATTGTTGCTCTCATTTCTCAAGTGCAGTGTGTAATAAACATCTTATGCCACAAATAATTACTATCCAATAACTACAGGGCGTGAGAAGCAAGCCGTCCATAATGATAAATAACACTTTGGACATATTATGATACAACTTTCAAGGGAACTAAATAAAGGTTTTTATAAAGAGGTTGTGCTTTTTTTATTTTGTATATCGTTAGGAATTAACCGCGATCTCGCCTGATAATAAATATTATTGTTTTCTGGACTACAGTAGCTTCTGGTGTGAGATAAGCTTCAGGCACTAAATAGCCTCAACCATGAGTTCTACATAACGACTGCGTTCAAAGAAATGTAATCCACCACTATGGATCTTTGGACATTTTAATGATGATGATTGAATTAATACTGATTTACAGATAGAGATAAGAGCATTGAGAAGTATAAGTGGAGTTGAAACTGAGTGTCAAAGTAAGAAATAGTGTGACGCTATGGTATAAAAGAAGATGTAGTGACTAAAATTAAAAAAGGTATGCTTAAATGGTTTGGGCAAGAGAGAATGAATGAAAGGAGACTGACAAAAATGATTTATGAGTGAATGCTGACAGTTGGAAGGGGAAGATCAAGGCGAACGTTCCTGGATCAAATCCAGAACATTTTAAATAGCTCCAAGTCAGGAGTACTCTAAACCGACGAACTTGTATGAAAGGTTTAATGAGAATGAAAGAAGCCAAGGAGATATGCAAAGATCGTGGCAATTAGAAGGACGTGGTCTCTGACTACCCCGATGGGAATGAGGCGTGATGCTATATTTCTATGTATGATTTATAGGAAATGTAGTCACTATTCATTTTAATAGTATTGTTTAATTTTATTAACAAATTATATGGATCTTCGTACTCCGAAAGAAAATAAATTACTTAAAGATTTAGGTTAAGTAAGTTTAATGGTCATAAACCACCTATGCACTATTGAGTTGACAATGCCATTGTATAGTTTCAAAGTCTATAAAGGACTATTTTTGTGTTTTTGATTTATAGATCAGTTATACATATATAACCCGAAAGTTTAATGTATGCATAATTAAATAACGGTTTTGTAGCAACTTATAAAATGCCAATTAAGTAATAAAACTATAATTATGTAATCGCAAAAAACTAAATGGCAATTAACATTTCCGCGATGGTACTAACGGATGTTGCGTCATATTGGCCAATAGATAAAATTTTTGTGATACTCACCTAAATAGATTTAAAAAAAATACACACGACAAAATTCCGAGTGGTATAAAGAAAAATTAAAGTCAATGTAAAAATCACAAAATTATGTTAAAATAGCATAGCGTGGTAAATTTGTTACCAACGGACATACTGACGTTTCAAAAGTGCTTTTTGAGCCTACTTGAATAAAGAATATTTTGATTGATTAATTGATTGATTGATATGTATAAAAAAGCATTGGGTTTACGATTGAAAATTTAAATAAGATATATATAGGGAGATTGTAAGCTAATAGTAGATATTAAAAATAGAGAATACATTGATTTAATTCTCAACACAATGTGACAACTTTGAACAATCAAATCGGCTTTAAGTGGTTGGAGATAAAGGCATTATAGCACTAGATAGACGCCTCATAAGTATTCTCGTGTGGTCTTACAGTGTGTACTAGATATTTAAGAAGTTAGTCATGTATGTTTTGGTTTGGCCCTTAATCTGTTTAGTTGAGATAATGATGATTATTTTCACGTTTGCTTTTTTTCCTTATCCGTAAAACTTTGTGTATAAAAAATGTTTTTTTGTTCCATGCAATTTCAACTCTTTTTTTATTTGATCTTGCAGACACATTGCTTTTGATTGATTTGTATGGTTTAAATATCATGTCGACATATATAATATCGCTGTTTTCCATAATTAGATAATCCAAAATGTATAAAACTTTATTTAAATTAGAAATATGAACTAATTGAAACTTTTTCCTTTAAAAAAACGAATACTAAAGCATTTAGTAAAAGTCGCTAATTGGAGAGAACAAACGGACACTTGAATTTTGTTTATTGCTATGGATATGTAAACCGCTCGTTTTTATATAACATAAATAGATGCCGCCTCAAGGTTGTTTGTAAATAAGGTCACAAGTAATTAAATGACCTGCATTGATTTATGTAAATAGCTATCTTGATTTATACCGACAACATCACACCTGTTCCACCGGATACATGTATCCGTCGAGATGGTGGCGACATCCGTTTTGTTACAATTAAATTATTTAAAGAGTTTACAACGGCTTTTTTATTACGCACAGGAAAACCCCTGACTTTGACTCAAATCGATGTAATGATAACGTCTTAAATATTAACGTAAATATCCAGCTAGGATAGAAGAAAAATTAACAATCTACCAGAAAAATCCCGTAAATGTAAATGTATCATTTGAATTACCTATTAAGGTACCTTTTCAAAGGCAATCCAATTAACGTTATTATAATTTTAATTGGATTGCCTCTGATTGTGGATAATGATGAAGTCTGGATTAACTCTGATTGTGTATGCAGATAGGAGTTAATTATTTATTTTATATACATTACTAAACATAACTTCCCTTACAAAACAAACTATTACAAATATATTAATGTGTAAGATCGTGTAAATGCGTGTTCTTTTTTAGAGTTCTTCGTATTCTTATATTCGGAGTCTGCGTCACTGGCGGCTTCGCAGGCTCAATGGTGCGAATACTTGCTTTGCTAGCAGAGGCCCCAGGTTCGATCCCAGGTAGGACGTTTCTAATTTGTCTGACTCTGGACTGGTGGGAGGCTTCGGCTGTGGCTAGTTACCACCCTACTAGCAAAGTCGTATCGCCAAACAAAGAGATTTGTGTTCCGGTACGATACGGTGCAGAAACCATATGATGTACGAGTATATCGCCTCTTACCAGATTAGCGCGCTTCCATCTTAGACTGTATTATCACTTACCATCACCACCATCACAGTCAAGCGCTAAACTGTCAGCAATAAAAAAAAGTTTGTCAGGGATCCTATGATCAAAACAACCCTTGAAGTACATTATTTCCAATAAAAAACGAATTATCGATGTCAGTTGGCGTGACCTTGAGTTATTCGTACATTTGTCGCGTACATGCTTAATGCAAATTTAAGACACCGTTTTCTCGTGAATGCCATCATTAGAACTGGACTAAATACCAAACCAAGTACAGACGAATTGAAAACCTCCCTATTTTTTTAAAGTCGGTTAAAAAGAAGCATACTCGTACTACCAATCCAGACTTAAATAAATTCAATTGAAGACACAAAAAATTTCGACAAAAAATTTTTTTTTCGACTCTTAACAGAGCTATGGTTCAATGATGTTTCTAACGATACACCCTATATGCAAATCTGTTCAGGTAGTAAAAAGTCATGTTGGAATTAAGTAAAAGACACATTAAAAAAAATTATAAACTGTTTGTTCACAACATATTGAGATTTTGTGGTGCCACAGAGTTCCACATTGAAATCTGTTACTTTTATTATATTTTATTTGTTAAACAGATAGTTTTATAATACTTACTAGTAAAGTAAATAAATAAAACATAAATTGCTAAAGCTTCCACTTAAAAAAACGCAATATTTACAAAACAGAACTATAAAGAAAAATAAAGAAATTAAATGAATAAAGTTAAAATTAAATCATAAAGGTATAGATTGTTGTTAATATTATTATAAAATGTACTTTGAAACAGGTAAAGTTTAATTGACAATAATTCCTGTTAAATTATTAACCTAGCCATCATAAAAGGACAATGCATGGCTGTTGGCTTCAGCACGAGTCAATATTTAGGTGGAAAAAGTTGAAAAGTTTTTAGAGGGACATTTCTAGAAAATAAAATACACAAGCATCATTTCATAAAACGTATTACCAAATCGATCTCGATAATGAGTCAGAGTTTCACGTTAGACGAGTTTACTACACGCGTGTATCTTAATTTAAAAAACTCATTTGTGACACTTGTTATATTATAATTAGGTTATACGGATTAAATGATATATATCATAAGCTTATTAGCTGCGCATTTTGACTTCACTCAAGTCAATTTAATCTTATGAGATAGGCGATTTCATCATCACACGTAATGTTACTGTAGTAACATACAATAATTCTCAACAAAACATGTCTTTATAATACATATTTCAGGTCTTAAAAGTATAAATCAATTATATTTCTTATAAAGACTACAGAGCAATCACTGACAACTTGAGAAGAAATACAACAATGCTTAAGAAAAGGGTTGTGATTTAACATGAGTTTGGTTCAAAACTATAGTTTAATGTTAAATTAAAACGAGTAACCAAACTATTATTGTGAATTTGGCAATAAAATTCTTTGCTTTATCCCAATTATTTGAGGACGGTGATCCCAGTCCAAATCTCTGGGCACGGTTGTCCACCACCTGGCAGGCAGTCTGCCTTCCCTCTGTTTTTGGAAGCACCAAGGCTAACTTGACTACGCCATCGTCTCTGCATCTCATTATGTGGCCAAATCATCTGAAGCGTTTTTCGGTCATCTTTTCTGTGACCGGAGCGATTTTAAAAAACCCTTTGACGTAGTCGTTGCGCACGTTAATAATTGATTTACACATATTGTTTAATTTTCAAACGGCTTTCCCATAAAATGAGATTATTGAAATTGTGTATTGCAAAACATTTTTCACGATTTACAAATCTATAAATTTAAAGAATGCACTCCTTATCTATTTTAGATACACAGTGTTTGTTATCAAAGTTCTCCACAATGGCTTGAGCGATAATTATGAAAGTTTTTGTTTATATTTGGTAGGTCTAAGAATAAGTTGTAAAGTATTTTTCATTCACAAATGGCGTTGTATATGCGACAATCCTTTAAAGAGTTATAAGAAGGCCATTTCTGTCAATTATATTTTGGGGGCACGCTGATTCTCGAAAGCAGTAAGTCCAAAATTTATATCCCACTTGCCAAAGTATTTCGAGGAAAAAATCTAAGTTATTATTTTACTGTTTTAAAATATAATGTCTTTGGAAATAAACGTTACCTTGTATTAATTATATGAGGTAAGTACACCTTATACTTTGCCCAAGATTTTTTTCAATTTTTTCAGATTTGTCCACGTCTTCCCAAAAATGAGTGCCGTGTATTAGTGTATCGTTATAATTGCGGACATATTTAAGACTTCTCTCTACTCATACGCTATTTACTACTCAGAACACTCTATTATAATAATTATTTACAAACCTAAATGAATAAGGTTTAATTGATTTGAAATTAGCTGCGAGCTCTTTAATATAATGTATCATGAGCAATACAAGACTGGCCTAAAACCAGTAGTCACTTTGTTCCAAGAACTGTGTTTAAGCATCGTCATCGTGTACTATTAGGTGTGATGAAAAGATAAACCTTCGCATTGATTACAGTGACATTAGTCCGAGACAATACAGCACCAAATGTTGCAACCACTTTCATTTCAAAACAGTTGTATACCTGCGACTGTTACTCAAATTTCTTTATCGATAGATTCATCAGAACTGGCTATTTCCCGTGGTGTGGATGGGGAAATTTATAATTAGTGGTCGTCTATATTGTTAAAGGAGCCTGCTAAATTTACTAGTCTAAAATCACTGTCGCATAATCATTTTAATGAAACCGGTTTTCGCCACATCGATTGAATATTATAGTTCCAAAACCTATAAACACACGTAGGTAAAAACAACGCAACAACAGAAAATGATTTTGTTGTTAACAGTACATAATTTATATGTACTGTTAACAACAAAATCATTTTCTTTTATTAACTCTTAATAGTATAGGTATAGCAGAGATATAGCTTTGGACGACGTTATTTACTTTTTGTAGTTCTTTAAAGAACCTACTTTTTACTGACAACAAATACTAGGTATTACAAGCTACAGAAGTCTATAAGAGATGCGTGGCACAGTGATATGTCTAAGGAGTATATATATTAATGACATTTACATGAGAAAAATGCTTTTTTTTATATACGAAAAACATATAAGTTAGTTAAAGTGAAACTTCCTTAGGCGCATGGGGGTAAAGTTTTTAAGGATGAAACGCGAGATTAGCGTCATGAAGGTTTTTTATGCTAATTCGTTTGAAGGTTAGGTAGTCTTAATATTTACAAAAATCATAAATTCTCTTCTCTAAATTTGAAATTTACAAACAATATTCAATTAATAATTTCTAATATTAACAAAAACACGTGGCAACTTTATATACAATTCGTCATGTGATATTTCAATAAATTATTTGTATTAATTTTCGGCACGTTTAATATTTTAATGACAATAAAGTTCATTGAATTCCTAACATATCTTCATTTTCCCTCTCTCCAAGTCTCAGTAATCTAAAGCTTTAGATTTGTATAAATATGAACAATACTTAAAAATTTGTTTGCCAAAGAAGTTTCACTTTGTACGCACGCATTTTTAATATTTTTTTAGTTAGATAAGCCACTGGTTTATTCTTTTAAGTACTTTTTGTAGTTTTCATTATGTTAGTAAAAGCGAAAAATTGTGTTCTAAAATGAACTAAAAAATAACCATGTGTGATTTCAAGTAACACCATTATAAAATTAATAGCTCCTATATCAATGTGTTTGAAATATTTTTCTTAATCTAAAATTTATATTCACAATATAATTGGTATTAACGTAACATACACTAATTGTATATATTTCTATCCATTTATTTTCCATTCTCAAATAAATTGTTATAATATTTATTGCAGGTAAAGATCGTGTCGTTAGTCTATGCTGTCAGATCGAGGTTAATCTTTCAGTCACGCTCGACGTATTAAGCCTATACAAGTATTCAGTGAAACCCAAGTAAGATAAAATATTATAATTAATTAAAACATATATTGTTATTAGTTAAAGGTTTATCTGTAGTAAAAAACGGATTTCATGCGTCTCTACACCGATTGCCTTTACTTCGGACTATGAGTGTGAAGGAACAGAGATTGCGCTTCTTTATGAGTAAAGAGGCCTGTGTCCAGCAGTGGGACGTTAATTAAGTGGGATGTTTGTGGGCTGCTACTAACTTATTTTAAACCTTTTATCAATTCGTACTATTACAGTGATTCCCAACCTTTTTTTAAGCCATTCCCCAGCACCAATCCTCAACAGCATTTCTAAAATCTTTATGTCACACATATATATATTATAATATTATTTTAACCTTACAAATGGATCTGTTCTTTTAAGAAATATAAATGATTAGTTTTAGGAACATTGTGCGATCCTTGTCCCCGATTTTGATTTGTCCCCCCTCCCCCATACTATCATATGGCCCCGCTGTGGGGAGTGGGTCCCATGGTGGGGAGTACCGTACTATTAGCTCTCAGTCTCCCTATATTAAAATTTAATATAATTTTCACTTGTTCATTGAATACTTTTTCGTTCAATTTAAATAATGTATATGTTTAATGTTGTATGTTATCATGCTAATACAATATATTGAAATGTTAATTAATTAATTAGATTTCTTTTTTACAAAGCTATTTATTGAAAAAAAACGGTTTAATGATTCCTGTCATCTTAATAAGCTTAAGAACTAAGAAGTTCGACGAATATTTCGCAGGATATGAATTTAAAAAGAAAGGATAACTTGTTTCATTGAAAACAAACAGCGTACCGAGATCAATTCTGTCACGTCTTACTAATCAACACAATATACTAGCTTGATTGGTCCACGCTTTACATTTCACATAAAGTCTACATTCAACAGTGGGTCATTAATAGGCTTTCAATTTATTATAATTGCCAAGTTTCTGTAATTACAATGATCAGTAAGTAAAGCTTAAGTCGTGTACATTATTTATTTTCAATTAAAATACCACAAATGTTTTTGAAACATCAATCAATCACAGTTGGCAGTAGTCAGGTAATGACATGAAATATTTACTCCGCTATCACTCTGTGGTCAATCATAGATGATGATTCATCATGCTGAGTTGTAAATAAACGATTCATTCCGATGAAATCATAAATCAGTAGGCAAATCGAAGACAAGCTGTTGCACTTTAATTTTACGAATGCATTCATTTCACATCATGCGGAGAATATGATTTTTTAACTAGACATTTATTAATATCTTTGTGATATTTGCAATTCACTTCATCGATCATTTTTAATTAAATACATCCTTTTTAAATATCAAATCATTAACAAAGTATTACCCAAATAATATATATTAAACTTGTAGTGATAACACATGATATTAATACATTTTTGCAGGTACTAATTCAATATTTAACATATTTTGCAAAAGGCTCTTGTGAATAGCGAACCTTTCTATGTTATCAAGGCGTATATATTGACTTTAGTTTATTTATTAGTGTTTCTTTCACTTTTTCTAAAATCACATACAAAAGCGATCTTCGTAGACATAAACTTACGTTTTTTATTGCTACAGGTTAGCGCTTGACTGTGATAACACCTGATAAAAAATTACGTTACGGTCTAAGATGGAATCACACTAATCTGGCATGAGGCAATTTACCTCGTACGTCTTCTATACAGCATCTTACCGGAACACAAATTTATTTGCTTTGCGGTACGTCTTTGTGGTTACTAGAGACTCCCACCAATGGAGACTCAGACAAACTAGATAAATCAATTTCCTAAATTCGCCCGGGGTTTGGTTTATCGGATGATCATAGAGATATACCATTCATTGGCTGAACTTCTGCATTTAAAATATGGAATATATGAGCATGTCGAATCATCACCACTTTTTGGAAAAAAAGTGAAACAAGTAAACAGACAATAAAATTAATTCTCAGGCAATAAAATTTCATATGCCAACTATCACATATTAACTTAACCTCGTATTTACTACAATATAACCATATCATTGGTCATTTCAAAATTTAGACAATTGAGGTCATGAGCAACCAATCATGCAATAGTTTTATTAAAACGAATAATGTCTTTATATAAAATGCCACGCCCTAGACTGACTGCAGATAAATTTAAATAAGACTCAAAGGCTCCATTAGAATGTAATGTGTGTTGCCCAAATAGCTAGTCATGAATTATTGCTAAAATCATGTGATTGAATCTTGAAATAGAGTTTATTTAGTACAAGAAGAATTGCCTATTCTACTGATCTTATTGATTCTACTTATCTGTCGAATGTGATATTATGATAGGTTTGCATAAATAAAGTGCTATTGATATTCACAACTGTTATTTGTACTTCTCTATTACAATTCAAAAATAGTAAACGGTTTTAGCTTTATTAATATAGATACTCAAAAGGCAATTTCCGCTGAACTAAACTATCTGAAATTAGTAGTTTAATTCAGCGGAAATTGCCGGAAATCGACAAGGTGTTTATTATATTTTAAGCCTTAAGTTGTCTGTCCTCCTTCTCGTCGTCTTAAACTAAGAGATGAGTACACGTAGAACTACTAATGCCTCGCAAAACCTTATTTTTGAGTACAGGAAACTCTTCCACTAGTTGCAAAAACGTAGAAAACAATCTTATGTATAATACTTATAAACTATTTTTTTTCTCCCAACTTTCCGAGTATTTAAGCGAATTATTTTCCTTATGTATGCTATCAAACCAATGTTTTTTTTTATTTAAGTAAGTCCCTTATCCGCAAATTGATTCCCAATGTACGACTGATGATAATATTAAAAAACGATTTCAAATCTAAAGCTACAATGATTCCCAGGAGACCTGTCCTAAGCAGAACCTGCAACAAAGTAGGTTTGGTTGGGCATGCTTTCATATCATCAAGGCTGAAGTGTTTGTATTGATATTTTTATACAAAATGGTAAGCTTGTCAAATACTTCAAGTATTTGAAATATTATTGCTTAATTCAAACAGTCGTTTTATGAAGGACTTGGGCTAGAAACCAATCAGTAGTCAAAGGCTTTATGAGATTGGCTTCAGGTACTAAATAGCCTCTAACTAAGATCTAGATAACGACTGGATCCATTTATCTGTCACGCCGACACATGAAATGTACGTGACTGCGTAGGTAAAGGGAAAATTATCCGCTACTATGAGTTTTTCTTCATTTTTAATAAGTGTATCTTAATAATATGTATAGATACAGAAAACTCTCTCTCCTATGAGTGAGGAGGCCTGTGCCCAACAGTAGGACGTTAATGGACTGTCAACTACCTAGCTACTCATATGGATAGATCAATTAATTCTATATCACTCGCTACTTTTCCAAATAAAAAATTATGCTAATACTATTTCAAGATAAATGGCGTTGGATCAAGCGAAATTGTTATGGTACTTTTCCATTTTCAATATCCGGCTGGACATATTTGTGAAATCAAATTTTCTAATTTATCTAGGTCTAGACTGGTTGAACGCATCAGCTGTGCATATTTATTTACCCAACCATCAAACACGTTCCGCTAAGAAACAAAATTACTTTCTGGTAGAAACCATTAAGAGGCAAAATACATCTATCAGGGAAGCGCATTACCATCTTAAACTGTATCACAGTAGGGTGCTAATTTGTCAGCAAAGACATTGGTGCAAATGAACTTAGCTTGAATTTTGCGAGATAAATTTTGCTCCGATAAATAGTGAGCTTCGTTCGAGAAACCCTAGTATTCAGTTAGATCCTGTCAAAGCCCGACCTTAAATCTGGTTGTAAGCACTAATAAGCTGACAGCCAGCCTTGTTATATTTCAGTATAAGAACCTATTTATAGCTGCCTGTATTGTGTATGTATTACTTGCTGGTAACTAAATGGCAGCTTGCCAAATACAGGCACAATCAGTCTAGTTTATGATATGTTTAGTATTTGAACCTTATGTTTAATATGTTCTCTTTGTTTTTAAAGGAATACAATAAAGAGCAAGTGAGATACTTGATGGCCTAGTAGCGAGACTCGAGGATTCTCCATCGCAGAACAACAAAAGAAAGACAATTACTTGCTTAATTTTTCATTCATTGAATAATTCTGGGTTAGGTGAGACTGCCAACCCGCACTGAAGTCTTTGCTCTAAAAACCCTGTCTTTTATGCGTGAGGAGACCTGTCCCCAGCAGTGGGACGTTAATAGGCTGCTATTTACCTTACAAAAAGGGCAATTAAGTTACAAAAAAGTTAAATTAATTGGTTTAATGTACTGGAAATACCACAACATTTATTTCACAATGTTCCCTAATTAAAAATGGATTTTATCATATTTCCAAGGAATCAAGAGCTACGTGGGTAACACCACGAGAAACATATATAATAAATGAAGTTAGAACTTCTAATTCATTTTTCAATTCCTACTATTAGTTCACACTCTTCCTACATACGAGTATATATCTTGCTCAAATTTGTAATCTTTAATATAGATCTTTTTTATTCATTCACTCGAATTCAAATATATTTATAAGTTATAGTAGTATATTATAAGTTTCATAGAATTTAAGTAATCTGACAAGTTTACTGGGCTTATATAGATAGATAGATAGATAGATAGATGTATATTTTATTGTACACCACAAAATGAAGACAAAAGAAAAATACAATAACTTAAAATTAACTTAATTTAGTGTGCAATTGGGCGGTCTTAACGCCACATAGCGATATATATTTTATAACACGAGCGTGGCTTTTATAGCAATGAAGCAACATTAAAGTTGTAATCTTCAATTGCGGCGTTGTGTAGGAGGTTCAATTTAGGGTTGAGTACATACTATTAATCAATGGTACATTGTTTAAAGCAATTTGTTGACGTAAGAAAAACAGTGTCGTAACAGTAGTAACGAGTCTAATTTGCATATGTTAACAATAAATAATAGAGTGCCGAGAGTATGATCTGAGCATGTTATAATAGTAGGAAGGGCAAATAACAGTATATATTAATTTCTAGAACATCTGTAGAATAGTGGTAGTATGATAACCAGTCATATTTCAAACTACGTGGGACCAAATTGAAAAAATTATTGCGTAAATTAACAGTCAGAAATCGATCTAGTAAACCTTTTGCAAATGAAAGGAGTTCTTGCAGCATAAATGCTGTCAAACATTTTTTTTATTGTGATGATACAGTCTAAGATGATAGCTCACTAATCTGGTAAGAGTCAATCTGACTTACCGGAACACAAATCTCTTTGCTTGGCGGCACACGTCTTTGCTAGTAACTAGCCAAAACCCAAGATTCGCACAAGTTCAGACTCAGGAAAACTAGATATTGCAATTTCATAAATTCGTCCTACCGGGGATCGAACCCGGGACCTCTGCTAGCAAAGCAAGTATTCGCACCATTGTGTCAGCGAGGTCGTCAAATCTTATTATATAATAGAGCTACACGAAATTAAACTTCACATACGAAGCAGTTTCATTATTTGGATTTTATAACCTTTAGAATGATGTTTTACTGTATAATATGACCGTTCTGGTAGCTGGATGAAATTAACGTCTCCTAAACAGAGTGGGTATCTTATTTAGAAGTTATCCTTTTGACCAGCAGCATTTCGTATTATCCAAATAAGGGGTGGGGATAGGAGAGTGGTACGTACTTAAAGTTCTATTCGCTTTGTTAGAGAGATTCGGAGATGTGCGTCCATAAACAACGTGACACGAGATTTTTATATATAAGGTATATACATCTTTTACACGGCAAATAAGTAAAGTAAGTTGCAACGTATTTACGTCCTACAAATGGGCACAGGCCTCTTCAGTCATAGGAGAGAGGGTTTTTAGGGCATAAGTGGGCTTAAAAAAATAAATTAAAGAGGTATATCCTGCTTTAGTCGTATATTTTTAAAAGTTACAAAAGATTTTTGGCCAATTATAAAAAAGGTAAGTAGCAGCCCATTAACGTCTCACTGCTGCGCACCTCCTTATTCATAGGAGAGAGGGTTTTTAGAGCATAGACCCAACACACTGCTCCATTGCGGGATGGCAGGCATAGTATACATGTTTACTCTTTATTTCTTCACTCTCACAATGCGTTGGGATATTCAACATGATTAGATAGAGATCAGGCGCAGAACCAACTGCTTAACTAGCTCCCTTAAGGAGAACACTTTCAACTTCCCAACCTCGGGCAAATTGTTGAGTTCGCCCGACCCGGGACTCAATCCCAGGACCTCATATTTCTAGCCGAAAAAGCTGACCACTAGACCAATGAGGTTTTTTTTTTATCGCAGTACTATATCGAAATATATATTTTAACTGTTGATCTCTGTACATACATTAACAATATATACCTTCTCTCTCAGAGTCCAAAAGGACTATGTGAGTCGGATAACCCTAAAGTCGAAAGGTTTATGGCTGACTTAAGGATGTAATAACAATCTCCTTTCTTTTTTCTGTATTTAAAGAATCCAACCGGACTAGGAGCACGTATGTTGAAAATGGACTCTGTCGCCCACAGGTTCCAAGAACCAGTATAACGCCCCCCTGTGTCGCAGGATAAAACCTTCATCGCTAATGTTTTGTCAGTTAATTCGCAAATATAACATTTAAAAGGATTTCTATCTTCTGAGATAATAATGTCTTGTAGCATCTGATCGACCATATGTTGTATTGCCTTTGACAGACGTCATAGTGAAATGACATGATACCTGACCACAGACTAGCTACTTATAACAGAAGATATAGTGTACTTTAAGATATGGTGTATAACATTTATTCTCGTCAATCTGAACTCGAACCTATTCGTTGAGTTAAAGAATCCTATAATCTAAGTTATATTCCTCCAGTCACTTAACTAATAAGGTTAAAAAAACTAAAAGAAAATTATATGGTTTATGTGGTACGATAATAAAAACAGCACCGCACGGATCCCTGATGGATATCTCGCAAAGCTAACAAGCACCCAGTTTCCATAAAGAGTGTATAATTAAATGTATCACGTTCCTACCTTACAAACAGCTGTACTAAAGGGTCATTCACATATATCATGAAATTACGTTCGCTTTAATTGCTTAAAACTTGTAGCAATCTCGAAATTCATGCAAATCTATAAACTGTGACGACCTACATAGGAATTAGTTTCCTTTACATACCAATTACAAAGATTTCATTGGATCTGTAATTAAATTATACGGCTTGTGATCGCGATAAGATTATTAACTACTGAAGTAAAAAGGGTGGACAAAATACCATCTAAATAAAAATCAAAATATATTTAGTGTATTGGAGTCGTTACGGTTATTTTAGATTTGAACAATAGATAAGTACTATATGAAATTTATTCATAGAAAAGCCCCATTTTTTCTATTATTTTTCACCTGTCACAAAAGAGATTGCTCATAGCAATAAGACCGCCTTTCCACGCTAATTGTCAAATATCTATAATAAGCCCATTTTAAACTATGTATTACCACCAATCTGGAAACACCTTAATAAAATTTTAAAAAGCATAAGGAGACACGATTTTGAAATGGTACATTTGTCGCACCGTGCTTCGTTCTTGCAGAGCTGCCGTTAATTAGAGAATAACTGGAATTATTTAATATTACTTTAACTTATACGTAGCTTCGTTTATGACCAAATAGGTATTATAAATTTGATCAAGGAATAACTGGGCTTGGTATGTATAGTGTAGTAGTGTATCAACACTATTTGTAATCATTAAAGTAAACGTATATCTTAAAGGTACTAATACATATATAGTCTTGTATATTTTATGCTGTCTAAACAAATATATTCGATTACCGGTATGAAGTTGACATGGTACGATAGTACCTACTATCTCAACTCTGGCAATCGGAAATATAATCATTTCTTTCTTTTTAAGTCATAATGCTTATTATATATTTCGCTTCTCGGTAACTGCAGTAACACAATATGCGTATATAATAAAAAATAAATCGGTTACAAGGAGACTGTTAGTAACGGTGCATGTGTCGCGTCGAAATTCGTTAAGTTTTTTTGTGGTATTTTATAAACTGTGAGTATTTATTGGTGATTATTTGTGTTTTTGATTATATAAGTGATGTGAATAACAATGGAAATCTTGAGGTAAGTTTTATTATTTAAGATATGAACTTGTGAATACACGACGGACTTTTTTCACTATCTCAAGTTTACCGCAACGTGACGCTTCCCCATAGTCTTAATTTAATAAACAAAAGATAACATTGTATAGTTTGACTAATAGAAAACATAAAAATCATATCATTTGGTAGTTATGAACATTTAAGTCCTAAGAGCTACTTTAGCGTCCCGCGGGGCAATCACTGCAAAAACGTCCGTGCGGGGAGGAACAGGCTACGGTTATTTCCGTTAACAAGTGCGGACAGTCAAACGGGTATAAGGTTGTATTCTCAACACGAAATCTAGGTATTACTACGAAAGGAGTTAAAGAGAAAGGACCCCAATATAAACCAACTGTGCTTTTTCATAACAATTGTCCTGATCACGATATTGTTATCTTAAACCGAAGAGGCGGTCTTAGCAATCTTAGCGCTTGGTATCAATCTCTATCTGACAACCTTTGGTACACGAGTAGTTGTAGCGGCAAATAGGTGTGACTCGGCGAGAGAGAATATATATATATATATATATATATATATATATATATATATATATATTATTTACAAGAACAGTACAGTGGTATCTTATATACATAGGATCCTGCAGTAGTATAAACGGTGTTGCAGTGATCAACGTATAAATACCTATTAAAACCTTAATGCCTTGCAATACCTATTAAAACTCATCAAAACTCTCTTCATGAGGTGAAACACCAGATATCAAATTACGCTTTTAACCCTGGTGCCCCGGATCATTTCGACTGAGGATTCACAGAGGCATGAGCAGGTGCATAAACATACGCCTTGGTCGGTAAACCCCTGTAGTTCATTATAATGAAGATATATTCCAGTTTAATATCAGTTAGAGGTTATGTCGATGTACAATAATCTCTTTTATTAGATACTAGTTTCCATATAATATAATTTAGCCATAGATATACCTAAAACGACATTCCTGTCAGATTTCAAATATAAAAACATATCAAGTTTCTTAAGACATTTTAGAACGCTACTTCTGTGTACAATTATAACGCCTAGTAAATATGTATGTGGTTGGAATTACATAAACAGTGTTAACTAAATACCATTCAATACCATATAGGTGCGGTAATAACAATTTGTATAAACGCGAAATAAAAATTTATTGAATTCTTTGACAATTTTAGAATAAATTGCGTTTTAAGTAAACTGTAATGGCTCTATGGCGTTACCTGTAAGTAGCTTTTGATGTCGATCTCTTATATATTCATATGATTTCAATAATACATAAAACTAAAGAGTGTCTTTGTAAAAACAAAAAGACAGCTTTATACGTATTGCCTATGAGCGTTTACTCTTCATACAATAAATTCTATGTTTGTAGTTTTCAGCCAATATACATTTTCATCCTCCTATTCCTCCTATAAGATTATTTTACAAAATAATTGTCAAATTCATGATGATATCCATCAAAACAATTAAATTCCATAGAGAGAAACTAGAAATCTTTTACGTGAGCTGTAAATAGTTTTTGTAAATATTAAACTAAATTAATAAATTAGTATTAATAAAACTGTTTTAACATTAAACTGTCATCCACTACAAAGTAAAAAATATGTAATTGAACTTGATTGAATTTATAAAAAAATATTTTACGAACCATTGAATGTTAAAATAATGTAAGAGAGTTTGAGTGAATCAACTATTAGATATCTTTACTGTTTATTCGGTTGGATCTACTAAATTATTCAAAGGATTTTGATGCAGTTTTCATCAGTAGATAGAGTGGTTCAAGAGGAATGACTTAATGTGTAATACATACATATTATAGTATAGAAAAACAGAGAAATTTGTAAGGTGATGTCGTAACAAGCATATTTTGGTGTCTTTAAATAGCAAACGCTGGCTAAACCTTACGTGATTATTTTAATGTTCTATGGAATTTAATATCTTTAAGAGCATAACCTTTCTTATATCTTAAAATGGATTTTATGTTTTAAAAAGAAAAGGATAATCCACAGTAACTATTTTTATCTTTAACAAATTAAAAAATATGTGTTGTTCCTTCCAAGGTATTTCATAGAATACCGTATTATTCTATTACCAATTAAACACATAAGATATATTGTATATTTCATGTAGATCAAAGCTATCTATAATAGAATTTCCTTAAAACGGGTACTTGAGAAGATATCGGTTATTTAAAATGCGGAGTTATAACTGTTGGACGTGTAAGCAGACACAGTTCAACGGGTCAATAGTTAGATGGAGATTGAAAAAATTTTTCTATCTGTATTTTTTTTGGGCAATCGGAAACCCAATGTTTAACACAAATATTTTCAAATAAACCTGCAATTCTTAATTTTTTTTCTTCCGTTATTAAAGTTGGAATGGATCAATTCATATAGCTGTATTGCCTGTTATAGCAATTCCTATATGGTGTGCGAAATATTATTATTCAACATTAAAGACTATGAGATGATATCTACAGAATCTCATAACCCTTAAACAGTGTGTGACTTATATAGTATGACTCTGTCTATAGATTTTTATCTTTATAATACCTGTTATACCTGTTAACTTTAGATTTTATATAATCTAATATCATTATCTCTCGTATAATAAGATTAGAGATAATATGGAAACTATATATGATGTTTCATAATTTCTTTAAGATCCTACTCGGGTATTTTTTTTTTCGAATTTTTTTTATTATAGCCTAGTTTTTCACCACGGCGTTACCCGCGTAGTTCTCAATCTCTTAAGAATATGAAGAAGCGTCTGAATGACAATTAGGCAAATATTTTTGGCCAAAATCGAAATATTCTTTATTCAAGTAGGCTCAAAAAGCATTTTTAATCGTCAGTTGATAATAAATCTACCACCGGTTCGGAAAGTTGCTTCCGTTGTGAAGAAACCGGCAAGGTTACTCCTTTAAACATAGTTTTTATACGCGTTTATAGTTTATGTGTTTAGCTTTCATCTGCAATTGGAGTCAAGTCCAAAGATTACTTAAATAATCTTCATTATTATAATAAGCTTTTTGTAATACGACGTTTTTAACATATTGTATTAAAATTGTGTTTCGCTCCTTTTGCTGTATTAATGAATATTATCACTAATATATAAAAAAATCACATTATATTATAAAAATAATTTCGCAGTATTTATGTATTTTAAAAGTTATTCTGCTGTTCAGAGCGGAGAAGAATTAAAGAAAACGTAGATTAAAATCGGTATTGCCGTTCTAGTGTTATAAATAGTGTAACTAACCCGACTTTGTTTTATATATAGATTAACTGTTGAGACTTACACATTCTTGAACAGTTAATTACCTGTAAGCTATACGAGATGACAACGATCGAATGTGTTTATACAAACGATTATGGAGTCTCGTAGCGCAAGATAATTAAAATATCTGAATGCTATCCGTGGTTTTGGAGATCCGCACAAGAGAAATTGCAATTTAAAAGTACTTATTTATATACCTAATGAAATCAAAGAATATATTACAACATTTTGCACAAGTTACAACTAATTGATACCTTTCCCAGAAACTTTTTGACATAAGAACCAGCATAATATATACATTTGTGCGTACTTTAAATCCATACATACGTTACGATTAAAATATATTGTTTAAATTATAAAAAATCTAATAAAGATTTAAAAACCAAAACGGTCATTTAATATCACCAAAATATCATTTAATAGCACAAGAATTAATACAGAGGTATGAATAATACGGTTTGATTCGGCACTTTTATTAACTTTTAAAATGTAAAAACGTAGTTATAGTGGCATAACTACAGCAGTTGGACATGTGGTAACGATGACTCTTTTGTAGCTATTAATACGTTTTTTGATACAGTAGAACAGTTTTTTTGTTCTATCTTCAATAGTTTCCACAGCGCACGCGATGACAGGTTTTGACAATTTTTTTTGCATCTTGGGTTACATTTTTATTAGGGATCCCTATTTTTTTTTATAATTATAGCCGATATCACCATGTTCACCGCCGCCCATGGCCACCTGCAGCACCAGGGTAATTGCCGATGCGTTGCCGGTTGAGATGATAGGAATATAAGTGCCCCTTAAGCAGTTGCAGAATGTAGTCTTTAGGGCACACCGCTGCTGGAAGATGGTTCCACATCCAAGCTGACTTGCCGCCGACATATCACCTTAACGAGGAAATATAGAAGAGTTTGGGCCTGTAGAACTCGGCAGCGTCGGCGGCGATCATGGACGAGTCTCCTGAGACAGAATTACCACGACCCCGATGAACGGCCCGCGAAGGTCACCGGTCAGGTTTTAGCCGGTAAGAATCTGGAATAACCCGTAACGCTCCCCCGTGGCTTTACGGATATCCATGAGGATTTCTTTACAAAAAAAAGATGTAATCACAGTCAAGCTCTAACCTGTCAGCAATAAAAAAATATAATGCTTTTCGAGAACGTCACATAATTCCGGATAAAAAATAAAACATAAATATCACACACAGTTTCTCATATAAAGTCCCAATTTATGGACGGAACCCAAGTAATTACAACCTGCTCATTACCAAGGAATTGAGTAATAAATTGCCGCAATCATTTCCATATGCGACGACAGTTTTGCATTCAGCGATACCGTGAAAATGGATCAAAGGTAAAAAAGGCGAATCGTTTATAAAAGTTTACTATTTAGCACTCTTTTATGGTACTAGGTCCTGGTACCAAGCTTTTTCTATGAAATAGATAGCATCTTGTGGTACTTAATAGGCTTATGTTTTCTATAAAGCAGTTGAACGGTCATCGATTCGTTTATGGCTGACCGTAATGGTTAATGTTCCGGAGCATTGCTAATAGATGTGGATATTCAATTTTATAATGAAATATTTAAATAAGTATATTAGGAATTATGAAACATATACAATTTAACCCTATAAACCATGTCATATCTTTCATATGAGCTTTAGAAACAGCAAACAGTATAAAAGATGTTAACTTTAGTAACGTTTTCTACCTGTTTGTTCTCGACTTTCCCGAGTGTTATTTGTTTTATATAGTTTTGATTTCATATTAGAATTTATAGCCGATTGTTTTATATAAAATTAAATAAAACAATAATGCCGTTCATTGTTTCAGGACTTATTATCCATTAATAATCTCTATAAACTAGTACAACTATTACTTAGGTTATGTTTAGTAGAATCCACAATGCAATAAACACTTTAACAGGCAATATTTATTAGATGAAACTTTTCCTAGTTGTCTTGCCAGATTGTAGGTATCAATTAGTCTTCTGCGATTTCAAAGGTCAACAGAAACTTAATTTAAATTAATGCTCGTTGAGTATCGAAGATATAAATATGGGTACGGGAGATATCAAAGGCTTAAGATTTATGATACTTAACTGTAAGAATCTAGTGGAAAACCATTAAGCCATACCATCAATCTGATTGCCTCTTATCACATGATTAACCCATGTTAGGAGCCTAGGCCTTCCTTATTAATATCAGCTATATGGGTGCACAGAAAAAGTTTGTTAGTTTGTTTGCTTCAGTCATTAATGGCGCCTTATACGTGAAGGAGTACTTTGTATGTGACATTACGTTTTTATTTGTGTGAGATTTTTATTCAAGAATTTTAATGGCTAGAAATTTGTGATTGGAAATATACAAGGAAATATTTAGCCACCTACTAAATTAGATTATTATATGGATTGTTTCTATTAAAATCGGTGACAAAAGGAGTGATATATCAGCATTTATCTAAAGTAATATTATAAAGAGGAAACATTTGTGTTTCTATGTATGTTTGTAACGTTTTCACACAAAAACTACTGGGCTGATTACAAATGTTATCATTATTAGAAAGCTGCATTTTCCTTGTACGATATAGGCTATAATACTTTCCTAAAAATATAGGGATACCTAATAAAAATGCATTAATGTAACCCAAGGTGTGAGAAAAAAATCTGTCATCGCGTTCGCTGCGAAAACTATTGGAGAAAGAAGAAAAAAATGTTCTACATTATTATAGAACGTATTAATGTCTATAAAAAGTCCACGACACCATATGTCCAACTACTGGAGTATATGGCATTATAACTACTTTTTGCGTTTTAAAAGTTAATAAAAGTGTCGACAACAATCAAACCCTATTATTCATACTTCTGTATTAATCCTTATACTATTAAATAATATCCGTTTAAATACCTATAAAATACTTTTAAATTATTAAAATCGGACATTCCATTCAAAAGATATAACGAATTTAAAAATCTCAATCTAAAGAGAATAACGTATCCCGAGTCGAAGTCCAGAACACTACTACTACCTCAAATGTTGTGTATAGGAAAATTTTGAAACAAAGAATTAGAGATAAATCCCTAATATTATAGAAGAAAGTTTTGCATTTAGAATTTTTGTTCTTATTTTTAACCATTTATAATATAATCAAGCTAAATATTACTGGACATTTTTAAAAACTTCTTCCAATATCTGTAGAGTATTTTTAAATTGACTAATGTCGGATATTCTACGTAAATGATGTTACGAATTATAAAATGTATTAGTTATATATATATATATATATATATTTATTTAATCGTTGGGAAGTAAATCTGTATATTGATTAAATTATGAATGTAAGAGTGTATCTAAACACTTTCCACTGCCACGAGATCGGTAACTAAGCAGATGACACCGCGGGGCATTGCTAGTATTTTATAATTTGCTTAACCTCGTTATCTTATTTATATAACTATCAATCAATTTACACTATTAGTTTTCAAACTACCTATATATATATATATATATATCTTGTTCACATTTTCAATCATTAATAAAACGCTTTCCATCATCCATTCACGTTAAATTACTTTATTTAAGCTATGACTTCTTATTACAGTTTCTCAAATAAGTTTGTGAAAGAATTACAACCCCATCTTTCCTAAGGCTCCCGTAAAAGATATCTTTCTATGGTTTTAATAAGTTTGCAGTAGTTGGCGTATGACTTTAAAATTTTTTACATTACTTGGTCATTTATTAATTCAGTAACTTTAAACCACATGACGCGGTCTTTGATTGAAGAAATATTATTTGAACGACATGACTTCGTGGACCTTATTGCTGCTTGACTGTAATGCAACCTGATCTTACGTGATTCAACATTCTAAGATGGAAAAGCTCTCTGGTAAGAGATAATATACCTTTCTTATGGTTTCACAACATCGTATCGCAACAGATTTTTTTCTTCTCGGCACTACTTTGCTAGAAGGGTATTAACCAGGCACGGCCGATATCTCCTGCCTGATCAAACGCAGACAGATTTCAAAATGAAATTTCCTATATTATCTCTGCTGGCAATCGAAGCCAGAATCTACGCGATGCGAGTATTAGCATAAATGGGCCAACTAGGCCAACAAATTTTTAACTCTTCATATACTATATAATATACTATCTGAATCCGCGACTTCGTCTGCGTGGCATGTTTTTTGTGTAGCATTTTCATAAATTTATCTATTCTTAGCTACCTCTACTCTAATAGTTAACACTCCCGCAATCCCCCTTGAGGGTGGAATTTCGTAAAATCCGTTCTTAGCTAACCTCCACTCGACAAAAGAAATATTTCTACCAAATTTCAAGTCTCTCATGGTCCCAAAGATATCGTAATGATTTAATAGATACTTGTATATCTCTTATATATACTCGCCGGCATATTTAGCGGAACATAAAAATGAATAATAGTTTGATATCAGTATCATAACTTTACACGATACAGATATCATTTTTTTTTTGTTTCCCTAAATATGTCGGTGTGTATATATATATAGATAAGTACTAGCTTATTAAAATCTTACAAATGGGCGCCGGCATATTTGAATACTATATACAAATCCTGAAATATTTTTCATAGCAATCTCACCCGTAACAAATAAAATATATAAGATTCATCTCATCAAACAACGGCCCTGTGGCGCAACGGATAACGCGTCTGACTACGGATCAGAAGATTCCAGGTTCGAATCCTGGCAGGGTCGATGTCTTATTTTTATTCATAATTTACATATAGCTTTTTAATAAAAAAACATCGGTTCTAAAAAAAACACAATAAAAATTCGGTTTTAAAAAAAACAAATAAACACATATTCTAAGCCATAGTCTAAAAATATAAACTTTTTGAAGTAAAACTTCTTTAGGCGCATGAAACGCATGGTTAGCGTCACGAAGACGTGCAGCGATTTTTATGCTAATTAGTTTGAAGGTTAGGTAGTTTTAATATATACAAATAACATGTAACATTATAATTTGCCACTCGTCTTTATTTATTTAATAAAGGTACTCTTGGCTAATGCAGAAATTCAAAAATAAAATGTAATTAATAATTTCTAATATTGACAAAAACAAATGGCATTTTTACTTACAATTCGTCATTTGAGATTTCAATAAATTAAGTGTATTAATTTTCAACACTTTTAATATTTTAATGACAATTAAATTCGTTAAATTCCGTACATATCTTCCTTTTTCCTTCGCTCTGTCTCGGAAATCTAAAGTTTTAAATTTGTATATCTAATATATAAAATTTCCCTGTCACAATGTTAGTTACCATACTCCTCCGAAACGGCTTTAACGATTTCTACCAAATTTTATATGCATATTCAGTAGGTTTGTGACTCGGCTACAACCTATTTTTCATACTCCTAAGCGATAAGGGATGTTCACCATTAAATTTTTTTTTTACTTTTTGCGATACAGCACACAAAAATACATACAAACCTTAATTTTCACCTTTCTATCACCAACCCCTATTTTGCAAAAGCGATAATAGTAATTATTTGGGAAAACAACGTTTGCTGGGTCAGCTAGTTAAAATATAAACAAGACTTAAAAGTTTGTTTGCCAAAGAAGTTTCACTTGACTTTTTTTCGCTGGGAAATGCATTTGCGCACCCCTGCCACGAGACAGGGAGTGTGGGACTAGCCGGCAAGGCCAGAATACCCACTTAAACCCAGCGACAACCTCCTCACCCTGTATTGGGAGTATTAGAGGCTCCCTTGCCCATTCACCCTGACACTCCCGGATGGAACCGACTGAGGATGTTCAAGGAGGAGACGAGAGGAGTTTAGTTCACAACTGACATGTCTAATTTGCACGCACGCACTTTTTTATTATAGACAGGTTTACGCTCGGCTTTGATTAAATCTGTTGGTAAGTGATAATACAGTCTAAGATGTAAGCGCGCTAATCTGGCAAAGATGCAATTTACTTCTTATGGTTTTTGCACAACATCGCACTGGAATACGAATCTATTTGCTTAGCAATACGTCTTTGCTAGTATGGTGGTAACGTCTGAAGCCTCCCGCCAGTACAGACTCATTGAAATTACAGTTTCTCAAATTGGCCCTCTCGGGGATTGAACTGGACTCCTCAGCTAGCAAGTACTAAACATTCATTAGAAGCTTTGTCCATTGTTGTATATTTATTTGAATACTCTTAAAAACTATCTTCCCGAGTTGTCACCCGCGAAGTTATCGTCTATCCCCTGGAAATATGATGAATTTCGTAATTTTTCGGATGGAACTAAGAATCTAAACCATATTAAATCATACTACAAGTTCCAAGATTACTTAGACAATAATAACGCGTGGGAGTAAATAAAATGCTCTAATTTGAATTTAAATGTAATAAACTAATATGATATTGTAATGATGATGGTAAAAAAATACAAAATACGCGACTGAGTTTGTTGTGGGCTCTTTTCAGGGCGCGAAGGAACCCTTGTAACTTTAGATTTTAGGTCCTTCTTTAATAGCATCATCAGTCGTACGTTCCAAATAGTGTATAGAAAAATATACATTTCACGATTCAAAAGTGCTGTAATAGACCTACTTGAATATAGATTTTGAGTTTTGTATGCACCAATGTATTCGGTTTTATAATAAAGGCAATGACAGGTTTAGACACTTACATATTTATGTGTGGGGGGGGGGGGTGTTTGTGTGTGTGTGTGAGTGTGGTATATATGTACTTATTTTATTCCATAAATTAGTCCCCACAAGGGTTTGAAGGGTTTGCGACTTATTTGAAATGTAATAAAGTGATTTTTATCGCAACCTAGATTGTAACTGACTACCTCCGTATTTCCCCAGATTCCCATGATATCGGGATGAATGTTGAAAATTTCGTTTGAAATAACACACAAGTAAACGGTACCCTTTTAAAAGTGTGTTAAGATGTTTTTTTTTTGGATTTCAAACAAATACAAAGTAACAATCAGATAAAACTAAAATATCAGATATATTTGAATGGAAATCTCTTCTTAATTTCCAACGAATTTTCTTCTTGACTTTATGCTTTTAATGTACCCATATCTTACAAGGAACTTTTATTTCTATTTTTGTAAGGCAGTATTAAAAAATAATAGAAACTTAACAGTTCGTTCTATTTACACCATCTAATAAATCTTATAGTTTTAATGGAAAAAAAAACTGAACGCAACCTGAGAAAGCCCATTGATCTGTACGTTGACATTAAATGCATGCCATCTTTTTATAGTTGATCTAATATATTTTCTAGAAGTCATCCATCATATTCAATGAGAAATATTTCATAAATCTTTTTGATTCATAATCAAACCGTTGGATTTTTTGCGATACGTATGTCGTTTAAGTTCACATACATCATATATCTTCATTTTATTTAACTGGTTTAAGAATCTTATTGACATATTTTTTTAATTTATGTAGAGGCAAATCCAAACTGCGCTACCTATCTTGTTAAAAATGTCCTATGATCAACACGAAAAATTATTTCCAAACCTTTTCTTCCCTTAAGTAGCACCCCATTAACGTCCCATTGTCAAGCACAGGCCTCCTCACTCATAGGAGAGAGGGTTTTTAAAGCATAGACCCACAACGATGCTCCACTGCGGATTGGCAGGCATAATACATAAGTGCACTGTCTATTCTTTCACTCCGACATCCGAATCCGACACTCGCGGAGAGTGATCAGGCGCAGGACCGACGGCTTAATGTGCTCCTCGAGGCATAGGAGTGGAGCAAACCACCAACTGTCCAACTTCGGTCAAGTATTGAGAAAATCCTAATAGACAACTCAATATTGATTTCGAATTGGCCCGACCCGGGACTCGAACCCAGGACCTCATGTCTGTAGTCGAACATACCAACCATTAGACCAATAAGGCAGTTCTCAAATATGATGTTAATTAACTCTAACAAGGTGAGAGCGAGGTTAGAGTAGTAGGCGCAGGACCGACGGCTTAACATGCTCTCCGAGGCACGGAGCACACCTCCAACTTACTAACTTCAGGGAAATAATGAGAATTTCTTGACAGATAACTCAATGTTGACCTTCATATCTGTAGCCCAACAAGCCTACCACTAGACCAATGAGATAGTCCGTAAAGCTTTATCTGGAAGAAACTCTCTATTTCAATCCAATTAATTCAATGTTCAAATCTCCTAACGCCTGTCAAAATGTATAATGATAAAATATATGATCGATCATTCTAACAATTAATGCCAAAGTAGCAAAATTAATTTGAAACCAAACTAATTACTTTCTGTTGTATTTAATTTTCATTAGCGTACCATTCCTAGATCCCACCGATTAAAACGTCAACTTTTCTGATAATGATAATTAAATAATTTTATTATTTAATCAGTCCGCTGTACGTCTTTTTTATTAAAAAAAAAATATATTTGAATAACTTTATGCCGAACAATGTATAAAGTTACTTCAATAAGTAGGTCTGATCACATTTTAGTGATTTTAATGTTTTTATAAAATCGCTCCATTTATTAAGATAGGTCATCATTTTTTTATATTACATAGTTATTAAAACATGATGCCTTAAAACATATAATTAATACAAAAGGTAAATTAAAAGTGCGTGCGTACAAAGTGCATATGTAAGAAACTTCTTTTTAAGTTTTGTTTATATTTATACAAATCTAAAACTTTAGATTTCCGAGTCTTTGAGGGAGGCGAAAAGGAACATATGTTAGAAATTTAATGAATGTAATTGTTAATAAAATATTAAAAGTGTCGAAAATTAATACAAATAATTTATTCAAATTGCAAATGACGAATTGTAAATAAATATGCCACGTGATTTTTTGTCAATATAAAAAAATTATTAATAAAATTTTGTTTTCAATTTAAAATTTAGAAAAGAGAATTTATGAAATATTTTTATTTTATGAAAAATAGTATATTAAATTATTAAATGACATGTGGCAAATCTAAATGCCACATGTCATTTGTAATATTGAAACTACCTAACCTTCAAAGAAATTAGCATAATAAACGCTGCAGATCTTCGTGACTCACGCGTTTCATCCGTAAACATTTGCCCCACCCACATGTGCCTAAAGAAGTTTCACTTCAAAAAGTAAATAGCAGCCCATTGACGTCTCACTGATGGGCACAAACCTCCACACTTTTAGGCCAGAGGGTTTTTAGAGCAGAAAGCTATCACTCTGCTCCACTGCGGGTTGGCAAGCACAGTACACAAGTGCACTCTCTATTTCTGCACTGTCATAGTCCGATGTGTCGGGAAACCGACACGAACGGAGAGAGATCAGGTGCAGAACCGACGGTTTAACGTGCTCCCCGAGGCATAGGAGTGGAGCACACCACCAACTTCCCAACTTCGGCCATATATTGAGAAAATCCTAATAGACAACTCAATATCGATTTTTGAAGAAGCTCGACCCGGGACTCGAACCCAGGACATCATATCTGTTGCCGAACATGCTAATACATAAATCAGTTGTAGTACAGTAATAAATAATTTATCTTTGTAACACTATCTTAGGATTTTATATTTGACTCTTTATACAAGATGTGATATCAGCAAACTCAACGTCACGCACCAGCCGAAGTTTTTGACACTTACAACGGAGGAACGAAAGCTACAGACGATTGGAAGATAAAGTATAATTTATCAGAATACACATCTACTTTGCCACACAAACCGTGATTACTGTGTTATCCAGCAAGTGGATTCTAATTCAATATTCGCGAGGTAGATTCATACAGGCACCACGAAACTCTTTCTTAAATAAATACATAAATTCTTTTTTACATGACTGCCTCATTGGTCTAATCGTTAGCATGTTCGGCCACAGACATAAAGTCCTCGGTTCGAATCTCGGGTCTGACTAATTCGTGTTGTTTTCTGTAAGGATTTTCTCCATATTTACCCGACGTTGGAAAGTAGTCAGTGTGCTCCAACCCCGTGCCTCGGTCAGCACGATAAGCCGTTGATCCTGCGTCTGATCTATCTTCGGTCGTGTTGGTTTGCTGTCCCATCAGACTATGGGAGTGAAGGAATAAAGTGCACTTGTGTACTATGCCAGCTAACCTGCAGTGGAGCAGCGTGGTAGGACTATGCTCTAAAAACTCTCTCTCCTATGAGTAAGGAGGGCTGTGTCCAGTAATGGTAAATTAATGAACTGCTATTTACCTTACCTTTTTTTAAATACAGCAAAAATACGAAATAATAGCCAAGAAACAATTTCTTATACGGTGTGCCTTCTTCTGGAGATGCCAATAAGTTTATTAAAAAAACGTTAGTCTATAATTTTAAGCCTTGCTTAGGTATGTGGATTCTCGTGCAGAGAAGTCGCAGATTCGAATCTTGGTCAGGCACCAGTAAGTTTCTTTATAAAAATAGGTGTGCTTGATAGTTCTTTGTAATCCATCAACGTGCTTTTTTGTGGAGGAAATCTGTATATTCCGGGAGTATTTCTGGGGTATGTGTAGCCAGCTAACCCCCGGTGGAGCAGCGTGCTGGGTCTATGATCTAAAAATTGACATAATAACCTAGGTATAAGCGGTTTTGTACTTTATTTTTACAAATAAACATTCTTAACCGTAACAAAATAAATTGTATTTATATTATAATGATAATATTAACAAATGGATAATGCAAAAGAATATTTCATCTGATGCATTGTTCGTTCATTCCAACAGCGTCGGTATCTCGTTAGATGCATCTGTCACTGAATTAATGTCTGATTAAAAAGGCTGACTTCCGTTTCGATTGATATCAAAACTGTTAATTATGTCAGGCATTAGTTCATAAGAAGTTGATATTACGGTCCAATAGTTATAATTTTTTCTCATGAACATGGAGTTTGAAAGACTCAGTTTACATGTTGAAATTCAAGTTTGAGAACATTGCTTTTATACTGCATAACTGTCAATAAAGTTTGTAACAGGTGTTTGTATTATTTGAAAATTCAATTTAAAAATATAAATCAAAGTCAATTTCTACGCTATTTAACACGAAGTTAAACTTAAAGTCATTATATATAGTCATGATATAGAATTTTTCAAGCTTTTACACGGAAATTCAAAAGATACCATTATTAATTAAATAAATTATAACAATATTTCACAAAAAATGTAATAACAACAAGCACTAGAGGCAAAAAACATGTTTAAATTTGAACTAGTTATGATTTTATAAAGGGAGAGTGTGAACTAAAATTAGGCATTAAATAATTTATAAATTATTGAAAACTTGCATCCGCGTTAAGTTTTTCGCATACAAAATCAAAATATTCTTTATTCTGGGAGGCATAAAAACACTTTCGAATCGACAATTGTCTGCCCGTTGATAACAAATCTACAACCGGTAGAAACCGGCAAGGAACCGAGCGGTTACTCTTTTAAATATCGTTTTGTAGCTTACAATGTGCTATTTTTACATTAGCTGCTAATTAACTTGTATATATTTTGTTACAGAAGTAATGTTACACAAATTTATACTAAGATCTCTGAAAAACTAAAACAATTAGATAACATGATAAAGATTAATCAATAATTTAAAAAAAATGTTGATAAATGCTACTACTATTCCATTCACTCAATTGTCTTTCTTCATATTTATAATATCCTTCCCGACATATATTACTAGTTATAATTAAGATCCGTAAAAACATATGTATCATTTTTCGTTTAAAATTGCATTTTAGCAAGTTATGTTTCACATATAAATTATAATCTGCATAGGAAAAGGATTCGCTGACAATCTCTGGTTAAAGGCCAAGCAACATCGGGTCTTGTAATAGGTAATAGGAGAGACTTTAGAATATACACCAACAGTGGCTACAATTACTTCAGTAGTGTATATTATTAGCAAATACGTTAAGGCTTCCATTCTTTAGCGCTATAAAAGTATTTTAAAAAATCTATATGAGAGTAAATACGAAGTTTTGATATCAACCTTCCAAAAAAGTAATAAGTTAGTAAAATAAAAGCACAAATCTTTTTTATGGTACTTACTTCGAGCCCGAGTTGACAACAAAAACTATTAAAAATAACATTATAATGGATGTTTGTATAACTTTTTGCTGTTATTATTTAATTACGCATCAAATTTTGCTCAGAATCAATTTGGAGCACATTGAGAATTTAATCGATTGCAATCTTCACCATAACTATAAAGAGATCGTAAAGATTTCCGATTATCAAAACACGTTTTAAAGTGAAACTTTTATTCCATCGTCTCAAATAGTTTCACTCTTATATACGAGTATCATGTTGCGTTACAATATTAAATGCACTCGGCAGAGCAGCTAAGGGCAATATGCCCGCACCCATGGCTCTCAACAGCTGATTCATTTGCATCGTGGTTTTATAAAACCCATACAATGTTTTCACCTAATGGTAAATGGGTTTTGATAAGAAGTACTTTACTTCTTAACGGATTTTGTACACTAAAATGCACTTTTTATTGCTTGTCGGCACGTCTTTGCTGATATGGTGGTAAATAGGCAGACTCCTGGGAGGATTACCGAATCCTTTCACTAGTCCAGAAGTCGACAAATCATAAAAATCTTTTCCTAAACTTGCCCTCTTGGTAATAGAACCTCTCGTGCTAAGCAGATACTCACATTATGAGGGTCAAAACAAGAGACTAACATTAACCCTTTCAGTTTAAGCTATTATATAGGTGATCAATCAAGAGTTATTTTTAATAATTTAATTAATTAATGCATCCATTATATAAACCATAAAAATTGGATAGATCAGAAGATATTTTATATAATACTAGCTCTTCCTGGCGGTGTCCCTCGCGTAGTTGTATGATGCTGTAGAAATAGGTATATTCGTCATTTATTGGATCGAATTGTCTATCTAAACCATTTCCTAAAGAAACATAAAACAAATCGTCTATCCGCTTAGGAGTTCAGTAACATACGCACATACCGAAGAAATATATGCATATATTTTTAAATACTGTTTAAATAATCGTGATGTAACGCGTGATATTTTGTTCTTTCTAAGTGTTCTTTATATGAAACGTATAAAACTAAACCAATTTATGTATATGTATTAAAAGAAATAATTGTGAGGCAACCTGCACATCCCGGACGCAATTCTGGAGTATGTGTAGCCTACCAACCTGTATTGGTACAGCGTGGTGTGTTTATCTAAAAAGCATTCTTTCTTATGACGAGGGATATATAGCCCACCAACGGGATGTTAACAGACTATTACAATACAATATAATACAAAACTCTTTATTGTACACCCAATACATAATAAAATAAAATAAATACATACACAATTGGCAGCCTTTTCGCTAAAATAGATATTTCCTGGCAACTAAAACTGCTTAAAAGGTTGCATAATGGAAGAAATATATAAAAAATTTGCACTCATTATAAAGTATCACTGTTCGATGTGTTCTTCGAACAGCGCGTGTTGTCAGTGATGGCATACGGTTCTGAGACGTGCTGACTCAGCGTGCGATGAAGAGGGCTATGCTCGGAGTTTCTCTACGTGATCGTATCAGAAATGAAGAGAACCGTAGTAGAACCAGAATCACCGACATAGTCCTACGAATCGCGAATCTGAAGTGGCAATGGGAAGGGCACATAATCCGAACGACCGATAGACGTTGGGAGCCGTAGGTGCTGGAGTGGCTATCCCGCACCGGACGGCGCAGTGTAGGCAAACCCTCCACAAGGTGGACCGATGATACAAAGAGGGTCGCCGGTAGCCGCTGGAGCCAGGCGGCGCGAGATCGGGCCTTGTGGACGTCATTACGTGAGACCTATGTCCAGCAGTGGCTAGCCATCGGTTGAAGCGACGACGACGACGAGGACGATAAAGTAGCAATTGGTAATTTTAGTCATTCTGATTGGACAGGTAGTGTCTTCTGTGAACTGTTTCCTGAAGTGACCTCTTTCACTATCTTATTCAATACACTATGTGATTGGGCATATTTTATATTAACATGCAAAGACGAGCAGCTTGAACAGAGAAATATTTTGAAAAAAAAAGAGTCAGGTAGGTTACATTGTGGAGAAATTTTAAAACAAAGTCATCTTGCGAACAGAGATATCGATTACGAGATTCATTAAGGAACTCAAAGGGTTCCTAGTGTTACTTATTTTTTTAATGAATAAATGAATATTCAATCACATTTATTCATCTATATCACCATATATAATATCGTGAACATTGAAGTTTAGATTCAAATTAAATCTAAGCTACTTTAATTGCCATATAGCATTGACATTATTACATTTTCAGTATGTACGCAAAACATTACCTCAGACAAGATCACCTTCAATGAACAGAACGTTTGATTTAAAACTAATTTGTATCAAGCCTGAGTGCAGTAATAGACAGGTGACATGACATAAAGCTAGCTATTGGTTATTCCACATATAGGTCTAGCCAATCACGATATATCTTAACATAAATCTGACCTAGATTGTCATACATGTACCTACTACCTTTAAGCTAGTTGATAAACTAAGACTAAGTACAGACCTGCCAAATAAATGAGAACGAAGGTTAACATGTTTACAATACACGAATATGAAATAATGCACAACATAGAATGACCTTCTTGTAATTTGCATTATCAATACTATATAATTATTATTGATCTTCACGTTTTCTATGTACACTAATATTACAACCTAATTATGTCTGTTCTTCTATTTAATAATTCTCGCATAAATGACACTCAATAAAACTTGAAAGAGTAAAATAAGAAAATGAAAGTTTAAGACCACTCTCATTAAGACATTAAGTTAAGCGTACATACAAACATACTCGTACATAGCATCACGCCTCATTCCTATAGGGGTAGGCAGAGACCACGTCCTTCCAATTGCCACGATCCTTGTATATCTCCTTTGCTTCTTTCATTCTCATTAAAGCTATCATACAAGTTCGTCGGTTTACAGTACTCTTGACTTGGCCCTTATTTAAAATGTCCTGGATTTGGTCCAGGTACGTTTACCTTGGTCTTCCCCTTCCAACTTTGGCATTCATTCTTGACTCATAAATCCTTTTGGTCAGTTTCCTTTCATTTATTCTCTCTACATGCCCAAACCGTCTAAGCATACCTTTCTCAATTTTAGTCACTACGTTTTCTTTTATACCACAACGTTCTCTTATCACACTATTTCTTACTCTGTCACTCAGTTCCACTCATACTTCTCAACGCACTCATCTCTACCGCATATTTACCTCTGCTTCATTTCTTTCAAACATACTTTCAAAATGATCCTTTCATCTCTTCAATATCCATTCTTCTCCTTTTATTAAACTTCTGATTTTACAAAGCTCCAAGGTGGTAGATCTCCCTCGGGCAATTCGTAATGATTTCCAGAAAAACTTTTATTTTGACTGAAAATAATCAGAGTCTCCTATCATACATATCTCTGCATACTTCTTTTTCTTTCTTACAGCTTCTTTTACGATTGCTTTCACCCTTTTGTATTCCATTCTTGCTTTTTTACATCATCATTCGTTGCCTTTTGCATTGGTTGGTTAGCTTTTGTAGGCAATCAATCGAACCAAGCTTTCTTCTTTTCACACACAGCTGCTTGAACATTTTTATCCATCCACAAATAATTCTCTTTTTTACTTAAGGGATGTAATAATTCTTTAAATGGATATAGTTTATAAGAAATTAAGAATGTTACTGGTATAAACAATTATAGGGAAAGAAGGGATAACTAAAAGCTTTTGTAAAGTCTTGATTTATCTTTGTTTATGTATCATATGTTAAATCTTTCCTTAGTTTAGGAATGCAAAGTGTTGATAGACTTTTTCAACAGTTACAGACTTGTCTTTACTATCAAGAAGATACCGAAATATAATCAGATTATACAATTGACTACATTGTACTTATTGTACTTATAAGAATTATCTTCAACTTAAAAAGCAACACTTATTAACTATATTTCATTGCGTGGATGAAAAAATCGGCAATCTAGTTATTTGTGTGGAAAAAACGCTGAGAAATCAGGTCATTTAACCGAGAATGCATTTTCAGTATCATTAGTCTATGGGTAAAAGAAATAATTTAACATAAGGTGAAAGACATGGTATAATTATGTTTTTCATTTTTACAGAGCTACACTGGTGGACACAGCTTGTTTATCATTATAGCATATTTCATTGTACATTACAGTATAAGGTGTATATACTGCTTTAGATGAATAACGACACAATCCAAAATTTAGTTAAGGCCACAGCCACAGCCAAATCCAATCTATATTTTATTGTCAAAAACTTATATGCAAATAATAGGCGACAGGGAAGTTGTGACTCAAAATCTCAGTATGAAATTGATTTATTTTCAAACGACTCTAATGTAAAATAAGTTTCTTGGAATTGTGTCACTATTCTTCTAAAGCAGCTATATATCCAATCGTCAATTACTAAATACAATGAAATAATTAGTACATAGTCAAGTTTATAAAATGTACATAGAAAGAACCGCTTTAGATGGTAACGAGTGTATTAAATCTTAAATGGCATCTATGGGACAATAAAAGACGAACCATATAAGTTTAGATCATAACTTCTGAATATCGCACACATATATCATCGTTAGATTGCAGATCTATAGATCATTGATCGATATATCATTAGAGTGAGATCGATAGGGCGACACTTCCATCTTTTATTCATGTCGTCTGTTAAAGTGTTTAATATTAATATATGTTGGAAAGGGACAGAGGACTTCATGTTTTATGTATTGTTAAGTGATAATACAGTCTAAGATAGCTTATCTAGATAATTAATCATAACTCAATGGCGCACGTTATTGGACCAAAGGGTTAAGTGTGTTAACTATCAATATGTAGTTATTAAAATGTTTCAGTAAAACGAAATTATCCTTCCGTTTTAGTTACGAAAAAGACAAAGTAAATATTTCTAGTTAAATTTATCACACAGCCTTATAAATTTAAGTAAAATAGCTGTCATTTATAGTCACGTTTCTCACATGGTAGCTGTACATCTATCGCAAATAAAACGCTGTAACTACACCAAGTAAATGAAACATTACTCAGAACATAAAGTATCAATTATTTAAAAATAAGATGCAGCTTGTCTACGATATCTTGGACCTTAAATCTAACAAAAAGCTTTTTATTGTTGACAGGTTAGCGCTTGACAGTTATCAAGGCAATTTACCTCTTATGGCTTCTACAGAGCACTGTACCGAAACGGAATTTTTTTGCTTGGTGGCACGTCCTTGCTGATGGGGTGGTAACTAGCCACGGCCTTGAGCCTCTCACCAGTCCAAATGCAGATAAATAAAAAAAATGAAGGAATCCAAGACCTCTCCTAGCGAAACAAGTACTCGCACCATCGCACCAGCGAGGCTATCTATAGTTTCCTGATCGATTATATAAAATACATGTAATTGTGAAAAATATGTCCTAAGATAATTATAGCTTTTGCACATCTTCACGCCTACTATTATCAGATAAGCATACCTTATTTATTACGGAACGGGAATTCTAAGTTTACTCGTATAAGTAATGTAACTTTGACCCATAGGAAAGCTTTTTACATTTGCTTATATATACTTTGAACATCAATTTTGACAGCCTCGTTGGAGCAATGGTAAGAGTATTTGCTACGCTAGCCGCGGTCCTGGATTCGATTCCCGGAATCAAGTCAAACCATTTTTTTGCTAAATGCACAATTAGTATACAGGGTAGAGTCTTTACGCTATTGGTGTATTGTCATAAAATATTACATTGATTACATACAATGTTGAATGTATAATCTAATTAATATTATAATAATACAGAATCTGACGTGGCCGCTGACTATGGGCTACATGAGGAAGCTCAGGGTCACTAAGCGGGCGATGGAGAGGACTATGCTCGGAGTTTCTCAACGTGATCGAATCAGAAATGGGGAGAGCTACGGAGCAGTACTAAATTTACCGACATAACCTTATGAATCGCGAAGCTGAAATGGCAATGGGCGTGGCACATAGTCCGAAGGACCGATGGATGTTGGAACCCGAAGGTAGCCGCTTGAGTCTGGCGGTGCAAGACTTTGTGGACGTCATTTCGTGAGACCTATGTCCAGCAGTGGACGTCCATCGGTTGAAGCGACGACAACAACGAATATAGAATGTCAAAAATGTAATATTTTAAATTTTAGTTTTATTTAGAATTCTGATAATCGTCGACAGAATAAAAACTTCATCCAACAACCATTTATGTAATCTTACTTTAAATATTCCTATGGCCATCTCGTCAAAACCAAATGGCAATCTGTTAAATATGGTCATTGCCAGACAATAACAATTATTTTGATATGCGCTTAATTTTATTTTCGAGTACATCAATTTGTCCTTATGCCTTTTATCCCTTTTTGCAGCTTCACTGCGGCTGGTAAAATATTCCGGATTGTTTTTAACGAAAACACACATTTAAGGCAAAGGAAGTATATTTAGCCTTTTAAACATTGGCCGACAGCTATCTAAATAATGAGCCCCGCATATAGTGCGAAAACATATTTTTTGGGCTTTAAACGCTCTGTCGATATCAACAGAGCTACCCCATGTCAAAGGGAAAGGGTCAATTTAGGAAATCACATTTTAAATTTAGTATAAGTCCGCGTTGGTAGGCTTCGGCCATGGCTAGTTACCACCTTACTAGCAATGACCTGCCGCTCGACAAATAATCTACTTTCCAGTACGATGCTGTGTAGAAACCACACGTGGTAAATTACCTTTCCTAATCTTAGATTGTATCATCACTTCATATGAGGTGAGATTACAGTCAAGCGCTAACCTGTCAGCAATAAAAAAGGAACATATGTTTACAATGACCACAGATGGCTGCGCGTGACAATATTGAGATATATCGACACAACGTCGTCACGATTTCGACATTCAACGCGGATAGATGTATTGCATCTTTCGAGGCTATCCTAATTTATCGTGTACCGTTTAAAGCTTTCAGATACGTGCTTAAACATTACTGGTTTGTAAATCGTTACATATTCACCTTGCACGATCAAATTTTGGCACTTATTGATTCTTAAAAACTGTTAATATAGCAGTTACAATATTTGTATAGGTTAGCTTTAGTAATGACTGCAATTCATAATTGTCTAAGTCATACTTACTAAGTTTTAGCAGATAAAACCTTAGAGATAAAATATAATATAAAAATATTGTAGTCTATTTCTAATCAAATGGACTAAGATGTATTTGAATTCCAGTGTAACGAATCAATAAGTATTTTATTATCGATTGAAAATTACTTAATCATAATAGAATTGAGCTATAATACAGCACACACAAAATTACACATATTTATTAATGTAATTTGTTGTTGTAAAGTTGTAGTTTAGTTGGAAGTAGCATTATCCAAAACCACTTTATTAACAAAAATTAAGATAATATTCTCCAATAATTACAATGAAAGATAATGAATAAGAATTTTTATTATTAAATCCTCGAACTGCAAGTAATTATAAAACACATTTTAATTTAAAATGAAACTTTCGATGTTAATGAAAGATAATTTATAGGAAGATGCTTAAGAGGAGTAGCAATACCACACATTTAAGTTTTTGAGGACAAAGTTTCCATAACATCGCATAAATTCACATCTGATTTCTACTTATATATTTTTTTAATTTATTTAGATCAATGAACAAACAATGAATATTGTTTAAAACTAAGTAACATTCCAAAACATGATCTTGACTTGCATTTAAATTAGGGAAACTACTCGGACATATTTTATCAATAAGAAAAAATGGAAACACCAATAATAAACCTAAATAGAAAGTAAAATAAAATAATTAACCTCATGATTGAGTACTATATAGTGCCTTTTTATTGTATTACCAAAGATGTCAAGATTACAGGCGACTTTGACTACGAAAGATTTATTATATAGTTCTGTCATAAAATATTGAACGATATCCATCAACTAATCGCCCTTTAAGTGATCAATTTCCGTTATCATCAATATTCATCACTGATGCACTTAAAAATATTTTAATCGAAAAGTTAACCCCACAACTAATTAAGCATTATATTAAAACAGGAAATTAATTGTTTATACTAATACAAAATATTAAAAATAATAAAACTATTTTTATTGGATCCTAATAAATTCATATCCTTCGCTTTTTATGGAGCATTAAAATTTCAAGTCAGGTGAAGTCATATAAGTGAGCATCCTTTAGTCCATAGTTTAGTTTTTGATTTAAGAATTAACGATATTTGCTTAATTTTTCTATATATGTTTTATGTATTTTTTTAAAAATACATAAAACATATATAGCACTTAAATATATTCCATAAAATTTCGTCACAAAATTTTGCAGTGTAGATTTGTTCTTGATTTCTTTTAATATAGCTATATTATAAATATAATTTTCTCTTTTCATAACAATGCAAGAATTTTACTGAGAGAAAGCCTAACTATAGTCAGTCGTTGACTGCTATACGTAATAAACTAGCTTGCAATGGCAATATTTTGGAAGATAATATTCTATATAACAAAAATATTGGATATAATCAATTATGAATTATGTGAATATTTGGTAATAAAAACAGTACATGTCCTACAAATTTCATGGCCTCACTTCCAATTAGCATTGGATAAAATGTGATTTCGCATTTTACGATATGAAATTGCAATCGTAATACGCGAAATAATACAGTATTTTTCCGTGAATCTTTACGCAATTCTTATAGTAAAAAGATCATTTCATTTTCTTCCTTAAAAACATAAGATAAGAACGGAAATGTTTTGCGAGGCTTCATGAACATTTTTTAAATAATGTACAAGCAACTGAAATCTTTAATGCTAAATGCAGTAATAATGAGGTTCATTTTCCTCTTTCGGTTTGTCACAATTTCTTTTATGATATTTACCTTTATAAATGTATTCATCATTGCTTCGTATTAGTGTTTTAGTATATATTTCCATCGTAATAAATTCTAATACAAGACAATAGCTACGGAACGGTGCAATATCTAGTCATATCTCAGCGAATGTGGAATAAGGATCTCAAATTTATCTTGCTAATCATTCTTCTAGTAGTCAACTCAATTCATTACATAATTTCATTTTTCACAGTGCTTTTTAGTGGATTTCGTGCATTATTTCCCGTCATGTTTAACTTTAATTAAATTTCTTTTTTCATCACTCAATGAAGATCAAGCAAAAGTCTTTCAATTCCAATCTAATTCTTTTCAAATGATATTCTTGTACATTTTAAAAACAACATAATATCAATGTTTCAGTAAGATAATGAACCTACTTAGCTTAAAACGTAATTACTATACTTAGATTATGTACTAAAATTAATTAGGTAAAAGCTTTCTTAAAGAATTATACTATATGTTTTGCAAATCTAATCCTGTGACAACAAGTGAGTCCAAGCACTTTAATTCAGGCCCTTATAGTCAACAAGCTACCCACTAACGCATCGTTTTATTGAACTTTATGTAAAACTCCAAATAGAGTTCAATTTTATATGCACAAATTAGAGTCAAGATTGGGTCATTCTATTAACATATCGAATCAATTAACGTATTGAAGGTTAACATCCGCTTTGTGTATTCACTTCACAATTTAGATCCAATCTCTAATAAAATCAATACAACAAATTAAATTAAGCAATCTTAAGTAAATCCGAAGTGTATATCATCTGTAAAGCTCAATATTAATTATAAAGTGAGAGACGATACCTTCCTCTTGGATTAACTAAAGAGTTATAGTAATTCCGGATGTTCTCATAGACCTAAGCCTCCTTAACCTACTTATGCAGAGGCATTAGATATGAAAGGGTTTTTAAAATTTGAATACAGTGCCTTATTTTAAGATACTACAAATATAATAATTATATTATACTTAAATGACATATGTATGATTGGAATTAGGTTTTTAAATTATAAATTTATATAATTCTGCTTCCACTTTCTTTCTTTCACGCTGCTTGCTAAAATCAACATTATAATTATCATTATTATCAATATTAAAAGATTAGTATGCAGACGACAATCTCATATCAATAAAATAGTCTAAAAATGTGTGAAAGTAATTAAAATTTAAAATGTAAATCTTATTGATGGTCATTTAAATATTCATCTAAGGAAGCAATCTCCATTACGTTTGTAAAGTAAGTGTAAATTATGGTAAAATTAAAATTAACTTTTTAGTTTTACTCACCTCATCCTGAAAAGCACGATGTAATGTCTCTTTGCTGTATCGCTGATCTCCTTGCTTTAAAATTGCTGAACATTGTTTTAGCAAAGATAGCCTCATACGTTCTCGTACACTTTCTTCTTCCATAAAAGACATGCGGTGGCCATTTCTGGGCACACCCAATAAATCTATCAGGTTGTCATCACTTTTATTGATACCCATTTTTATCCCAATTCCATTACCATCATTTCTGTTATCATCAATTCCATTCTGCTCGCCGTTAGGCGTTGAATCAATGCAAATTGTAATATTATCCTTTGGAAGGTCATTTTGTTTTTCAGTCGACATCTTGATCAGTATAAAATTGTAATCCTCATATTTTGTATATTTGCAATATTATATTTCACTACTTTCGTTTTATTTAGTTCAAGTGTCTCTGGGTCCTTTTATATTAAAGTTTATAGTATTCAGTTTTTTATTGGTATTTATTATAGTTGATACATCATTAATTAAATTGGATCTATCTATTTAGTTGGATTTTGAATCTTAATTATCCTTAAAACAAAAGTTTATAGAATATAATAGTGTGGATTGTAGAATTCCAGATAAATTTAACAGAAAACAGAGGAACAAAATATGTCACAAAATAGCCACATTAATGTTATTTTCCCCATTAAATTTTAAAAATGTCAACATATCTGTTTAACTTCATAAAAAATTAAATGTGCGTGCCTATAAAGTACACACGTCAGAAATGAAACTTCTTTGGCGAACTAATTATTAAGTCTTGTTTATATTTATACAAATCAAAAACTTTACATTTCCGAGACATAGAGGTAGGGGAAAAGGAAGATATGTTAAGAATTTAATAAATTTAATTGTCATTAAAATATTAACTGTCAAAAATTAATGCAAATATATTATTGAAATGACGAATTGTTAATAAAAATGCTACGTATTTTTTGTCAATATTCCAAATTAATGATTAAATTTTGAATTAAAAATTTTTATTTAAATGTTATGTAAAATAGTATATTAAATTGTTGAATGACGAGTGGTCGTCGTCGTCGTCGCTTCAACCGATGGACGTCCACTGCTGGACGTAATGACGTCCACAAGGCCCGGTCTTGTGCCGCCTGGCTCCAGCGGCTGCCGGCGACCCTCTTTATGTTGTCGGTCCACCTTGTGGGGGGTCTCCCTACACTGCGCCGCCCGGTGCGGGGTCGCCACTCCAGCACCTTCGGGCCCCAACGTCCATCGGTCCGTCGGACTATGTGCCCCGCCCATTGCCACTTCAGGTTCGCGATTCGTAGGGCTATGTCGGTGACTTTGGTTCTGCTACGGATCTCCTCATTTCTGATTTGATCGCGTACAGAAACTCCGAGCATAGCCCTCTCCATCGCACGCTGAGTGACTCTGAGCTTCCGCATGAGGCCCATAGTCAGCGACCACGTTTCGGAGCCGTAGGTCATCACTGGCAACACGCACTGTTCGAAGAGCTTCGTCNTGTTTGGCGGTACGTTTTTCCTGGTAGGGTGGTAACTAGCCACGGCCGAAGCCTCCCACCAGTCCAGACTCAGACAAATTAGAAAATACAATTTTCTAAATTCCTCCTACCGGGGATCGAACCCGAGACCTCCGCTAGCAAAGCGAATACTCGCACCACTGCGCCAGCGAGGTCGTCAATGAGGCCCATAGTCAGCAACTATGGGCCTTCTTAGTTTCGGAGCCGTAGGTCATCACTGGCAACACGCACTGTTCGAAGAGCTTCGTCTTCAGGCACTGAGGGATATTGGACATAACTTTCGTCTTATCCATGTTCATTGTTAGAATCCCACATGTTATTTGTAAATATTAAAACTACCTAACCTTCAAACGAGTTAGCATTAAAACGCTGTGCATCTTCGTGACGCTAATTACGCGTTTCATTAGTTAAAATTATATCCCTCATGCGCCTAAAAAAGTTTCATTTCAATAAATAAATTGATGGGCCCTATGTATAAAGAGACAACTCGCATTTTAGCCATTTGACGTTTTTCAACAATCTATATCATCGTTTTTTTAAATCGTAAAGCTATTAAAACTTGAAATACTGTCTCACAAAATCTGTATTTTATACTTGACTACGGTACGGTACGTAGAGACCGTCGGAATATGACTTGACTTGTGAAAGCAATATATAGAAAAAGGCGAAGAGAATAAAACGCTTTGAAATTTAATTAAAAAATATATAGTGTGCTTGGGATGTGCAACATATTTTGCAATATTAATGACACCACATTCCGCATACCGGCACTGAGCACGGAATCTGTACCAAATAAAAAGCGAACACCTGCAGTTCTCTGATAAGTTCCATGTACAATATGGAATGTAAGTTTATAAAGCAAGAAATTGGATCTAGCAACGTTGTTTTTATAAAATCTTTTATATTGTATAACTAATAATGTATCAGTTAGTGAAAATCTTGTGTCTAAGCACTGATCAAAAAGATATTAGAGTACCTAATATAAATTAAGGAAAGCTATATCAAGAAGCTCAGAGTCACTCAGCGTGCGATGGAGAGGGCTATGCTCGGAATACTCTACGTGATCGAATCAGAAATGAAGAGATTCGTAGTAGAACCAGAGTCACCGACATAGTCCTACGAATCGCGAACCTGAAGTGCCAATGGGCGGGGCACAGAAGGACCGATGGAGGTTGGGGGCCGAAGGTGCTGGAGTGGCGACCCAGCACCGGACGGCGCAGTGTAGGGAGACCCCCCACAAGGTGGACCGACGACATACAGAGCGTCGCCGGTAGCCGCTGGAGCCAGGCGGCGCAAGATCGGGCCTTGTAAATGTTATTACGTCCACAAGACCTATGCCCAGCAGTGGACGTCCATCGGTTGAAGCGACGACGACGACGACGACATAAACCAAACATATACATTACCAGACTGAGTTTATTGTGACTACGTCTCGGCACATGTATGCATCTTCGTTACCGTAGATTTTAAGTCATATCATCACCATTACATTGGAAATAATATGAGAAAAATCTATATTTGACGATTAAAAATGTCTTACATATAATATGTATTTTTGAGTTTGTTAATATGTCTTTGAAGTGAAACTTCTTTAGACGCAAGAGGGTAATATGTTTACAGATGAAACGCGTGATTAGCGTGACAAAGATGAGCAGCGTTTTTTATGCTAATGCGTTTGAAGGTGAAGTAATTTTAATATTTACAAATAACATATGGCCTTTTAAATTGCCACTCGTCATTTTATAATTTAATATACTGTTATTCAAAATATTTATTCAAAAACAAAATTTAATTACGGGGAAATCTTATATACAATTCGTCATTTGAGATTTCAATAACTTATTTGTATTCATTTTTTAATATTTTAATGACAGTTAAATTCATTAGATTCCTAAAATATCTTCCTTTTTCCCTCCCTATAAGTCTCGGAAATCTAGTTTTAGATTTGATTCTAGAAAAATTATTTTACCAAAGAAGTTTCACTTTTGACATGTGTACTTTGTACGCACCCATTTTTAACTTTTTTAATGTATCTGTCTAAGATTTTCTATTTATTTCGTTACAAAATTTCCCTAACCCTAATGTAGCCTAGCAAAAATAGATAGTTAGCGATAATGCCGCATATTATAACTTCAATTTACGTTTGTAACGCGATATTATGAGGCATGGCTTTAATTTTGAAAATTAAAACTCTTAAATAACCTAATTATTTAAGAGTTTATAATTCATCATTAGTTTGGAATATTGTTATTGATTTTTTTGACTCATCAGAAGTAGTTGGTCACTTAATCTGCATATATGTATACATATTATAAAAAAGACATTTCAACAACAATTATGCCATATTAAAATTTCAGTTTACTCCCTTAAGTATAAAGCTTTCCTTATTATTGCGCTAGATTTAAGATACTATAAGGACAGATGTGTAGAGATATTTCAATTTTACATTACCTAAACTCTTTTCTATTAGCTTGACGGAATAAACAAATTATAAACAAGATATACCAAATTTATATATAAATATCTATTTATGTTTTTAACTGGTTTACCATGTAGCTTTCCTTAATTAATCTTATCTGCTTCTACAGTATCCAAAAATAATCATACTGATTATACAAGCAACTGGTTTTTGTGCCAAAAATACAAATGTAAAAAAACGCTCGAAAGTAAAATAAATTATACTGGATTGTTAATATCTCCAAAAATTAGAGCGGGTGACAACTTTTTAAATATAAGTATAATTTATTAATAAAAATAAAGAGGCATATCATATTTCACATTCTAAATAAACTTTACAAATCAATTTTAAAAGTTAAATAGCCTAAAAAAAGTTTAGGATTATGAATTTTAAATATTTCTTCTAATCCTATACAAAAAGTACAAAAAAGTAATATCCAAAATAGAACTGTAAAATTTTGAAGGTCAATGTGATCGAACATAATTTTTTTAAATATAAATATTATATTATTAATCATTGATTGAAACTATTGAAAAGTTGAACAACCTAACAATTAACGTATAATTGAAATGTTTTATTTTATAATTTAATTAACATATAAGCGTATACATTTTTATTTTACGCATTAAATTAAATTAAATATTTTAAACTGGTTTAGTATATTATTGTTTAAATACGTTTTCATTTATAAGAAGTCTAAACTTTAAAACAAGGCACCACAATTTTATTTATTGATTTTTTATTTTTTTTCCTATAATTGCGGCACATGTTTTTTTTTTCATATTTGTAGTCGTTAAGAAAATATTTGTTTATTCATACACTCAAGTTCAAATAAGTCTTCAAACTTGTAGTGGATGACACTTGATGTTAATACAGCTTTATATATATTAATTGTTTTATATTTTAGCAATATTATTATATAAAATTTAACACTAACTTTGCCGCACGTAATAAGTAAGTGCGTAACTTTCACACTTTGATTCACACGAGCGTACGAACTGCGTTTGGATCCAATACTAGAGAGAAGGGTAGGATTCGATAGACAGGTCACTTGACTGCCACCAACAATACATATAAAAGACATTGCAATATTTTTTTATATTAAATATTCCCTTTAAACCATTCCATTCATTGTTAAGTAAATGCCATTGCAATGAACAGATATATAGTTTTACGTAGATAATAAATTTGGAGACATAAAGAGGTACGACTATTTACCAAAAGCTGCGAAGCTTGCTAAGAATCTTGTATAAGCACTACCTTTTCATAAAAAACGTATGTCACTAGTTTCTTTAGATAAACTTATGTCACTTGTTTCCTTAGTGGATACATATAAAAAAAAACGATTATATAGATTGATGAAAAAAGTCGAATGGTTAAAATGCGAGTTAACTCTTACAAAGGGTATACATAAGGTCCATCAATTTATTTATTGAAATTAAACTTCGTAGGATAATTCAGGATAATTTTTTTACGGATAAAACGCGTGATTACGCGTCACGAAGATGTGCAGAGTTTTTATGCTAATTCGTTCGAAGTTTAGGTATTTTTAATACTTACAAATAACATGTGGCATTTTAATTTGCCATGCCTCATTTAATAAACAATTTTTTATAAAATAAAAATATTTCATGATTTCTCATTTCTAACTTTTAATGTCGAAAACAAAATTTAATTGATAATTTCTAATTACTAAATACACGTGGCATTTTTATCTACAATTCGTCATTTGAGATTTCAATAAATTATTTTTATTAATTTTCGAAACTTAATATTTTAATGACAATAAAATTCATGAAATTCCTAACATTTCTTCCTTATTACCTCCCTCTAGGTCTCGGAAATCTAAAGCTTTAAGGTAAGTAGCCGCATGTAGCACACTGGCACACTGGCATGAGAGAGGGTCAGAGCATAGACCCACCACGCTGCTCCACTGCGGATTGGCAGGCATAGTACACAAGTGCACTCTCTATTCCTTCACTCTCAAAGTCCGGTGTGACGGGAATCAGACACGACCGGAGAGAGATCAGGCGCAGGACCGACGGCTTAACGTGCTCTCCGAGGCACGGGGGTGGATCACACCGCCAACTTTGTACGTACTTACGTTTATTTTTTTATCTTTCGTCGTTTACTTCTTATATTAAAAATTCTCGCGTCTCAATGTTAGTTTCCATACTCCTCCGACAGCTTGGCTATTTTCTATGAAATTTTATATGGATATTCTGAATATACCTGCCAATCCGCAGTGGAGCAGCGTGGTGGGTCTATGCTCTAAAAACCCTTTCTCATACCCGGGGCTCAAGCCAAAAATGCTACAGTTTAGACAGTTGGTTTTTTTTTTTTCAAAACTTTAAAGTTTGGCTCAGCCTGTAATATAATCTTTTTTGAATTGTGTCACTATTTTGCCAAAGCAGCAATATATTTCATTTATTTTTTATTTCTTTCCATTTCACTAAATCCTTATGAAAGTAATATAAAATCTATTTAAATGTACTTAAGGCCATTTTAGAATTTTTCATTTATTTTATTATACTAATGAGCACCTGAGAGAGCGTGAGTGTATGTGTGTGTGAATGTGTATGTATGTATGTATGTGTGTATGTGTGTGTTTGTGCGCGTGTACGTGCGCTGTGTGTATGTTTGTGTCATTATAGACACACAGAAACGTATACAGACACATTTCATGACACATCATATTGTGTGCGTTATGAATCGTGAGTGTGATTAACATAATTTGAGTTAGCGCGTTTTTCCACTCACAGGCTCAATTATTCTGTTATTAATCCAGCTCGTTTTAATTCTTCGGTCTGTCAATGTGTCAGACGTAGTTTATGAGATAAATGTATGTTTTTTAATTACAGCAATTATGTTGTCTACCACGATATACGAGATTATAAATTAAGATATATGAAGGCAATGTATTGCAATTCTCATTATAAAAAAACACTAAATATATCTTAATACTCTTTAAGATGCAATGTTTCAATGATATAATATAAATCTTAATACAATCTATTGGCAAGGGGAGAATACATTACTATAATTAAATTCAAAAATATTGTTAGATATCTCGTAACAAACTCAATTTGTTTTATGCTGAGTGTATTTAGGCAGCTTTTTTCTATGCTTATTATTAATTCACAATCTCCCTATCATGTTCAATTTGCAATGTTTAATAAATTGTTTTTATTAAATGATAAATTTAAACAAATATTTGAAACTTATATAGACTTGATAATTTATTAAGCAGCCCGTCTCATTGCTGGACACAGGTCTCCTAACTTATAAGAGAGAGGAATTTTAGAGCATAGGACCACTACGCTGCTCCACGGCGGGCTGGCAGACAGAGTACACAAGTGCACTCTCTATTCTTTCACTCTCATAGTCCGATATGATGACAATCCATCACTACAAGAGAAAGACCAGGCGCATTGTATTCATTAAATGCATTTAATTTTCGAAGAAAATGTATAGCGCGTATTGAAAGCTCACGTAAAAACTTTATAGGATTCCTTTTATATAATGAGTTTAATAAGTAATGTGCTATATTGCGTAAGATTCCTATTTACGAAAAGCCATGGTGGGCTAGTGGGTGATGTGAAAGTCGTGGGATCGAATCCTGGGGAAGCACCTTTAAGTTCTCTTCGTAAAAACTCGTGTGAGTAAATTGTTGTTAAAATAGGCTTAATAAAGAAGGAAGTCATTGTTGAGCAACTTGTTTATCTGGAGAGGCAATATTGGTGTAGTATTTGGCTGTCCCATCGCCAGCTCCAAGTCCAAGCCCACTCCAGTGGGTCAAAGCTCCAAGCCCACTCATATAATTTTGCATTTCTGTTTTATTTCACTAATTGCACTTTTAGTATATGTATGTATATTGTATATGTATATAATATTATATAGATATATATTTATGTTTATTATATCTATCTATATAAAAAAACAGTTGCTGTTCGTTAGTCTCGCTAAAACTAGGGACCATCTGGACTGCTTTAGCCAATTTTGTTTTTGAATTATTTGTGGAAGTCCAAGGANCTAAGATGGAAGCGCGCTAATCTGTTAAGAGGCGATATACCCCTTACGGTTTCTACACAGCATCGTACCGGAACACAAATCTCTTTGTTTGGCGGTACGTTTTTGCTGGTAGGGTGGTAACTACCTGTCAAATATTTGATGTTAGTTCTGTCGTTTAGAAATCAATTTCAATTAAAAGTCGTTGAGAAATTAAATTAAAATTAATCTGGGCGTAAAAGGTTTTTTGATTATGAATTCTTTTTATTCCGATTAAGTTTTGACCGACTGCATCATTCGGTCTAGTGGTTAGCATGTTCGACTACAGACATGAAGATCTAGGTTCAAGTCCCGGGTCGGGACAATTCGAAATAGATATCGAGTTTTCTATTAAGATTTTCTCAATATTTGCCCGAAGTTGGGAAGTTGGCAGTGTGATGCCCGTGCCTCGGAGAGCACGTTAAGCCGTCGGTCCTGCGCCTGATCTCTCTCCGGTCGTGTCGGATTCCCGTCACATCGGACTATGAGAGTGCACTTGTGTACTATGCCTGCCAATCTGCAGTGGAGCAGCGTGGTGGGTCTATGCCCAAAAAACCCTCTCTCATATGAATGAGGAGGCCTGTGCCCAGCACTAGGACGTTAATAGGCTGCTACTTACCTTACCTTAAGTTTTGACCACATTTCTTACGAAAGTTATAAAATTCTGCAATTATCATTCACCTTTTTTAATTTTTTGATACTGAGGCGGTACGAACCACCCATTTACTTTCCTGTGTGGTTTTTTTATCTCCTCGAAAATATATTAATTTGCGCTCTTCTTTTTAAATGACTCCCGTCGCCACAGGTGGTCTGGAAGAGATTGCTTATAGCAATAAGACCGCCTTTGCACGCCTATTGCCAAATATTGTTTGTTTTTTTTTAATTCTTGTAAATTTGTTTCTTTCTTTATTATTATTATTTATTACATTTCGTACACCACAATGTTACAAAATAAAAACAGATATACAGCTAATACAATACAGAGTACAAGAGGCGGTCTTACGCTAGGTAGCGATCGCTACCAGACAACCTTTGGTATTGGAGAAGTTGTAGCGGAGAGTGGTGGTTATAGTAGTTACCTTTATGTATTCATGAGTGCAATAAAGTCAAATAAATAAATAAGATGGACTGTGCCCTAATATAAGACCTTATGGAGTTGCTACTTGTCTTTTTTCTTATGTTTTTCTTCATTAATTATTACATCATACCACAAATTAAAATGTGACTCTATCTTTCACAAATCACCTTTAATAAAGGTTTGTGTCACTGTTATTAGAAGAAATTTCACAAAATGTATTTGTCTGTAAAAATAATTCATAATAGTTTACTATTTTTTAAAATCCTTGTTTCATATTTATGCTATAGGAATCTTACACAGTTAAAGTTCATGTACCTATCTTCACATAACAGCGTTAGTAATCTATGAAAGATTTATAATTTCCAGTAATATATTGCCGAATAAATAAGTGCAAATAGATTATTGCTAAAATCTTTTGAGTTCCATGTCACATTAGACTTCTATGTGTAATTCTTATGACTCAAACGGATATTTTGTAACAGCCATTAAAAAATTAAAGCGAAGATCGAGAGCAGCCGCGGGCTAAAACTTGTCATTAAGGCTAAGGTTGTAAAACAGTATCCAAGAAGGCTAAAAGCTATTAATATATAATAACGATATGTTATCTATGATCACATAATAGACATAATAAAATTTAAGAAACAAACAAAATGAATATTTTCTTTTATGACAAGCATTTGTCATTGTTCTCCTTTTTTACTTTCACGCGATAAAGCTATTAAAATCGTTTAACAGCCATGACCGAAGCCTCCTGGCAGTCTCGAACTAGTCAAACTAGACAATACATTTTCGGAAATCGAACTTGGGACTTTTCTAAAGATAATACTTGCACTAATAATAGTGGATACTAGCACTAATAATAGTGCAAAGGAGGTCGTAAGAAATGTTATAGCGAAACATTCATTTCTAAATGTTTTCAAAAACAAGGATTGTTAATTTATTAATACACAATACAAATATATTTCGTTGCGGCTTTATTAAATGATTTAAACAATCTTTAAGAAAATTACGTTCAATATTGTTATTGAATATTTATGTTTCTTATATTTCTAAATAACTTTATGAAATATATATCTGTAGAAGTTGATCCGAGCATCGTATTAATATGAAGGACTACTTAGAAGATAAAAAAGCGTTGGAGTGAATGAATTGCTCTAATCGATAATAGAATAAATTAAAAATATATATTGTAATGATGATGAGAAAAAACCCGTAGACCCGACTGAGTTTGTAGTGGGCTCTATTCACAGAACAGGGCGTGAAAGAACTCTCGTAACTTTAGATTGAAAGTCATTCTTTATATCGTCAAGCATGCATTGAAAATACTATATGAAAAAAAACAATATTTGACGATTCAAAAGTGCTGTGAAGGTCGTCTTGAATAAAGATATATAGAATTTGAAATTTAAATAGCCACGCCCGATATTTCCCATAAGTCTATTATCTAATACCTTTAACACCAAGACAAATTATAATAGACAATTTTTCTAACTTCGCTCTGTGAGGAATCAAAAACAGGACCTCTGCGTGTAAAGCCAACACGCCCGCGAGTACGTTTTCACGAAAGCTGTACGCTTTCACTAGCAGTTAAAAGCTAAACATCAGACCAAGGCCTTTCCAAACTGTGCATGAACTAATCAACTACGTTTATTGGTATACACTTAACCTTTAAATTTTAAGCAATTATATATCTGACTAGCATAATAAACGAGTAATAACACCAAATATTACTTCACCTTGGGCGAGGCCTCCATATTCGTACTGTTATGTAAAAATGCAATCACAAAGTACTTCACCAAAAAGTTGAAATTTTATTTTTTTTGTACAAAAAAATACTCAGATTGTCAATTGCAATAAAGACAAGTAATTTTGTGGTTATTTTTGAATGGTATCGTGTTCGATTTGTATCGCATTTCGCCCGATATATCGGTATAAATAAAAGGGTAAGACTGTCCCTGTAACAACAATTGGATTTTGTAAATAGAAATTCTAGCGTACGGACAATATTTGTGAAATAAGTTTGATAGGAAGCAGTTACGTCACGTGTTCTCATCAAATCATAATTGATATATTAATAATCAATAGTATATTACGTATGACGTCGCCGCCCCACGTGATAAAAACGCGGGTGGCAATTCCTTACTTTCGTCCCGTGGTCTGAACCGGTAATCAGACCGGGGTCAAAAGTTCGATAAAAATGTAAATACTAGAGTTTAAAATAAGACGAAATTAATAAAAGTTAGATTTTGAATCAATAACTCGCATGCCTCGAGTACGTAACTAAGCAACAAGTTGTTTACTCACATATTTAAACGCGATAAATCTGCGAAACTTAATAAAATATTTGAAATAAATTAGGGAAAATAAGTTTTTTTTTATAATTCTGACAGGCAAACGAGCTGGCAGGTCACGTGATGGAAAGTGATCTCCGCCGCCCATGGACACCTGCAGCACCAGGGCAACTGCCGATGCGTTGCCGGCCGAGAAAGTTCTTATGAATCGTACGAAGAATCTAGTGAAGAAGTGAATCAAGTGAATTACAAATTTTGAAGACGCAGCAAAACAAATTGCCATGTATTTTGACATATAAAAAACGTGCGCATGCGTCAACAAATTTGAGGCATGCGCACTTATTTAATCGGAATGGAATGTGGCAATTTTGTACGTAAAAGTATGAATTTTCGATATAGGTATACGAAAAAAGCAGTTATATTCAGTAAAATATCAGGTAAATTCCGGCAATTGTTGATTTGCTTGCCCTTATCCTACTAGATGGGGTCTGCACAAGCATGTTTCCTTTCGCCACTTTACTCTATCCGCTGTCATTTCTACATTCACAACCTTTATACACATACAAACATACCTTTACACAGCACTCTGATCCATACAGGATGACGGGTCTTACGATCGTCTTATAAATCTTCCCCTTTAGTTTAAGGGGCATTCTGGTATCGCAAATTGATCCCTAGACCTGCCTCCACTTCATCCAACCTGTCAATGCCGCCTGTCAAATCTCGGTCAATGCCGCCGTCGTTTTGGAAGATAGAGCCGAGATAACGGAAATCGGAGCAGACTCGAAGGGAAACACCATCTAAGACAATCGAAGAAAAACTGGATGGATCCCCAAAATCACAGAATAGATGTTCTGTTTTGGTCCTATTGATCTTCAACCCTGCGCTTTCCAGTTTTTCCTACCATATTTCTAGCCTTCTCTGTACCACAGCTCCATCCTCTCCAACAAGCACAATGTCATCGGTAAACAGCATGCACCAGGGTGCTTCCTCCTGTATGTTTGATGTCAATGCATCCATTACCAGAAGGAACAAAAAAGAGCTTAAAGCCGATCCCTGATGCAAACCTACGCCCACATTGAATTTGTTAGTTTCGCCGGCTGCGGAGCGAACGTATGTAGTTGCTCTACCGTACATAGCACGGATAAGACGCAGGTATTTCCCAGGCACTCTTTTCTCTTTCAAAGCCCACCACAAGACTTCACGGGGTACCCTATCATATGCCTTCTCCAGATCAACGAACACCATATGCAAGTTCTTATGTACTCGTTTGTACTTTTCGCAAAGTTGGCGAAGTGAGAATATGGCATCCGTTGTTCCACGTCCTGGCATGAACCCAAACTGATTCTCTGTCACATTCGTCTCTTCTCTCATTCGTCTAGCAACAATCTTCTCCCATACTTTCATGCTGTGTGACATGAGCTTTATTCCTCTATAACTGTTACAGTCCTGTACATCACCCTTGTTTTTGAAAATAGGCACCAGCGAACTGATACACCATTCGTCAGGGATCGCCTCTTCTTGTAACAACTTATTGAAGAACAAAGAAAGCCGCGTCCGTCCATCCACATCCAGAAACTTCCACACTTCTATTGGTATGTCATCAGGTCCAACCGATTTACCATTTCTCATACTTTGGACAGCCTTCTAGTTCTTCTATGCCTATCTATCTAACAACTCCCATATTTAATGGAACATTTTCCAACACTCCACTCCAATTATTCTCTTCATTCATTAGGTTTTCTAAATATCTTTCCCACCTTTTTTTAATTTCTTCGTTATCTGACAATACTTTCCCCTTACTATCTATTATACAATTAACGTAATTTATATCTTTTCCTCTTTTTTCTCTTGCTTTTGAAATTTTATATATCTTTTGCGTACCTTCTGGACTTTCCAGTGTTTTATATAAAGATTCTTGAGCATTGGCTCTTGCAATAGCCACAGCTCTTTTAGCTTTTAGTTTGGTTTCGTTATATTTTGTTATTTTACTATGCTTATCGGTTTGATTACTTTCATCTACTTTTTGCCACTCTTTAAATGCATTTTTCATATCTTTTAGTGCCTGTTGTACTTCCTTATTCCACCACCATGTCTCTTATCAATTTTTCTTTTAGCTTTTGACTGTCCAAAAACCTCTTTTGCTACACGTCTAATGCATCCCGCCATCTCATTCCAACATTCATTCACGGTTTTATCTATTAATTCTTTCATTTCGATCATTTTGTCAACTACTTGTTTTCTAAATTCCTCTGCATACTCTGGCTTTTCAATTAAGCTCCACATTATTTTCGGTACCGTTTTTGTATTGTTTCTATTGCTTTTGACTTTGGTTTTGATTTCTAAAACTAATAAACGGTGTTGGGCTGTTAGTGATTCTCCTGGCAATACTTTATAATCCTTAACTGAACTAATTTTATTTCTTCGAAGTAAAACGTAATCAATTTGTGTTTTGTGGTTCCCGCTTTTGTGCTTAATTAAATGTTGGTCACTTTTTCTAAAAAAGGTGTTAATTATTGCTAGATGAAATGCTGAAGCAGCTTGGAGCACGGCTTTTCCCTCAATATTTCTATTACCAAACCCCCATCCCCCATGCACTCTTTCGTAACCACCGTTCTTTTCTCCCACATGGCCATTACAATCTCCTCCTACGTATATATCTTCGTCATTTGGGATATCTAGTATCGCACTATCAAAATCTTCATCAAACTTTTCTTTCAATCTGTCATCACATCCAGTCTGTGGCATATGCGCTTATAATATTCAACACTAAGCCTTATTTTATTACCTGTACTACTATTAATCTGTCCGTTATTCTTTTTACATCAGTCACACATACTTTCACCTCACTATCTAATATTATACCTACTCCATTTCTTTTCCCATCGCTGCCACAGTAGTAAAATTTATAACCTTCCCCAATTTCTCTTGCTTTCGTTCCCTTCCACCTTGTCTCTTGCACGCACGCTACATTGATTCTACTCCTCTTTAATACATCCGCTAACTCTCTTCCCCTCCCAGTCATCGTACCTGTATTCCAACTCGCAAACCTCATCCTTATTTGCCGGACTCGCTTCTTACGTTGCACCCGTCCCTGATGCAACAACCCTTGTCCATTTCCCACAACTGCACGGTGCTGCAACTGCGATTCAAGGAAAAATATGCTTTTACAGTGTTTACGTAAAGAGAGTTTACTTTTTCGAAACTGACCTAATAGCGGCTAATAATTGAATTGTAAAACAACAAATTTATCAACTTTCGAATGATATAAGTCAATAAATATTTAATAAACAATAAAAATACATTAATTTCATGAGAAAATTATGTCAGTATTATAAACTCGTAAGACAATTTATGTAGGGCTCCCAACATTTCCCATGACGTAGAGATGAGATCGTTGAGAGGTATGAGTGGATTGAAACTGAGTGACAAAGTAAGAAGTAGTGAGATGAGAGAACGTTGTGGTATAAAAGAAGATGTGACTAAAATTGAGAAATATATGCTTAGTTAGTTTGGGCACGTAGAGAGAATTAATGAAAGGAGTCTGACAAAAAGGGTTTATGAGTGAAGAGTGAATGGGAAAGTTGAAAAGGGAAGGCCAAGGCGAACGTTCCTGGACCAAATCCAGGACATATTAAATAAGGGCCAGATGAAGAGTACTGTAAACAGATGAATGTATGAAAAATGCGAGTGAAAGAAGCGAAAGAGATATGCAAGGATCGTGGCAAGTGGAAAGACGTGACCTCAGCCTACCCCTGTGGGAATGAGACGTGATGTATATATTACATAAAAGTAGAGCATATAATACACTAAGTAAATTCGTGATTCTAAGTTCTTAGTTTCCGTTGTTAGAGTATTTAATTACAGAATTTCAGTGTTCAATTTAATAATGGTAGAGCTCAGCTATAGTGTAAATCTCAAGGCCTTCCTGAGAAATACCCTAGAATAGGGACTTTATGTTTCGGTGTTTCGTTGCGTGAGTCTTGGAAACATAGGTTCAACATTGGTGGAAAGGCCAAGAGCAAAAGTTTTAACAGGTTGGCATTGGCAGTTTCACTAGTTATTCAAATGTCTATCGGCGATTGGATTTTTATATCTAAAGGCGTATCCTCAGGTTGAGGCGTTAAAATCTTGGGTTTTGTCTGCCATAACGTGGTTAGTCGGGCGAGGAGATCAACGTCGGGTATTTCAATAAAATATTCCACGATACAATTAGTTCCTTCTTTATTAATTTCACTATATTAAATCAACACTTATAATTTTAGATAATTAACAAAGTATAACTAGATTTAAAACATTCCACCACAACAGGTGTGCGCGTGCGCACTCTATGAAAACCGAACCAGTAATGGCCGCAACCCCAACGCTTTGTGTTATGTCAGCTGTCAACCTCAAAAATGTCAAGTCCGATTCGATTGTAAACCGATTAACAATCTGTGAGCCGTTATATCCATTATATAATATATGTTTAATTACCTGTTAATTATTAGTCCAGAATACCACAAATTAGATATTGGATACTTAATCAGATGTGTTAGACAATAAATAATTAGGTGGCAACAAAGATAGCTCTAAAATTTTGTGTATTATTGAGTAATATAGTGGTAACAACTGCCTCACTGGTCTAGTGGTTAGGATGTTCGACTACAGACGTGAAGTCCTGGGTTCGAGTCCCGGGTCAGGCCAATTCAAAAATCAATATTGAGTTTTCCATTAAGATTTTCTCAATATTTGCCCGAAGTTGGGAAGTTGGCGGTGTGATCCACGCCCGTGCCTCGAAGAGCACGTTAAGCCGTCGGTCCTGCGCCCGATCTCTCTCCGGTCGTGTCGGATTCTCGTCACATTGGACTATGAGAGTGAAGGAGTAGAGAGTGCACTTGTGTACTATGCCTGCCATTCCTCAGTGGAGCAGCGTGGTGGGTCTATGCTCTAAAAACCTGTGCCCAGCAGTGGGACGTTAATGGGCTGCTACGTACTTACTATAGTGGCAACATAAAAATACTAAAAACATTATTATAATATTTCACATATTACGAAATGTTATGCGATACGAGGTAACTTACCAGAATAATAGTGAACAGTCTCTCGTGCTGCCTTATGGAGCTGATGTTTTAAGAGAAATAGTGCTAAATTGTGTAAATTAAAATTGTGAAGTAATTATTAGTGTAGTGCAAGTTGTGTATATTTAAATGTGAATGTGAATTTTTGTAATAAATGACAACCCTATGTTCGACACCATATAAGGCATATTGATTTAAATAAGAAAACCATATAACAAAAATACTTTTATTTTGAACTCATATATTTTGACATGTTTCAAGTCTCGATTATTATTGTTTTATTGTCAATTAAATGCTTAATTTTTATAAATGCTGTATTTTGAGCTTTATAGTATAGAAGTACTTTTTATCAAGGTATTTCGACAATCTCTTTGACCGAATTGTATAAGGATGACTCAAAAGCGGTTCCGGAATTTTTTCTCCCCACCTTTGATGGCATCGCTGGCATAATGGGGCTAGTCCTTGCTTCTTTGGAACAGAGGACCAGTATACAATTCCCCGCGATTTTAAGGTGCGAAGTGTCAGCAGAGGCTAAATTTGAACGCTGGTTTGCCTATTAGAAAATATGTGATGTGGTGTAGCAATCAAAAAGGAGTAAATTTCTTCTTTCCAGGATACCGATACCTTAGAATTATTATTATATAAAAATGCCTTTTGTTTTGCAGCAATGGATTCATTGATCCATTAAATAGACAATTTGATTTTGTTTATCAATACATTGTTATGACATTGCAAAAAGATTTAAAACCGCGATTTGACCTAATCACCTGTCGAGACAAGCGATACGCAAATTCGAATTATTGTAATTATATCTAAAGTTCACAACCCGAGGTTTAAATATATAAAATGCTCGCCGATTAGTGCATTTAAGATTATATCTGTAAATATAAAATGCAAAAATTGTTTCTCCATTTGTCCGTTACAGACTTCGAAATCATATTAGCATTTATGTACTAACCCCGACCAACGACCAGTTTTGGAGTTTTGGACTGGGCGATGTAGGAGACCTCGCGATACCCAAAAAACCCAGTACCTCCATTATAGATGAAGAGGGTTCCCTCTTCATCTATAATGGTATAAGGTACCAGGAGCTCAACTTTCACATTCGTCCCTGGGGTTACGGATGAGTCCGACTAAGGACTCACGGAGGCCGGAAGAGGTGTGCAAACATGCTCCATAACTGATGTGTCCCAAAACGGTTTCATTAAACAGTTAATAATGCGAAAGTTAATAATGTTTTTTATTGCTAGCAGGTTAGCGCTTGACTACAATCTCATCTCATCCGAGAAAATGGAGGCAAGAGACCCAGAAGTGGAAGCTCCAAACGATGATTGAGGTTTTATTTTCCGCTGGAAAACCCTTAATGCACACCAGATGAAGTATAAACTCACACCCGGAATTGTGGAACTCGCTGGTTCTACCAGAATACCCACAAAAACCTAGCGGAACCCCCTTCATCCAGGTGTTGGGGTCCCATGAGGTATTCACCAGTTGAGAGAGAGCAGGCTAGCAAAATTGGGCCTACTGGCACCCCCTCCTCCGGCGAGGGGGAATAGCGTCTGCCATAAGTTCCCTTTATGTGTTTAGTGCCACCTTCTGTAGGATGACAGTCTGGTAGAAGGAGGTCACTGCTCTCCAACCTGAATGCTTTTGATCAGGTAACGAAAAAGCCAATCAAGCCTACCACATACCTTACGGTAGGCAAATATGGCACAACTTATTTCGTCGAAATCATTACGATATTCAGCAGTGATGAGGAGGACAATCTCACCTGATGGATAAGTGACGGAACAGTCTAAGATTGAAGCGCTATGATTTGGCAAGTGGTAATTTAACTTTTACGGTTTCTACACAGTATGATACCGGACCTTTGGTAGGAGGTACGTTTTTGCTGGCAGATAACCACGAGCAAATCGTAGCAACAGCCGAAGCCACCCATTAGTCCTTACTTATCCAATAAGAATAAGGGATTTTCTACATATACCCTGCTGGGAATAGAACCCTCTGTTACCAAAGTTTTAGGTCAATTAACTCACTTATTTATCACGAGATCTTCAAAACTACTAGGGATTGATTTGAAATTTGACAACGTGATTCCTTTTGCCTACATACATCACTAAATATGGATTTCCCCCTATTCTAATAACAGAATTATGCGGGTAACACTAAACTCAACGAAAACTAACTAGTATTATACAAAATTTTAAGTTCAAGAAGGTAAAGTACGTAGCAGCCCATAAATTGCCCCCTGCTGGGCACAAGCTTCTTCACTCAGAGGAGGCAGGGTTATTAGAGCTTAGACCCACCACGCTGCTTCACTACGGGTTGTCAGACAAAATACACAAGTGCATTCTCTATTATTTCATTCTCGTAGTCCAATATGACGGCAATTCGACACGACCAGAGAGAAAAGAAGGGAGGGGGGGGACACCTCCGACATCCCAACTTCATGCAAATATTTAAAAAATCATAGTAGAAAACTCAACATCGATTTTGAATTGTCCCAACCCGGGACCCGAACCCAGGACCTCACAACTGGAACATGCTAACACTAGACCAACGCGGCAGTCTCTGACCGACCGATTAAATAAGTAAGTTAAAGAAGTCCCAGTTGTGATCTGTTTATATTTAGTTTCTTTTATCTCCATAATTTTACTACAATATTGAAACCTCATATTCCCAATCAAATATAACCACTTAATTATAAATTCACAAATATATACGTATAAAACCGCGGATAAAACGTAGTCGTTCCATAATACTAGTAACAGTCTACTGAACTGTAATTCTTGAGGGTTAGCAAAATTGACATCAAACGTCACGATAAATATTCAACTAATATGCCATTGATATGTTTTATTTTGATCTATACTAATTAAAAATGTACTTATCTAATATTTTATTAGATACTAATGCGCCAAATCTTTTTAAAAGGCTAAGGTCGCTATGTGACACAAGTTACCTTGAATTCGTCTTAGTTTAATAGCTTATAAGTTCATTAGTGCAAAAATATTGCAGACCTGTTTAATGACCGTTTGACTTTTCAATTAAAGTCACGATATTAAATCTATTTTAATAAAAAAAAATAACATTTTTAAAAGCACATATACCGAGGGTCGTGCAAATATCTTAACGAGCTTTTTCAGTGAAGGCACTGAATCATGAGTAGAAATGCTACTGTGACAATAATAGTGAAAAAGGCTGTACCAATAAGTTTTATGTAGGCTCTTTTCAGAACAGGGCGTGTAGGAAATCAGTCGTATATTTAAAATAATATGACAAAATTTTACGATTTAAAATGTTGAACAGGTCTATATAAAATATTTAGATACGAAAGCATAAAGCTTGATAAAAACTGTATAATTAATTACTTACCTACTATCTTCTTCTTCTTTGAGTGCCTCTCCAACTAGCGGAGGTTGGCAGTCAGTTTCGCAAATTCCTCTCTATTTTTCGCGAGGCGAAATAATTGTGCGGCACTCGCGATTCACTCTCTGATATTTCTCAGCCAAGACTTCTTTCTGCGACCAACGTTTCTTCTCCCGGCTACTTTTCCTATCAAAATGAGTTGTAGAAGCTTGTATCTCTCGTGTCGTATCACGTGCCCCAGATACGCAATTTTTCTCATTTTGACGGTCTGCAAAAGTTAACGCTTCTGATTCACGCGGCGTAGAACTTCAACATTTGTTACTTTGTCAGTCCAACTGATCGCCAATCTAAACGCCCACATTTCGAACGCTTCTATACGTTTCCTGATGTCCTCTTTTATTGTCCAGGCTTCACATCCTTATAGAAGTATGGGCCAGATGTAACAACGCAGGAGTCGAATGCGTAAAGGGATCTTAAGACTGCGATTGCAGAGAACTTTTCTCATTTTATTAAAAATGCTTCAAGCTATTTCGATGCGAGTCTTAACCTCCTGATCGCTGCTCCAGTTGTCATTCAGCCAAGTTCCCAAATATTTATATTTACGCACTCTCTCCACTTTTTGGTCTGCTACGACGATATCAAGGTTACCTACTATACTAGCATATAACTAACTAAAAATTTGGTTAACATAAAAAGGGTTGTATTGAACCAACCCTAAAAGATAAACATAAGCTGTTCTGGACGTTTTTTAGAACTTTTACGGGGAAACAATTCTGTTATATATCATTTTTGTAAAGCTTTAATTGTTTACGCAACAGAAGCTCTCAAAAGGAAAAAAAATGTTTACAATACATTCTTCATTGGTGCACCGCTCCTATTAGTGTGATGATAGCTTACAGCCTTCCTCGATAAATAGGCTATCTAACACTAAAAGAATTTTCAAATCGAAACAATAGTTATTGAGATAAGCGAGTTCAGTCAAACAAACTCTTAACCTGTATAATAAAAGTAAACATATAGCTTACGAAGCGTTAGAGACCAATATTGATTTGATAAGCTTCAAAATCTTTTCCACGCGAACAGGATTGTTAAGTGAATCTCGCCTGGATGTTAAAGCCGTTTACTTATGACAGTACTTCACAATTTGTAGTATAACTATTTATTTTCACAGAAATATACTTGCACCAACAAACAATTGCAGAACCAGTAGAATTCGTTGCCAGTTAAAAAAACTGAGTAGTTTTTTATTGCATACGCGCTTGACTGTGATCACACATGATGGTAAGGGATAATAAAGTCTAATAAGGAAATGGCTATTCTGGCTAAGGCTATTGTTTTCACACAATATCGTACCGGAACACGTGTCTTTTACTAGTAGGCCGTGGCGAAACTCACGTCCGAAACCTCTCACAACTCCTGATTCAAACTAATTAGAAATTGCAATTTCCTTCATTCCGGGGATCGAACCCGGGTACTCTGCTTGATGCTTTGCCTTTCTCACCCGAATCACCTTGTCTTCCGGATTCCTCACTCGTGAAACGAATCATTTTGGGCATAGTGATAATATATTACTTAACAACAAGGAAGATCACGGTCAAGCGATTAAAGAAAAGCTGTCTTAAAAAATATATAAAAAAAGACAGATGTTCATACTAGTGCCATCTATGTGATTATTTGTAAACTAACAACAAACTATAGCAATAACGACTAGTTAGTTTCACAGCTTGTTAATAGATGTCACTATAATCCAATACAATTCGTCAAAGACGAACAAGCTGACAGTGGTCAGGTGTAGTGACACCAATGAACCAATTCATATGTTATATTCCGATTTGTTATATTTTGGTGTTTTTTAACACCAAAAATATAACAAATCGGGAATAGGACTCACACTAAGTACGTGTTTCCCCATATTTTTACGGAATAAAGAACTACGTGGGTAACAATCCAGGCAATGATAGTAATTATTAACCAGTATATAGGTATTATCTATGATAAGTATCGCCTGCCAACCCCAATGGAGCAACTTGGTGGGTCTATGCTATAAAAGCCTTTCTCCTATGAGTGAGGAGTAAGCGTGGAATAATTAACATATCGTTACTTGCTAGTTTACTGAAAAAATAAAAAGTAACGAAAATGACTTAAATGCAATAGAGGATTATTATGTTGTGGACAATATATTATAATGAAGTGAGCGAGTATTATAATATTTCGAGTATTGACTGCTCCTTGTCGTGGTCTAATAATGTGGCACAAGTAACTCGCAGATTTGCCTCAGTAGCACTTTTCGTGGAAGCATTTTCTCCCTCTCAATGCCAAGATTACGCTATTTTATTGCCTATCATAGATTATGCAGACTCCTGCTATTCTGATCTATCTGCACAACAACTCGATTGACTCAAGCGCTTGCAAAATCTATGCATCAGATTTAATTATGGTCTCCGTAAATTTGACCACGTGTCAGAATATCGTACTCGACTTAAATGGCTTTCTATTAGACAGCGTCTGAATTTACACCTTCTTACTCTTCTTTGTTCCATCTTCTAAAAACCTCTTACTCTCTCTTACTTAATGGAACGTTTTTGTTTTCGTAATTATAATTGTGACTATCGTCTTATCTTTGTTCGGCCTAAAGCCTCCTGAGTAACAAACTCTGCATTACTGGAACTCCTTGGCCAATTAGACTGAGGAATGATCTTCCCTGTGACATCCGTCATTCAAACTCACTTTCAATTTTTAAACATCATTTATACTACTTCTTAAATCAGTTGCATTTCTATTTTATTAAAACGCTTTTATTAGCTTGGGCTGTATCTATGTAAATAACTATGTAACGGAATTATTGAGCACGATTTTTAGCTATCTCCAGAAGTCTCATTAATTACAAACTTTGCATACGTATTAAGTGTGAATGACAATGCCATAATTCGTTAAAAAATTCCCATTATCCTTGATTCTTTTGGACAGAGCTAGTTTGCGATCTGCCGTCTCGGATAGCCGGCAGACTTTATCGAAAAAGACTTTTGAAAGTGGTTTAATTATATAAACAAGACCGGAACTCAAATTAACTAGATGAGTGGAAAAATACTAAATCGTACTAAAAAATAAATAATAGTTTAAAAAAAACACTCTTTTATAGTAAACTGAAATAAAAACTAGAAAATAGCTTTTAATAATAAGTTATAAAGCGTGGGGTGCATTTCACAACATTCCCATAACTCTCCTTTCATAGACAGTTGCCAATGAATGATTGTAACCTTTAAAATGCCAAGCATCCCACGGCTTTCACTCTGAATTAAATGATTCTGTTCTTAACTTATTACAAGAAGTTATTTTCTAGTTTTTAGTTTGGTTTACTATAAAAAGCGTGTATTTTTTATTATTTTTTAAACTACTATTTTTTCACTATATTGCACTTTTACTATATGTATGTAATATTATATAGATATGTATTTATATTTATTTTATCTAAAATATATTTATTTTTACAACCCCCATTTTCTTTTTTCTATGTGTATTTTTTTCTACTCATTAATATCTTAATTTTCACCATCTCACTCTTCTTTTTAAATAACTCCTGTCGCCAAAGGTTGTTTGGAAGAGATTGCTTATAGCAATAAGACCGCCTTTGCACGCTAATTGCAAAATATTGTTTGTTTTTTTATTTTATTTTTGTAAATATGTTTTTTTCTTTGTGTTTTTATGTGTGCAATAAAGTCAAATAAATAAATCTTTCCAACTACAACACGACTGAATTAATAATTACAAAATTGGAAAACAATGATTTTATTACAGGCAATATTTATTCGACCCAATTTTCCCTAAAAATCAGCTTAAAATATAAATTACTATTAATTATGGTTATTTTCAATTAAGTTTCATTAGCTTTAAATTATAAACAGCTTATGGGATTGTAATCTATTACTTAATACCTTCTACTTGATAATCAGTGTCACATATATTTTTTTATTTATTTATTCGCTTAGTTGTTCAACACTGTTACATACTAAGTAGAGTAAAACTCATACTAAGGAGCGGCTTGACAAAAGGCGGTCTTATCGCTTATAGCGATCTCTTCCAGACATACCACATCTGATACATAAATACCTCGTACCTAATAGGTAGTCTGTCAAAAAATAACTTTTCAATAAGCAATAACTTGATAAAATATCAGTTATGAGATATCAGATAATGACGTGAGAGTTATTGTTATTGGAAATAAAATTAGTCAAGATGTCTGTGCTCACAGTAGGACGTTAATGCTATTTACTTTTTTTTTAATATTGCACAAACATTCAGCTATTACAGTTGGTTAATAGCATATATAAAACTACGAGGACGTAATAAAAATATGAACATTTGAAATTTTTGCAGTCTTTATTGTATTACATTGTATTACATAAATTGCACTCGTTTTATATTTGACACAAATGATTATATTTCTTGATAACGATTACGGTAACATTAAATTTTTTTTAGCAACAATAACATTGTATTATTTCATATACATTATAAATACTACAATACTAATATATATGCTACTAACAAGAGATCTATTGACATACAAAAGCGATGCTTAATGAAAATTTTTGAGTAATAATCAGAAAGCAATTATGCATAATAATACTAGGTATGAGTACATGTGCTTTGTAGTCTAGCTTCTAGTTAAAAATTCATTAGCAATTGCTTTCCAGTTAGTTGGGTCATCGTCAGGGTCTGGCTTCGACTTCCTGATTTTCTTAAGCAATTCCCAACCATTAGCCTTCTCTGTAGACGTCACGTAGGTGTTTTTTGGGTCCTGCTCCAGCGTGTACGCACCAAGAATCAAACTCTGGACTAGGCGCGATGATATTAACGTCTAGAAACAGAAATATTTATTTTCTACAATATATATAAAGATTTAGACAATAACATATTCCTTTAATGCGTTTCAAGGTTAGGTAGTTTTAATATTAACAAATAACATATGGCATTTTAATTTGCCACTCGTCATTTGATAATTTAAAATACTATTGTGCATAAAATATAAAAATAAACCTATTTTATAAATTCTCTTTTCTAAATTTTAAATTCAAAAACAAAATGTATGTAATATTGACAAAAAACATGTGGCATTTTTATTAATAATTCGTAAATTGAGTTTTAAATAAAATATGTGTATATTGGCTTTTAATATTTTAATGACAATTAAATCTATTGCATTCCTGATATATCTTCCTTTTTCCACCCTCGGAAATCTCAAGTTTCAGATTTATTTAAGTAAAAATAAGACCAGAAAATTAGTTTACCAAAGAAGTTTCACTTCTGACATGTATACTTTCTATGCATGCACATTTATTGCTTTTTTTCGTATAATTCAAGTAAATAAGATTTAGAGAATAATATTCCATTAAGCCATAGCCACTTAAAGAAATCTTCACTATTATCTATATGAAGCAGAAAAAAATAGATTTTTTTGTGGATAACTCAATGTGTATTAATATTTATTTACATAATTTAAAGATAAGTAGATCTATAAAATTATATTAAATTCAACGAGAATACGCACTTTAAAATAACTACACTATTGTTTATTTGAAATAAAAAAGAATTGCTTTTTTTTCTGAATAATTCAAAACGTTTTATCATTTATTTCTTTACATTAAAGAAGATTTTGAAAATAATATTCCATTGTAACAAGAATAGAAACGTAAAAATACGTTTTTCTTCTGGATAATTCAAAAAGTATTGAACCAATTATTAAAATTGTTAAAAAATGATTAAACCGACGTGATCTAAACCGGTCATTAGGAAAGCAATAATGCAAAGACAATTTTAGATTTACGACTGTTTCTTTATAATTTTCTTTCAGAATTCTGTATATTATTGTTCTAACAAATGAAGAAAATCACTTTGCTTGTTTTACTACCATTTTATTACTTTCATAGCTTTGTAGCATACGCGCTAATTAATAGAAAATAAAAATGAATCGCTATTTCCTTTGGTCACGTCATAACTTGAGAAGGACTTATTTGTTTCGTTCATCTTTCTAACACTTTATAGAAGAGTCCCTGGTAAGCGAAACAAATTTAAAAATTTTAGAAATCATAAGTATTTTAAGTCGCTGTAATAAAACTATGTATGTAACAAACGTAATATGTTCCCACGGGATCTTAGACTAGCTAAGTATATAATAAAATTATATAGTGTAGTGATGTTACCTTTAAAAGTCTGTATTCTTCATCAGGCAGTCTTCTAGTGACAGTATAACCAGCGAGTACATAGCCAGCTGACCGAGGATCCCCGGTAAGCAACATTATATATGTCATCGTAATAGCAAGTTCAAAGACATAGTAAGAATATTGAATGTCACCAAAGTCAATGACGCCCGATATACGGTAGTCCGATTTGCTGAAATAAAAATGCATTATGCTAATTTCTTCAATTAACACAGTAAGTTGACCGCGCTTCTTAAAGTAAATAACCGTCGCCTGCCATGTACCCAAACGGAATTTTTAGCGTCGATTGCCCCGCGGGTCGAATGACATTAAACTGGCTCTTGAGACTAAAATGTTCATGAAAGACTACCAAATGTTATGATTTTTATGATTGCTAATAGTTAAACGATACAATGTTATCTTTTGTTTATTAAATTAAGACTCTGGTATAGCGTTATGTTGCGCTAAACTTTGAAATAGTGAAAAAGTCCGTCTTGTATTCATAGGCTCATATCTTAAAAATAAAACTTAACTCAAAGATTCTCATTGTTATTCACATCACTTATATAATCAAAAACAAAAATAATCACTAATAAACTGTTAGTTTATAAAATACCACAAAAAAACTTAACGAACTTCGACGCGACACACGCACAGTACTAACGGTCAGTTTGTAACTGATATATTTTTTGTTTTTTTCTATTGTCTGGTCTTATTTCTACGCATATTGTGTAACGGCAGTTAATGAGAAGCGAAATAGATAATACACATTATAATTTAAAAAGAAAGACATGCTTATATTTTCGATTGCCCGAGTTGAGACAGTACTATGGTATTACGTCAACCGGTAGTTGCACGGACAATAACGTCCCACTACTGGGTATAGGCCTCCTTACACATAGGAGAACAGGTTTATGAGCATAGACCCATCATGCTGCTCGACTGCGGGTTGGCAGGCATAGTACACAAGTGTGCTCTCTATTCCAACACTGTCATAATTTGATGAGACAGCAATCCGACACGACCAGAGATCAGGGTCAGGGCCTATAGCTTAACTTGCTCTCCGAGGCACGAGCGAGGAGCTCACCATCAAATTTTCAACTTTGGGAAAACACTGAAAAATTATTAACAATAACATGACATCGTAACAAGGTAGACAGGTAGTCTTACCTTAACAAAAATAAGATATTATTTATGTTTAATTAATTGCATGTATTATTAGATATAATCAGGTCAAATTGGAAATGTGCTGTAAATTCCAACACCTTCACCATCTTCACCAGCAGCTTTACAATTCACGAGTATATAATGACTTCCCTTATTCATGCATTCAAATGGTTGAGGTAAATTGTTTAGAAACGATGCAACAAGTATCATGCAATAATTGTGTGAGAGTTATTAGAAGCCGTAAGAATTGGAAGCATAACATTATAAATTTTTGTTATGTAAGCCCATGTAAGAATATTCCGGGTTTTTTTTTGATACTTACAATGGCTTACCTCATTACAATGCCATTCAATATCTGCTTGCAAACCCGCAAAACTGATGCATTTAGCGGCCTAACACATAAAATAGCAATTTTGAAAACATTAAATGAAGATTTTTGTAAATTGTTGATCCCTTTTCCGAACAATTGCGTAAATTCGCTAAGACAGATTGATCAATAAGGACACGTTTACTTTTTATTACTTGAGAATTTTGTTAAACATTAATATCACACTTGTAACGGATCTCGTATCTTACATAAATTGTAATAGACTTCTTTTTTGCATCTATATTTACATCTAAAATGTGACATATCTGAATTGAGTAATCAATCTGATAAAGAAATTTAGCGAAATATCCAATATTTTCAGTAACTCACCTTTCGCCAGGCTTTAGTGATACAAGAATATTCATTTCGTTAACATCACCGTGAATAACACCTTTTTCTAATTCATCATAACGTGGTACCACTGCATATTTGAATTCCTCTATTACCTATAAATACAACAATGATAAGGATAAAGTTAAATTATGGAACCAGTTGTCATTTTTCTTAACTGAGTATTTTATTAGTTAGGCTCCAATTATGAAAATCATTATCACAATATTCTTTATTCAAGTAGAATCTACTTTTGAATCGTCAGTAGTCTGTCCGTTGGCAGATCTACCACGGGTTCGGAAACTTGAATCCGCTGAGAAGAAACCTGGCGGTTACTTATTTAAGCTTTTAAGCTACGGCGTTAAGTTAGTTTTATTCAATAAATGGTTAAAAATAATGACCAGTGAAAGTTAAATGTACAGTAATGTACGCATGTTAAGCGACGTCTCAAATTTTGTAGAAAATAAACGGCTTTCGATACAATTTATACAAATTTTCTGTGAAATTAACCGTTTGATTAACTGAAAGGTAATAAAAATTTATGCAATAAAAAAAATGTTGTGTATCTTACAATGAGTAATATTTCGCTTCTGGGTGCAACTGGAATCAAGTCCAAACATTTATATCGTTTAAATAATCTTATGCGTTTTGTAGAGTATGTTTTGTTAAAACTATGCAGAAACAAATCAAAACTGGTTGCGGTATCTTATTAAAATTTGTCAAAAAGAAATCATTTGTCGGGCTTAGCATACATAAGCCCGACAAATGATTTCTTTTTTTGCTGTATATGTGAATATTAATCACGGATATATAAGATTACTATCCAATATATATTGCGACGGTACTGTGAGAATTGATGTTTCTTTGCATTAATCTCTTAGAGAAGCACGAGATCCTAATTGATATATTGCACGTATTGCTCTTCTTTGTAAAATAAATATTGTTTCATTTTCCGCCGCCTTACTTCATAACAGTATGCCATAAGACATAATGATATGAAAATAAGCGAAATACTGAAAAGTATTTACTTTGCACATTGAATAAAACTATTCTTAAATAATGCTCCTGCTTAGTTTCTATTAATGAAAATCAAGGTAAATTGACTTCCTGTAGTTGTTACTGTTTACCAGATATTTCTTTAAAATGTTTGTAGTACTAAACAATATCAATATCTATATTAGTTTCAATTAAAATTACCTCTTCAGCCAAGTCTAACTTTTCTGCGTCCTTGATCACATATTTAAACTTTTCCAATTCTGGGACCTTGCTCAACATCCAGATGTGCTCACGAGAGACCAAACCAGAATGGTTAAAATTCTGGAAAACGAAAATTTAATTCTTACGTCACAATATATTCATACAACAAAGTGGCAAAAAGAACGTGATAAGTAATAAAAAGAATAATATTAAAATTAATTCCCATGCCGCCTTTCTAGCACTGATTGGCCCTATTATTTTTTTAGTCAGCTTCTCATCCTATGAAGGTTGTACTAAAGAGATTGTTTTCAGCATGAAGATCGCCTTCGCACGCTTGATTATTTGCATAGTAATAAGTCTCTTAGTTGTGTCTCTTTGTATCTTGTATGCAATTAGAAGTTCTCTCTCTCATCACATAGAAAGATTATTTTCTTGAATTTGAATTTTGAATTGAAAACTTGTTTTATTACATTTACATTGTCAACTTACAGCTTAAGATAATTTACAATATCTTTAAAACATGAGCCAACTATTATGTAATTAGTAAAGGAATTTCAATCACTTTATGAATGTCTGTTATCTAACATTATAGATATGCCCGGTTCAGTTGAACCGAATCTCGTTTTTTTGGTGTTCTACTCTTATTTAAATGATTTTTTTAGTTTCATTTCAATGGTGGTACCGTTTTCAATGCCCACTGTTACTTTACACAGACCCCGCGTCTTGTTTAAATTTCTATCGTTAATAAATTACGTTTTTATACCTCCACTTATAATCAATTTTAATTACTGGTACAGCACCATGCATTGAAAGCTAACGTTAAAAATTTAAGGGTATCTTTCTGTCGTTGGGTTCATCGCAGCATTCTGCGGGCCTCATTGCACAGGCATCTTTCCTCGGGCATTTAGTAAATGCCCGATACTCTTTTTTGCCCGTAATTCATACGGGCAAAGAACCGCCGGCGACGCCAGCAGGTCTTTTCGGGTCAATTCCGAGGAGGGTCTGGCCCGGGTGTTGCCACTGCTACCGCGTCATCATCGCCGCTATGACCTACGTCTGGTGGTGGTGACAGCAGGAGCTCATGAGGCAGAGGACGCCCAATGTTTGCCAGTCTTTAATACTGGCTGGCAATGCCGTGAAGGTGAGTGTACGGAGACTTATCCGCCAGGCGAAACATACTCCTCGCAAGCTGGCAAACAAACACCTCCACGGTGGGCGTCCTGGTATCACAATGGATAACGTCAGTCTAGAGCGGAGCCTTCTGTGTAATGAGTTAAACAAGGTCGTGCTAGAAGGCGTATGAGTTGATTTTAATTTTTTATATCGCTTTGTTAATTACAGTAATCCTACTTAAACAATAGGTTTATTAAAATCTGATTATTGTTAGTGCAATTAATGCTTTAAGAAAACTACAATACCTTGCAACCTTGAATATGACATGAGACTAGCAGGCTATTATCATGTGTAACGAATATAATGCCTGTCCACAGTAAATTATCTAAATAACATAGGGCTATCAATTTCTCTGCTGCACTAAGTTTATTTAATTTTAAAATTTCATGCTAAACTATAAAACTTGAAACTCTATTGCCGCTCGCGTGACGAAGATTAGTCAAAAATACAAAGCAAGATTGACTGAATGACATATTGTATCTATAGTCAAAAACATATGGCAACATTTTGACATAAATACTCGTATTTCTTTTGCAAACCCCAAGAAAAACGAAAAAAGGAAGGTAGCAGCCTATTAACATCCCCTTGCTGGCCTCCTAACTCAAAGGAGAAAAGGTATTACAGCAGAGACCCACCACGCTGCTGCACCACTGGTTTGCAGCCTTCACATACCCTAGAACTACACAATGAGATATATAGGTTTCCTCACGATGTTTTTTTTTCACCAAGAAGCATAATGCTGGATTGGAATCATGCACGTAAATTTAGAACAAGTAATATAAAAAAACTCTACACTATCTAGCACGAAGTTCTAAAACGGAAAAGACAGAAAGAAGCCTTTACATTTTAGGAGAGCTTTCTGTTAAAGGCGTTAGAAGATCATAAAAAAATAAACTTAAATATTGGTAATACTTTAGCTATAAGTGAATAATAGTGGAAATGCCAGAATGAATCTTTCTTTCATCATGAAATGTGTTAGTTCTTTTAACTAATTTATATAGCACTTTCAAAAACACCTTTAACTTTTGAATTAGTTGCAATGATTTTGGCAATTAGAAAACTGAATGAAACATAAAATAACGTTCATTTCTTTTAATATAATAAAATTGTTTTAAAGTGAAACTTCCTTAGGCGCATGAGGGTGTAATTTTTACGGATGAAACGCGTGATTAGCGTCACGACAGTGTGCAGCGTTTTTATGCTCATTCGTTTGAAGGTTAGGTATTTTAATATACTATTTTGCATAAAATATAATATAAAATATTTCATATAATCTCTTTTCTAAATTTTAAAATCAAAAACAAAATTAATTGATAATTTGTATTGCCAAAAATCACGCCATTTGAGATTTCAATAAATTATTCGTATTAGTTTTCGACACTTTTAATATTTTAATGACTATAAAATTCACTACATTCCTAACATATCTTACTTTTTCCCACCCTCTAAGTCATGAAATCTAAAGATTTAGATTCATGTAAATATAAACAAGACTTTAAAAGTTTGCCACAGAGGTTTCACTTCTGACATGTGTACTTTGTACGTACGCACTTCTTAATAACTAAAACAGTTTTTAAGTTGTTTAAATGTTCTTTTATATTTACTAACAAATTATAGGACGACAAAAAATGTGTTAATAAAAAGTTACATACTATTTTATTTATATAAAATTATACATTTATATAATTATTATTATAAACAGACGAAGTTTTAAAAAGATCTCACTAATATTTAGTGTTTGTATAACTTATCTGACAACCCTAACCATTGAGATAATATTACGTATGGAAATAAACCAGGTTAACCGTTAGTAGTACCATATAATTTATACTGTAACACCTAAACATATGCGCGGTCAAGATATCTTTTACAGACTTCTAGACTTTTCATGTAAGGGTATGACTATAGATTTATCTATAAGTATATTATTCATGTTATAACGTCTTATAGATCGATTGTTGCCGGTTGCACGCACTGCAAAGCATGACTCATGATCATGTTCCGCTTCAGTCAAGCTTGCAAACGACAGCACTTAACAAGCGATAGAGAGGTGCGATCATCCTAATCTTTTGTTTTGTGACGCAACCATGTATCTTCCACTCTGTGCGTCCGAGTTCAATAGAAACAGCGGCAAAACAAATGTTTCAATTCAATTTAATTCACAAAAGTAAGCAATCCGTAAACCGTCTTTACCAACAACCAATTTATATTAAGTTAATTAGGTATTAATTGCGTTTAATTAATAATGATTATTTATTAATATAAGAAAGAGAGTATTTGCTATTAATTAAGTAATGTATATCCACATACGTACGAAAATTGTTTACGTAATTATTATTGCAATATCAAAACTAAATATTACAGAAACGATTGCTGTTACCAATCTTATAAATGTGACCTGTTTTGCTTTAGTTAATATCCATTAATCGTCATATTTTGTTTACACGGAGGTTAATTTTATATTGTTTAAAAATTTAAAATAAAATAATTAATTCTTCAGTATAAATGTCCTTCTGAATTTTATAGACAATCCATTATGTTTACTAATACAGGTTAAGAACATCTCTTTATTGATAAAATGCTAAATAAGTAACAGCAACAAACGTAAGAAATTTCATTACAGATATCCTGCGACGAATCGCACTCTTACTGTAAGCCGTTGAGGAGTTCCATTGATCATCATATTTAACATAATTACTTGACTATATGTACGTTACGGTAGATGAATGAAATATCCGGATAGCCTATAAAAGATTCTGCCGAGTATCGTTAATTTACTCCTAATTGACGATTTCCGTTACTTTGTTTAGGATCCGATGATCAAAACCTAACCAAACTGTCATTAAACAACCTTTGAAGTGTGTGCTTTCCAATAAAAAACGAATCATTGAAATCGTTTGCTTTAATGCAAATTTAAGCCTTATACGGTTTTCTCGTGGATGATCAGAACTGGACTGAAAAAAATGGGACCCTACGACAAACACCAACTTTCATTTAAAATAATAATCATTAAGATCGTTTCACCCAGTCGGAAGAAATAAGGTAACAGACATAAAAAAATACAGACGAATTGATAACCTCCTTCTTTTTTTCAAGTCGGTTAAAAATTGGAACAAGACATATGTAGGAGAGCATAAACTAATAGTAGGTTTTGAAAAAAAGACGCAAATCGTGTATGTTGTTAAAGGAACACATTAAAAATGTAGTTGAAAGAATAACATTTAATTTACACAAACCTGTAATTTATTATCCAAGTTGGCCACAAATTCTCCAAGCTGGTAAAAAAGTGTCTCAGAACGAGGTACGTTCTTCAGTAGCTCTCCAGGCACATATTCAAGCAATCTAACAACATGACTTTTCCCACTAATGTTTTCAACAGAGTGGAGATGACCAAAAACATTACGGATTGGTTTTGGACATGTTATTGAACGCGTGCCTGAAAATTTTAAAATTAATCAGTTTCAACACTTCCACTTGTCTATACAAACATAATATAGCTGAAGATTTTATTTGTTTGATTTAATACGCTACTGGAAGTCTTAGTGGGACACTTAGTTTTAGACAGCAAATTAATCGAGGATCTCTATAGGCTGTAATATCACGTTACGACTAATTCTAATAATTAATAATAAATGTTGCTAAAACTGAAAATTAATTCCTTTTGAGAGCTTCAGTTATCTGCGTAAGTGATTGAAGCTACGCAATAATCCTGTATGATAAAATAATTCACTTTATTAAGGTCTAAAAAATCTCCAAGGTGGCATAAGTCTTGTGTGAGGTAAATGCAACCGCTAATAACAATTTCAATGATATTAGTAATGGATTATATTTGTGGTTTCTAAATAGTGGCGTTATACCCGACATAAATGATTTGGGTCGTATTCACATTTAACTGCGAATTTAATATTGAAGTTCCAAAATTATGTGTGTGTAATATATTTGTGATAATAAATAATAAAAAGTGAATTGATATCTCAGTCATATTTATTAAGTGGCCAAAGCATTACCCAGGAAGAACGGCTTTAGGATTCCATTTAACCTAAAGGCACTTTTTTCGCTTTTTAATAATCCAAACTTTTCACAGATGTCTTATATTCGTCGTGTACATGATGATGAGGCAAAATATTATGCATATAAGATAAGTAAATAGTAATTTATCACTTGTTAACTCCAACAGAAAATTATATAGAGAGGCAAATTTAATTAAAAACACTTTTTTACATAAAGAGTCACCACTATCTGGCACGCAATCCTACTGAAAACTCCATTGCGGCTCAATAATAATTGTAATAAACAACAACAAATCCGTTGACGACACCAAAAATACCAACAAAATTGGTCCAGTCGTTCAGAAACGGTTCAGTGTTCAGTTCATAACAACCGCACATAAGAAATTATATATATAAAGATTGTATATCCATCTAATGAAGTATTCTGTGTAAACTCATTACAGGTATCTTCCATGGAAAACGTAACTAATATTAATTACCTACGTCATAAGATTACAGATGACGTATAGGTTAAAAATAATGTCTGTAAGAAGGCTATTTATTAGTAATATTAAAGTTTTTTTGTTTATTCGTAACAGGTCTTCGCTTGGCCGCAATCCCACCAGCTGTTAAGTGTTGATGCAGCCTAGGATAGACCGCGCTTGCCTAGGAGATGCCTATTCAGCTGGTAGTATAAATAAGCTAAAGTCAATTTCTACGCCATCCAAATTCTTAAATTCACTGTATCGAGACACTTTTTACGTCACATTTCAATAGATGGCACATGAAAAACTGTATTAACATCACATGTTTATCCACTTTGAGTTTTAAAAGCGTATTTATGCTTGAGTTGATCCAAAAGTGTATAAATATAAGTAGCAGTCCGTGAACGTCCCACTGCTGGGCACAGGCCTCCTCACTCATATAAGAGAGGGTTTTTGGACTATGCTGCTCCATTGCATGCACACGAGTACTCTCTATTCCTTCATTCAGATTATCCGATGTGATGGGAATCTGACACGACCGGAAAAAGATCAGTAGTGTATACTAAATGTAAAATATTGAAATATAACTTACTTAGGAAATTCATAATTTCGTTCTGTGCTTCTACAACACTCAAATTTTGAGAATCCATAGAATTCATGATTTTCAAGACGTATCCATCAGGACAATGGTTAGTAATCAAGGGATTTTTAACGTTGGGGTCTTCAATGATTTTGTAGTTCTTGTCATCATAGCCATTAAGTTCCACAAGTTCGAGCACTGAAATTCCGTAGAGTCTTTCAGCTAGCAATTGTACACCATCATGGTCGATGAGAGGTCTAATCACTGCTCCAGGTTCAAGGACCAGGCTCCCTTGCTGTGTCATCTTCGTTTCCAAAAAGTTTGCTAAATTATACCTGGGATAGAGAGGTTTTATGTGAATTATACTACCATATTGTGTCTAAAACCTCATTTGACAATTATATTCGATGCCAATAACGTAGAATATAAAGAAAGCAGTGAGGCTGAGTAATCTCCAATAGCTCTATTGCATTTAAATCTGCTTGAAACTCTAAAGGCTAGCAAGGTGTTTTAGTAGTTAAATACCGTGTTACTCGAAACTTTTTCTCCAAGTAGGCGAAAAACCTTTTAGAATATTTTGAAGTCGTAAAAAAAACCTTAGCTAGATATGGACTGAAGCTTACGTAGAACAATAAGGCGATTCAGCAATTTTTACGTTCGCGAGTAAATTTTCCAAGGAGTACAAATATAGAAAATCTTACTTTGTAATTTATTGTAGCTAATCGTCGATGTCTTCCAGATAACCTTAAGGCGACGGAGATGAGTGATGAGTAAAGTGACCATACATACAAATAACAAATAGAATATGACTACATATATAATACAATATATAAATAAAATATACACGAGTTTATTACGTTTAAAAACAATAACGTGAGGCACGTTAATGGATTTAGACAAAATCTTACCGCAACGCAAATATTGGCCACCAAAAGAGTTCGAGTGATTTTTCATTTATTGTTTTCTTATATGAACTGTATATTGCAATCAAGACAAAGTACTGGGGTAATTTTTTGTACATTTAAAAGCTGATGTTAAGAAGAATCATTAAATGTGTCAGATAAGAGCGTTTACTTTAAATAAAACTGTTAAAATTGTAAAGTAAACAAGTACGAATTATTGCATTTGACACGGCTATACTTATAGTTTTTACAGTTTTAGTTATATAAACAAACTTATCTAACACATTTAAATACACTTTTTATTATCAGCTTTTAAATGTAGTAGAAAATACCCCAGTACTTTAGCTTGCTTGCGATATACAGTACATATAAGTAAACAATAAATGAACCCACTACCTTTTTTGGTTGCCAATTTTTGCGTTTCGTTCGGATTTTGTCTAGATCCATTATGAGGCAAATTATTGTTTCTATAACCTTGTGTATATTTTATATATGTACTCTATTTGTCATTTTACGCACCACTCATCTCATTTTCCATAAGGACGTCTGGAAGAAATCGATTCTTAGCTATAAGACCGCCTTTTGTACATTTGCTTGTGTAATTTGTAATATGAATATTATAATTTGTAATTCTGTTCTTTTTAAGATGTACTGTATGTAATAAAGAATTTTGTTATTAATAAATAGTCATTATGAATTAAAGCAAAAAATATCACCGCTAAGGCTTTTTTTAAATTTAACCATTCACAAACTACAGTTGTCATTGGGTTTTATATAAATATATCTTCTATATTAAGATATGAGGTTTTTTATCGAATTAGATTCAAATGAAGATCGAGCGTAATCGGTATCTCACTAACAATGACCCTGAATGTACAAGCAGATATAGTTTACTCAAAATGGTAATAAGAAAAGATCTTTTCTCTCGATTACTGCGATATACTAGTAGTGTCAGTAAAGTATGACATGAAAAAAATAACTTATCTAAACAGATTCATGGAACTTTTATCAAAAAGTTTCAGATATAAAGACCTAGCGTAATCGGTATCACAATAACAATAACCTCGATTGTATAAACATATATAGTAATTAATTTAAAATGTTAAAAAGAAAAGAAGTGTTCCCTCGATTACTGGTATACGTCCACAATGTCAGTTAGTAAAGTATGTGAAATATATTACCTACGTCAAATTGCCATGAAATGAAAAAAATAACTTATCTAAATAGTTTCATATGTAAACTTGTAAAATAAATAATCTTACATCGCAATAGTTACTTTTCGCTGTTAGGCGGTAAACATTGCCCTCTGTCGGCAGTTTTACAAAAGCATCATCACATGATTTGATAGTTTATAGTTACATTATACTATAATGAATTAAATAACCATATATCATTAGGTAAGCGACTCATTTACACTTGTTTATTTAAACGAATTATATATACGTTATAATATTTAACAAAAGGAGGTATATTCTTCAAATAGTTATAAAAAGACAATATCATTATTATTTTAACCTGTATGTACCAGTAGTATATTATATAAAAATAAATTTAATCTTACTTTATCTGTTAAAACCGACAAATAATTGAGAAAAATGTAAAAAAAATCCTATTTATTACTTTAACTCAACGTAAAGTTTATTTATTTACGAATTGAATGAACAATTTTCAATAACACAAAATGTTTGAAGCACAAAGCAATTTTGTTTTATTATTAACACATAAAACAAGTACACAAATTTGGTGATTTAAATTTAAATAAACTCAAGACTCACCACTGCTTTGTAGCACGTCTAGAGATGAACTATTCACGTTAACGACAATATAGAAATACGCTCTACAAAGATGACAAAGGAGAGAACTGATAACGTACGGTGATAAGAATAACAAAAGATACCATAAAATTTTCGTTTTTACTTTCATAGATGCTGTTTTAAGATAATTTGTAATATCTTCTTATAAAAAAAAACCTGCTTATTGTGCTCCTAAATACTTATTTTTACGACGCCTCTATTAGCTTCGTCTGTATCTTGGATATTTAGTCAATTAAAAGGTAAGATTAACTTTGCACACTTATTAAAAATTGATGAAAATTCAGTAATAAAAAAAGTGTATCCAATTTTTTTTGCGGGACCCTCAGGATACGTCCCCGTGAGCGTTTAATTTACAAACTCGCTGCCTTCTTTTAGTTCACCAGAATTTGTTACAAAATTAAATACAATGTGTTAGAAGACCCCTCCCGAAAACGAAGACAGTCGCTAGTACTAGCTGCGAACACGTCTAATCGTATCGTATCGTATCTAATTAAAGGTATCGGACGTAAACAATTGATTCTGATTAAAAAAAAAAATTTGAAACGTTTTATTAGTACTATTAACGCTCCATCATGTGAGTACAGTAAAATAAAACGATAGTTTAAAAATAATTCATTTTTTCTTTTACTGTACTAAGAAAAACCAGCAATGAAACACAAAATTAAAAATAGGTGACGTCTAGCCCGGGTCAACGACCTCTAGATGCCCGCGCGGCCACCACTAGCTGCGGGGATCGATCATTTCTTTTTTATTTTTATATTCCTTTCATTTCATAGTATTTTCAGATTAACCTAATCTTAACTTATGTTGTGGCTACCTTAAAAAGTTGCACACTTCACCAATTTCTAGATGTAAGTTTTATATTATAAATACATTAAGTTTAGTAAGTACTGTTGGTCCTTAAATAAATAAATAACATAATGTTGTGAAAATAACTGTAATAAGCTAGCCTGGCAGTTTTTATATCCGTTGCAAGACGGTTATTTTAAACTACGTAAGCTAGCGAGCTAGCCTACTTGACTATTGATATAAACCTCATTGATAATTGCAGAATATTTCAACTTTTGTATCGCCGACATTTCTCAAACCTGAGATGATCCACATTTTACAATCATTCAGTACGATGATGGAGATCGTGTATGTAATAGCAACATATTTTTATAGATTGGTCAACTACCTATTATATTCGTGACATTGCAGTTAACAAGTTGCCGACGAACTGTGAGCAGACATGTTTTATTTGTTAGTACCAATGTAAATTCTAAAATAACAATTCTCCATTTATATGACTACATGATAAGTTTTTTTATTATGTACATACGACTGCTGAAATGGTCAGAGGTAACTATGTCTTTCAATTTTCTATACAACGATTTTAACGCAAATTTTTGCATGGAAGCAAATCTTTTTTTGCTGGAGCTTGCCAAGACCGAAACATTTCAACATTAGAAAAAGCAAGTTCTTAAAACTGCCCTTTCGGAAATTAAAGCCGGGGCAAGTCTAGTGATCAGCATGTTCGGCTACAGATATGAGGTCCTGGTCCTGCGTTTGATCACTATCTGGTCATGTTGGATCGTCATCACATCGGGGTATGAGAGTGAAGTAATCGAAAGGCACTTGTGTACTATGCCTCTCAAGCCCTATTGTAACAGCATGCTGAATCTATGCTCTAAAAACCCTCTCTCCTATGAGTGAGGAGGTCTTTGCCCAGCTGTGAGACGTTAATGGACAGTTACTACTTATGTTATCTTATCTTTATCTTATCTTAAATATAATTTTATACTCTCTTAGTAATTGTTACTAAAAAATAAATGAAATAGAAATTTATTGATGCTTTTCTTTAACTTAAGCTCAAACTTTGTTCTCGGCATTCAGTTCTACCCTCCTGAAAGCTTATTTTTCCATTTGTAACGAACCCTTACTGTACGGAGACATTTTGGTACCGCTAATTTTTCAAGTCGTCTTTAGATCCATTTATTTCATTTACTTCAGTCACTTTGCCTGGTGTATCATTCAGTTATTATTTTCGACCATTTCCCCTTCTATTCTCTTTTTATGTGTCCCGACCATTGCCATGTGTCAAACTTGTACAAATATCTGTTTTTTATCTAGTGCTTAGTTTGTTAAGCTACTCACTTATTGGGACATTGATGTGATTGGTTTGTAGTGGCAACACAACATTTATTTACATTTATACACTTTCATATCGTAAAACCACATCGTATCGTCATACCACATCGCATTACTAGTGACCCATGTCGCGTTACTGGGGACTCCCATCACTTTAGGTTGATATTGGGCTTTTTGTTAATAAATTTTCGGTATTTGCCCAAAATTATCAAGTTCGTGGTAAGCTGCACTACCGTGTCTTTAGAGCATTTTAAGCGATAGGTCCCAATGGACCATTAAAGTCACAGAATCGAGACTGCTTGAACATACACTGCAACATTATATATCTGCACAAAATGGCTACAACTTCAATATGTACTTGCCTGCTATTGCCGTAATTTAATTTGGAGGATAGTTAAAAGCAGCATACCAAATAATTTTTTTTATGTTTTAGCATTAATGTTTCATATGCATGTATATTTACATAGAATTGATACGTTATCACTTTATCAGTGATGTACGAGATTGATCTTGTTTTATGTAAACAATATATAAATTTATCGAGTATGACTAAATATTCCAATCGCTGATTATATGATCACATGATCCAGCTTAGTGTTTTCATGAGGATATTCACACATATATATTTATACTAGCTAATGAGTGCAACTTCGGTTACGGTACGGTTTTTTTTTACAATTAAAAAAATTTTCCTCGTTTTTTATTTCTTTCTAATATTTGTTTTGTATTTTGCGTTTAGATAATTTTATTAATGTAAATGGAAATTATTTTATTTTATGATCTCTTATAATATTTTTTTAATGGTCACTACAAGAGACAGGCGGTATAGAATAATTTCGACATTGTTTCATTTAGATAATTTTATATTCTAATTTTGCAACACCCTGACAGGGTTTCACTTGTAATTAATGTTACTTGTTGAATGTAATAAATAAATAAATAAAATTCCTATATGTATAAGTTGGAAAAAATCCAGCAAAATGAAACATATTTATCAAAATCGGTTAAATAGATTTAAAGTTCAAATACTATGACAAGGAATATTTATGCCTACGGGCTGTTACCAGCGGTGTCACCCGCGTAGTTGATCCCGTGGAGTTATGGCTAAAATGATAATTCATCGGATCGAATTTAACATAATAAGGAATAATACAGATTTATGAATAATATGTTTTGATTATTGTCGGCACTTTTATTGACTTTTAAAATGTAAAAAAAAGTAGTTATAGTGGTGTAACTACAGTAGTTGGACAGTACAAATATCGCGGACTTTTTTGTAGATATTAATACGTTCTATAATATTGTAGAACATTTTTTGTTCTATTATCAATAGTTTTCGAAGCGCACGCGATGACAGATTTTTTGTGACTAATTTTTTCACACCTTAGACTACATTAATGCATTTTTATTAGGGATCCCTATTTTTATAGAGAAAGTAATATAGCCTATGTCACTCAGGGAAAACGCAGCTTTCTAATGGTGAACATGTTTTTGAAATCGGTTAAGTCGTTTTTGTCTGAAAGTTACAAACTTTACAAACCTTTTTGCTTAATGTCGTGCGTCAAATGTTCACATATGACCGGTATATTTGGTTGGCAATTATACCGCAAGAATCATTTTATACAATTGTATAAAAACTGAACCTTTCAGTTATCAAAACAAGTATAACATATACCTGGTACGTTATCATTGTTTGTGTTTACAAAAAAAAACAGAACACGAAGGAAAATTGTATGATGCGTGATCTATCATGTATGATGGGAAGATAAGTGGGTCGACGAACTACGTATAGCTATAAATAACATAATGCACAATGTTTGTCCTCTACACTTACTGTAGATATTTTCAACCTTGGATGATGTTATTTAATTGTGAAATTACATTTCAGACTGAAGTTATAGTGTAAAATAATATTAAAAAGTTGAGTTTTATACTAAAAATAAGAGGTACTCTATATATATATATATATATATCAAAATGTACTTGTATCTGCGTAGATACCTTTAAATTTAAGGGGCTAATGATATGCATCAAATAAAGCCAAATGTCATTATTCTTCCATTATATTTCAAAGTACATCCTTTATTTAATTGAATGTGTAATAATCAAACTTAATTTAGATACGAGTTACTTTAGTATTTCATTTGTTTCACATAATATACGATATATTATGTGAAACAGATGACACACCATAATTTTGATAAGGAAACTAGGTAATTTTAGCTTAACAGCTTTAATTGTTACTAATATTATTAATGCGAAAGTGACTCTGTGTGTCGCGCTTTGACGTCAAAGCTACTGAACCGATTTTAATGAAATTTAGTACATGGACAGTTTAGAGCAGTGTTTCTCAACATGAGGCCCACGCCCCACAGGGAGACAATTTGATAGGTAAGGGGGGCAATTCACAATCGGGGACAAGGATTGATTACATGTTCTGAATTTTAACTAACGACATTTTGATAAAAAAAATATCATTTATATTTCTTAAAAAACCCAATCAAATTGTAAAGTTAACTTTTAAAATGATGTATGGGGGCATATAAATTTTTAAAAATATTAAGGTGGGGCATGTTCAAATCAAATCAAATCAAATCAAAAATATCTTTATTCAAGTAGGCATATTACAGCACTTTTGNTATATATATATATATATCAATACCTTTAAATTTAAGGGGCTAATGATATGAATCAAATAAAGCCAAATGTCATTATTCTTCAATTATATTTCAAAGTACATCTTTTATTTAATTGAATGTGTAATAATTAAATTTAGATACGAGATGACAAAGGAAATTATTTAGTTACTAAAGCGGGACGCTTTAGTATTTCATCTATTTCACATAATATATCGTTACTCACCATAATTTTCATAAGGAAACTAGGTAATTTTAGCTAACAGCTTTAATTGTTACTAATATTATTAATGCGACAGTGACTCTGTCTGTCGCGCTTTGACGTCAAAACTACTGAACCGATTTTAATGAAATTAAAGAGGTATTTCTCAACATGAGGCCCACGCCCCACAGGGAGACAATTTTACAGTTAAGGGGGGGCAATTCACAATCGGGGACAAGGATTGATTACATGTTTTGAATTTTAACTAACGACGTTTTGATAAAAAATATCATTTATATTTCTTAAAAAACAAATCAAATTGTAAAGTTTAAAAGTTATTAAAATGATGTATGGGGGCATATAAATTTTTGAAATATTAAGGTGGGGCATGTTCTAAAAAATGGTTGAGAAACATTGGTCTAGAGCAGCGGTCGGGGAATTTTTTTAATTAATACCTCAAAATATTTTTGTGTAAGTTGATATTACCCCATGGCAAAGAGCAAAAAAAAAACGAGATCGCTTCTTTTTAGCATCTTTCTTTATAGACCACATGTTAATTTTGAAAAGAAAACAATAACTAAAAGTTTAATTTAATCATTTATCAATGTTATACCTAGTAATAATAACGGTAATAATAGTAATATATGTAATATACAGCGGAGGATAATAATCGCTCCAACAGAAAATATAAGTAAATGATAATTTCTTATTATTTTATAATTCATATGATAATTTTCTAGTTTAAATTTTATATATAAAGCTTTTTTAATTGAAATGTTTTTTTTCGGAGAAATAAAAGAATAGATTATATATCAAACAGGAAGGTTTTTTTTTAAGAATGAAGCTTTAAAATTATGTAATATATATATATTTCATTTCATAGCCTTTAGATTTTTAAAAAATATCTATCATTTTCGTCAAAAAAGCGAATTTTTTTCCCCATAAAAAATAATTTAAATTAAAAAATATTTTCATAGAGGCTTTATATAAAATTTAAACTAGTTTTTTCGTCTAATAATACAAGAAAAATATCATATGAATTACAAAATAACAAGAACTTATCATTTACTTCTATTTACTGTGAGGGCGAATTCTTTTTCCTCAATTCTATATAACAAATTGAGGTACAATTGAGGGTTGACAATTTTGGGTACGGTAACAAATAATGATAATGGAAAATATTAACAGGTTTATAAAATAGCAAATTAAAAGTATATACTTTTTACTCACAAAAGTTTAATTTTTACCCATTTGGTGTAGTTTACTAGGGTTCCCCGACCGCTGGTCTGGAGCATCAGAAAATACAATAACTTTGTGTCGTGAAGCACTGCAAATAGCATATTAAACTATTTATAGGTATGTGCTTTTTGTATAAAATAATTAGCCCAAGTTATTAAAAATGCTACCCAATAATACGCGGAAAAAGTCGCAGGCACAGCTAGTAACAATATTTTTACGTCGTATATCATTAAATAAATGTCATGTTGGAAAAATTATTTTAGACTTTATATATGGTAACGCCATCTAACATCACTACAGAAAAACATTCAGTGAAATTCCCAGTAGATGGCAGTAGCTTTTTATTAAAGTGTACTAGCTACTCGGCAATAGGTGACTGAATAAAAACTTCGAACTATATGATAATAGATGGCAATGTATTTTATATTTAATGTTTATAATGAAAACTTTTGAATTTTAGAATTGATAAATTCATTCGATGTAATGGCAAAAACCTTGTTTTACAAACTGCACTCTATGCCACCAACTAGAAGATGTACATCTTCTTCTAGAGTGTATTATAAAGACAATCACTGAGGACTCGTTATGGTCTAAATCAGTGTTTCCCAACTTGGGGCCCACGCCCCACTTGCGGACCTTTTAATAGTTAAAAGAGGGCAATTTAAAATAGGGATCAAGGGTCGTACTAAATTAATAAAAAAAAGTTATTAATTTATTTTGATATTGAATTCAGTTTTACATTATACGTTTTAAATTTTTTTACGATGTTTTTTGATTACGATGTCATTGTGATTTTTTTCCTAAAGACAATCATTGATATTTCTGGAAAGAGCAAATCAATTTTTAATAGTTAAAAATTATATTTGGGGGCATATACACACATACAACAATGCAGACACACAAAACTGGTTTGCATCATTATTTAAGTTTGCTTTACTCTGTTATTTTTTATTTATGTAAATACACGTAATCTGTCATGGCCTTTTTAAAATCTAAAATGAACGTAAAAAAATAAACTTGTACGCCTTTTGAATACAAATAGAAATAAATAAAAAAATTGGAAATGTTAAGGTGGGGCATGGCCTAAAAAAGTTTGGAAAACAGTGGTCTTTTTTCCAAAATTTCTTAAGAAAAAATAAATTTCAATATAATATATAAAAAACTTGAAAATCAATTATAAAGAAATTAAACAGTAGCTACCCGATTTTTTGTTGCAGGGAAATGTCTTTATAGTGTGGTCCCGACCCAAGGGTTAGGATGTGGGACTCGGCGAGCATTAAGGCCTCGCAAAATCTTATAAAACCCAGCAGAGTCCTCTTCATCTACGAATGAGGCCCCAGTGGTTGAACTTTCGCATCCATCCCTGATGTCCTGAATGAGTCGTATTGAGGATGTATGGAAGTGGGAGAATTTACGCAAACTGGCGCTGCCTTGTGTATGCATCAAAGCATCCATTGCAATCTCCCTCTGTCGTTATCTGCCATAGTATGTAACGATGCGTCGATAGCAGCACCACACTCTTGGCAGGCAGCTGACTCCTCGTGACCAAATCGGTGCAGGAACTTTCCGAAGCTGCACCAATTTGGAGTGAATGCTCCAACCCAAGCTCTCCGGAAAGCCATTTTTCCAGTATGCAACCTCGCATTACGATTAAAAACAAAACCTTTGAGGATGAAAAATACTTCACAACCTAAGTCAAGCTTGTGTAAAGAAGTTTTACTTCAATAACAAGATGGTGTTTCATTCGTTCCGGAGTTGATGTTATAATTGCTATAGGTAATTAGCTTACAGACCGCGCTGCGCTAATCCTGGACACGCGACACACTGAAGATTTAAATAAGGCATTACTAGACTACCGGCGTTTAACATGCTGCGTGTAAAAAAACGATTAATCTCTACAAAATTCAAATTCTCCGTTGATCTAAATGTCACAGACCGATAACAGGCAGTAGCGTTATCTGTGAGAGGGGGTCAGTACTGCGATCACCAACCCACCTTCCGAGCGTGGTGATTATTGGCATGACCACTGACACACAGCAGCAACGGCCAACAGTCCCGGGCAGCCCCACTATTCCTAGCTCTGGCAGCGGTTATGGTAACGGCGGGGCAGGGGGTGCTAAGAATCTCCGGAAGAGATTCAACTGCCAACCCCAACAACTTGGGGCGTTAAGGTGCTGGAGTGGTGACTCCGCACCGGAAGGTGCAGTGTAGCAAGACCCCCCACAAGGTGGACCGACGACATCTATTAGGTCGCCGCTAGTAGCTGGAGCCAGCCAGCGCAAGATCGGGCCTTGTGGACATCATTAAGTGAGACCTATGTCCAGCAGTGGACGTCCATAGGATGTTACTAAATAATTGTCAACAAATAAATCGTAAAGACAGTCGCTACGTGTTTATGGCATGTCGGCTGATCTCGTGTCCGTACACTAACAAAAATATTCATTATATACTATATATAACCAGAAAATGACCCAAACAATGTTGTGATTAAATTAGAATAAATACTATGTTTTTGAATAAATTTAATAATCATAGTTAAGCCAGAACAAAGTCTGTCGGGTCAGCTAGTTTGTAATAAAACTTAAACAATTATGAGAACAATTATGGCTATATAATAAAATAATTATCAGTGCTTACTTCTTATAAAAACAAATATAAATCTCCGTTTTATAAGTGTAGTTATATAGCTTTGTGTATCGATATTACCTCTAGAATCGTCTGTATTATAACTTAACTGCTTTAAGAGCGAAATTATATATTTGTGTTTGGATTTAACGGAGCACAATACAGATTGTAGACAGACTAAAAAGCAGGCATCTGCTTTTTAAAATTTTACAAAATATGGTGTAAATGTAAATGTGAATTTCCATCTTTTAAACTAGATTGAAATATAATGTAAACGCAGCGCTTCAAAGACGCTACTTAGATTCGGAAAAGGATCGTCTGAAAGCTCTTGCTTGAATCCAAAACGAGTAGGGTGAAAAACGATTTTTAATTTGTTTTTAGCGTCAAGAGGTGTGCTTGTGACAGAGGGATATTATTGACCCCTTGCTTTATAAAGTAACTGAATAATATAAGGGCTTCAATTTCTGACCAGGATTAGGGTGTTAATCAATTATTTATTAATTGCCGGACGTGAATGTACAATCACGGCTTCTCTAATAAAATCCAATCAAAAATTCTTCATTCATGTAGGATTTTACAACGCTTTGATCAATGAATATCGTATGAGTTCCCACATTATTTCCAATGTACGACCTGAATAAAGGTCTGTAACCAAAAACCCTTATCTAAAACCTTAATTTCACAAAATTATATGGTCAAATACTATAATGTAACAATAGAATAGAATAGAATATACTTTATTGTACACCACAACATTATACAAATAATACATGAAACAAAGCTTAGCGAGTAGTACAAATAGGCGACCTTATCGCTTATTAGCGATTTCTACCAGGCAACCTTAGGTTTAGAGAGATTATTTAAAGTAAGAGGGGTAGGTGGTGTTCGTTAAAAAATATACACATACATAAAAATAATTCTACATACTAATACATATACGTTTACATACATAAAATCCGCACAATATATACATTATAAATCAATACATAATATACATATTAAATAAATAAAACCAAGTACAAATAGTCGTCATCACTAAAAACATAATGAAAGGTAGTGATTCTTTACTTGTTTCTTGAGTATGTCCAATGACATAGATTCCCTTATACTCAGAGGTAACTCGTTCCATAATTTTATAGCCTGAACCGTGTAAGATTCCCCATAGAACTTTGTTTTATGCGGCATAGACCTAAGTTTCAGGTCACGAGAGGGTCTTAAACACCGTCCATCAGAATCGTAAAATTCAAATTTATTATTAATAATAATCGACTTAGACCACAAAAACCTGGGGAGTAAATCAATCGCATTTATGAAATAAGATCTATTCATGTTGATGCAATAATTTGTTTTACAAAAACGATCTTTTATCAGTATTTTTAAATATAACTTCATTAGATGTAGGTATTATATTTAAAACGAAAAAAAGTAAATGCTCTCTTTCTAAGCATCGTTGCAACTTATTTTGTATATAGGCGATACTTTCTCAATCGAGCAAATAAGCCATTTCGAAGATTACTCCGTTGAAACAAACACTGCACTGGCAGAAAAAAACAAAAATTTTTTAGTTATTTCAAAGCACGCCTATTATGTGCCAATATCTTACATTATTAATATTTAACACATATACAGCTTCCTTTGAAAGTAAAAAGAATAATTAAAAAAGAAAACCTCGAAATAACTGTCGGCGGAAATCTTAAATTGAATCCAAAAGCCGTATTCAAAAGGAGACATAAATATTTGCTTTACAATATGTTAGTAAGAGAGGGCCATATGTTTCAGAGTACAAAGCAAGTAATTGTAGACAATGGAAGCTGAAAAAGACGTTTCCTTTAACAAGATTTCTATCTCCAAGTGTTTTGCCTCAGGACTTATATACAAAATTAACAATCCCCCCTCCAAAAACGTTTATAAGTCTTATTTTAATAGTGCCACGGTAGAAAATCCAGTAATAACATTATAACAAGTGCACGAATTTATATTGCAAAGTGGAAGAGACTTTGTGAACGTATGCGAAGCGTAAAACAAGGTTTGTCAAAGTATAATTAAGGTCCAGTTAAAGTTGAGCCGCGTTATAAGGTCTCTGCTGAATAATATTAGATCTGTGCTATGGTTGTATTTGAAAACGTATTTGATGTCAAGTTGGACGAGTGTTGATCAAAGCACTGCTAAAATGACTAAGTAATTTCTTTTTATTATAAATAGTACAAGATTTCACTTTTTAATTCCTTGAAGTATCAAGTATCAAAATTACTAAATTCTAACATTACTTGTGTAAAAGAAGTAATGTTAGAAGCAAAATAATACATATTGTAACCATCAAAACTATCTTTAAAAGAGGAACCGTTCAGTTTCTAGGCGGTTTCTTCAGGCAACATTCCGAACCGGTCCTAGAGTTGTTACCAACGGGCATACTACTGACGATTCAATAGTGTTTTTCGACCCTGCTTAAATAAAGAATAATATTTTTATTTTGATTTTGAATATGAATTATATTTGTTAATACTTATATTATTATATTACTCTTTTGATTTAATCTACCTACTCAGTTAATACATGATACTAAGGTACCTATTTAAAAACAACGAGTGTAGCTTAGACAACACCACTGAAGAGAAACGTGACATAACTGGATCATTCTATATTTACCTACTTATACCACCCTCTCAACTTCCGTTCGACTTTCCCAATGACACTTTTCGTAACGTATTAACAAGTTTACTCCTCAAGTCAAGCGCACACAAAGAGGTTTTTACTTCAAAAACTCTTTTGTTATTTCATTTGATTTTCGTTAAAACTTCAATTTATTATAAATACCTTAACAATATTAATAATTTGCGTTTAGAGCTTAATATTTCTTTTGATGAATTTACTACACGTTATATCTAAAGCTTCTTTTGAGACTCATTTGCGCGTCTTTAGTTTGAAAACCACTAGAGTTATTAAATCAATGTTTTTCCTGTATGACACTTAATGAAATTAAATTTGTAAGCGCTTTAAAAGTTAATCTTTGTTGCCATTCGATTGTATATTATTTAATTTAACTCGTACGTGTCAGTGAATTAAGTATCGGTTAGTGAGAAATGCGAGTATAAAAGATATTCCCCCAGCAATGCGAGTGATAGATGCTTACAATTTTTTGAATAGGGTTGGATCGACCTAAGAAAGTCCTGTTAAATGGTTAGAGAAATGTACTAATACTCCTTTTATTTATTTATCAGTTATAGTAATGTTAAAATTGCTTATTAAAATAATACTGGATACAATATTCGCCCAGTGATATTGGTAAAGCAGAATCTTAGCGTTTATGTGTATAATATTACCTTGTATATAATAATTAACTTAAAAAAGGATAACTTTTTTAAGAATTTCAAATATCCGTAGAAATCTTGCTAAGAAGTCACGGCAAGTTGTTTGATATATGTTTTCCAGAAGTACTAATCCAAAAAGTGACCTAAGTAATTAAAAGATCCTCTTCGTTGATGTGTAGGTTAAATATGTTGAAGATCATATTAATTCTTTAGTTAGAAATGTTATCATTTAAAATTAAAAAAATGTTTTATAAATTTTCAAGTACCACCCCTATTCCTATATCAATAACTGACCCCCGGGGGCTGTTAAAAAGAAATAAAAAAGTAATAAAACGCAAGGCACAATAAAAACCACAAGAAGGGTTCTACCCCCATCTAACCTCTTCAACGTAAGAATATTTTCTGAAACCGCTACTATTTGCATAATTGGTGTAGCCGGTCATTTTTTAGCAGTACTAACCACAGAAAAACTTAAAAATTCCGAAAGCAAAATGACAGTCGTTTAGTGACCTCTTAATGTGAATAGAAGCACATACAGGAAAGCTTCAAAATAGAGTTATCAATAACTTTAATAAAGGTGGAAATTAAAGCATATGATTTTCAGTTTCTTATTATCATTTTAATTTGGGCAATAAGTTAAAAAAATAAATTAAAAATACTTTAAACTAAAAATATACTCATTTTAAGACGTAAATATTAATATCAGCATGTTGCTCTTCGTGTATTTGTATGTTTTTGCAATATATCATGTAGCAAACACACGTTCACTAAGTGAACTGCTATAATCATAACAGAAAGCTTAAAGCACAACCTGCCTCGTCATGTAAGAGTAAAGGAAAGCTAAAACAGTGGTCGGTGCGATCACAGGCGCGGAGAGCAGAGCGCTTCAGTAACCAGAGACGAACTTCGAGACACTAATAAACATTTATCGACAATGATAGAAATAAATAATAATAGCACATTTTTACGCTACATAAATTACATATAAAACATCCAACAACATAATATTATTAAATCTCACTTGTTTGTGGTAGAAGTAATTAGGGAATAGCCAAATTTAAGGAAAACAGTACATTAAAATGCTTTTTCTATATGTAGCTATTTGTTTTAAGTAACTTTTCGTTTATAGAGATTGCTAAAAAAATAAAATGAGTCAGATATATAATTAATGTGACAAATATAATAATATTTATATAACAACACACTGCCCTTTTAAATTTTTAATAAATAAATTTAAAATGTGTATTCGTCACGAATGTTGGATTTTCCTCATTCCCAAAAACTCAGATAAAAGTACTGATAAATATGACCTTTTTTATTACAAGATACCTTTCGATTATAAGAATAACTAGATAAATTTGTCCCTGGTGATATCTTGTATTCCAAAATTTTGGTATAAATTTGATACTACGATGGTATGCTGTATATTTCATAGCAATTAAATGCTGCATGGATTGCAATAAGTACTAACAAAATTGATATATGTATGTACATTCAACGTATAAATACTTAGGAATAGTACTAAACAAATCAGTAAGAAAAGTTATGCATACACATAGTTATCTAAATAAAAAAAATTAAAAGTGCGTGCGTATGAAGTACACGTAAGAAGTGAAACTTCTTTGGGAAACCAATTTTTAAGTCTTGTTTATATATATTTCCAACAGTTTGAGGAAGATATGTAGGAATTTAATGAATTGTCATAAAAATATTAAAAGTGTCGAAAATTAATACAAATAATTTATTGAAATCTCAAATGACTAATTGCAAATTAAAATGCCACGAGTTTTTTGTCAACATTAGAAATTAATAATTAAATTTTGTTTTTGAGTTTAAAATATAGATTTAATTTATATATTTTTATTTTATATTTTATTTAAAGTAGTATATTAAATTATTAAACGAGAAGTGGCAAATTAAAATGCCACATGTTATTTATAAATATTAAAACTACCTAACCTTCAAAGGAATTAGCATAATAAACGCTACACATATTCATGACGCTAAAAAATAAAAAAAATAATCATAACGCGTTCCATCCGTAAAAAAATTACCCTCATGCGCCTAAAGAAGCTTCACTTCAATTATTCTATCTGTGTCTGTTATGGATCATCCAACCGAGATGTCTCAGATCTGTTTTATCCGAAAGTCAATAATTAAAGGATGATACGACTACAGATTGTTTTAAAATTTTGCAGATATCTTTCGCAATGCAGATGGCCACTAATTGTAAGTACGGTTTCCCCATATTTTCGCGGGATTGAAAACAATGCGAGTGACAACACGGGTACTGTTGAGAGTTAAGTACCACAAGCAGCTTTTCAATGATATTAATTCCGTCCCTGTATTGCCACCATGACAGTATTTTGTTAGTCGGCAGCTTTGTCTCCGACTAGCGCACTTTAGTATTAACACCTATCCCCATCACACGCCATATATCGAAATGAGACAACACCACACTACTTGTATTGCCTCGAACAATATTTAGTCACTTATTGGTTACAATAGAACGGGCCGAGTGGTCAAAAACTATTTGTACTCTTAAATTTGTGATATTTTAACTTTATTTACTGTCCCACATTTTTTAGCTTTGACGTTTTTTTAAAAGCTACATCAGACGGTTTCGTATTACGAGTTTAAAATAATAGCAAGGAAGCCACAAGAAAATCTTAAACTTACAAATATCCTTCAAATAACAAAATGTTACAAAATGATATGATTGACGACATGTTTAGGAAAGGAAGATCAGGGAGATGCATTTTGTTCCCGAGTAGTGATTAAGTTTCTTATTGAAAGTAATGTCTAATTATTATCATAAATAATTGATAATTCTGGTTTTCGCTATAAGAAAACATATACATGTTTGATTTGAACTTGTGTGTTATCTCTCCTGATTTTATATGATATTGTGTAAAACTAATAACCAGATAAAAAGTAATCTCTTATTGTTTCTCAACCTCACCACGTCGTAACACAACCCAATATATTAACCTTAGCAGCATGTTTATGCTGTTAGGTTGGTGGCCAGCTACCGTCCAAGCCTTTCACTAGTCCAGACCTAAACTGATATTGTGGGCATAATAGTGCGAGTTTTTGTAATATAGCTCTCTAATTTCTAGTCTATGTCTCGTTTCGTTTCGGGAGGCTTCGGCCGTGGTTAGGATCCTCCTTACCAACAAAGAAGTGTCGCCAAACAAATATTTTAGATTATGATGTTGTGTAGAAACCGTTGAGAGACAAATGTTCTCTTACAAAGTTATATAGTTACTAGATCTGACTGTATCAACATTATTAATCAAGTAAAATTACTTTCTGACTATAAAATAATGGGATTTATTACAACTTAGCAGTCTACTGTTGGAACTGTCGCGTTCCTAGCTATTGTTAATCAGTTTGTGTAAATTGATATCGGGAACATAAAATGATTGAACATTATAATTCGCGTTAATGAATAAATTGTTTGATTGCACCGGCATTACCCACGAACGCCCACAGTATAAGAAATTAATAACGATGTCGGCGGAGAACCCTACGCCCCTGTGCTTTATGCTTCTCCGTTTTCTCGTATTCTCCGGGACATATATATCCCGTCAACCTCAATCAATCTCTGAAAAAAATACGGATAATTAATTATTGTACATCAATTTAAAAATTCTCAGTATTTTTCTTGTTTCCTATTTAAATTGAGGCTTAGCGTAACTTGAGTATAAAAAAATATCCTGTTATACCGGATTAAAATATTTTAATATATAACCTTGGATGCTTTAAACGATCTTTTGTGTTATGTAGGTCACCAAAGATAATCAAGCAATTAGCTAATCAAATTATAAATAAAATCAAAAGGGTAAAGTTATATGCACATTGACAACACTATTAATACTTTTAACTATAATTACTCGTAATAAACGACACGACGAAAAACCAGGTACCTTTTGACACACGTTCTGATTCTATTGACGGCCTAGTACGCATAGACTTTCATAACGAAGGTAAGGCGAATACAGGAAATTGTATTACTTAATTTGTCTGAGTCTGGACTGGTGGATGTTAGAAGAATCTAAAACCAAAAATTACTTGTTTGGAAGAGCCAAAGACGCTACTGAAATCTATTAATTAGATTAATAATCAGACTCAAAATATATTTCATACTCCATGAATAATAATATCTTGTCATAGATCGGAGAACAATAACTATTTTTAATAAAACTTTAAGTTCACAAATATTATACAGAATTACTTTATTGTAAATACGTCTTTATATATATTGAATTGTTTAGTAAATTAAGTAAAACAATGAAGGCTTTCAATTAATTAAACATAAGTTTAGTAGGAAAACGAGTACCTCTATGAAATCGCTCTTAAAGATTGGGCAACTGTTTGACAAACGCTACGCGTGGTAAGGTTTGAAAAAAAAGACTTCAGAAATTTGTTTTTAACTTAAGATATACCCGTTTCACGGTTGGCGAATTATAAATAAATAGTTTTGCCCAATGCAATTATACAAAACTTGAAATAATTTAGCAATGAAAAAAGAAAATCTATCTGATTATTGTCATAGAAATATTTTTGTTTTGTCCTATGACGTTTTATCCCCTATTATTGAATAGATGATAATCTCGAATAAGTAATTTGTCAAAAAATTACTAAACTTCATTTGTATTAATTTTGATAATAATTCATAAAGTGTTATAAAAAATCAATTGGTTAGCCATCATGCACTGACTTTTTAAACTTGTTACATTTAAAAAGCATTTAACCCTTTCATGTGAGCTTTTAATAGATGGTACTGTACAATATTTCTAAAAATCACGATAATTAATTCAGTCATTAATAAAATAATTTTATATATGTTTGAAATACTGCATTACCTTTAAATGTGGTCCACTACAACTTTAAAATCCAAATTTCCCATAAATTGTCTCCACTGATCATGAAAAGGGTTTAATTAACTATTGATAATTTTACAAAGATGTATGACAAATGAAAAAAGACACTAATTTTAATATTTAATCATTTGTAATTAAAATATATGGAAGATTAGGCTAATCTTCCATTTTTTTTTTGTGGCAACCTTACATAACTTATAAAAACATTAACCAGTCGAAAAACTAGAAAACGCATTATGGAGATAATGTCTTGCGTGCAAACACACACGTATAATAGTTATTCTAGCGAATGACGCAACTATAATCTGGGCTTTACTTAATTCTGTACACTTTGGACATATTTTGAGGCAACATTTTAGGACAGTTGCGTTGAAAATACGTGTTGAAATACTTTTATTTTCATACCATGAAAATTTTTAATTTATCTTTAATATATTGTTTTCTAAATATATAAAAATTTTAATATAGATATATTATGGTTGATAAAATTTGTACTTGTATGATAATAGTATTGTATAGTAATAACCAAGAATTTTACAATACAGAAGGCCACAATTAACGTAATCCTTACGTAATATTATAAATGCAAGAGTAACTCTGTCCATATGTCTGTAGCACCTTCAAGACGAAACTGCTGGATTTAAATGACATTTAGTATACAGATAGTCTAGAGCTTAAGAAAGGACAGATGCACTTATCTTATAGATATATTTATCATATTTATCTTATAGATCTTTTTTAAAGCGAAAAAAGGGTTGTGGTGGATGGAAGTGTCCTCATTTGTAGAGGTAGAAGCTAGAAAATTAGTTTTTAGGCTGTAGATTCGTTATAAATAAAGGTGTCATTCAAGGATGCTAAAATTTTACCATCGAGACTGTGAAATAACAATATTTGCGAATATTATAAATGCGAAAGTAACTCTGCCTGTCTGTCGTGTTATCGCGCCAAAACTACTGAACTGATTTGCTATACCATCTGAATAGCAAATCAGTTCAGTAGTCTAGAATTCGAGAAAGAAAAATTATCTGAAACACTAAAAAGAGATCATTAAAAAATTAGTATGTCTAGTATGTCTTATTTGTAAAATAATTAGCTTGAATTATTAAAAATGCTACTCAAAAACACTATTCCACGCGGGCACAGTCAGTACATTATATGTTACCATATTCCGTGTAATTTTGAAGATTATAATCACTTCTTTATCTCTGCAATTACATAATATATGATTTATTTATATAGTTACGGTTATATGTTGGGCACATACTTTTGTATTTAGCCATTAGATTATATACTATAGCCAATTACAGTTTCTTCGCGTTAAGAATGCAGTGAGTCATCATTCTAGCCCGCCCGCTAACCAATCAATTTTATTCACTGAGAAATTGACCATAAATAATGATTTATGTACTTAAGCTAAATATACATCGATAAGACCGCCTATTATCTACCCAGCTCTATATAAGTTATCTAATATAGGTTTTACTCTACATAGTGTGTAGGAAGGGCGTATAATTACAGTACAATAGATAAATAGATCAATATTATTACTTTCCAAGTTTCTTTTAGTAGTTTATTCTTTACGCATTAAATTGTTATCTTTCAGTTAAATTTTGATTTCGAGAATTGAAATTGCGAAATCGCACGCATTCTCTTCACATAATCAGGATATATTGTTCATCTTTATCTATACAAATAATTAATTTAACATTTTTATTAAGTGTACTTCAGTGTAACATGATCACCTCTCTGGTTGATCACCTCGAATATTTGTCTCGTGTATTTGTTCACCAGCCACCAGAGACCGGAGACCGATATACACAATATTTGATCTTTTTAGAAACTTGAATTTCCATTTTGTATGTACGTTCGCATTCCTACGAATATCACGTTTTTTTATAGACAAGAAAATACACCTTTATTAGTTTCGACTCTATTCTGTTAGACTTTAAGTTTTATATTTAGAGACACAGAACAAATTAAGATTATGAACATATTATGATATTTAACATTTTGGGCTAAGATTCATATTAAATGTTAATACATTTCAACTTATCATAAAGTTTTACATAAAAGTATTGACATATTAACGTTGACGGACGAACGATTTTCTTTTGGGGAAAAACCCAAGCCTTTACTCCAAGTCGCTCCTGTAATTAAAATATTCAATCTAATTAGTTCAAATCAAAATATTCTTTATTCAAGTAGGCTCAAAAAGCACTTTTGAATAGTCATTAGCCTGCCCGTTAGTAATAAATCTACCACCGGTTGGGAATGTTGATTTCGCTGAGAAGAAACCGGCAAGAAATTCAACGGTTACTGTTAAATATAGTTTTTGTAGGTTACAATGTGCTTAGCTCTCATGTGCAATTGGAATCAAGTCCAAACATCTTTGTCACCTAAATAATCTTTAATATTATAATATGCTTTTTGTAATAACCTCGTTTTTAATATATTTCTTAAAACTATGTGGAGGCAAACTCAAAAGTGATTCGGGTAGCTTATTAAAAATGCGTATGCTCAACCGGACAAATGATTTCTGAAACATTCATTCTAAAATATGGTATTGCAAGTTTGTTTTTATTTCTTGTATTAAAATTGTGTGTCACTCTTTCATGTTCGCTGTGTAAATTAATATTATCACGGTTATATAAAATGTGATTCAATATATAAAACGACGGTACTGTGAGAATTGATATATCTTTGATTTTTTTTCTAAGGAGATGCGAGATCCTAACTAACATATTGCTCTTTTTTTGTAATATAAAGACATTTTCAATATCGTTACTTGGTAACAGTTTGCCGTAAGGCATAATGTTATAAAAATAAGCGAAATACCCCTTTTTTGCAGTTCCAACATCAGTGTATTGCCTTACTTTCTTAACAGCAAATGCAGCTGAACTATCTTTGCCTGCCAGAGTCTTAATATGGGTACCCCACAGAAGCCCAGAATCTAAGTTTAATCCGAAGAAGTCTGTAAACTTAACATTCTTTAATGGACTATGATTTATTTGGATATTTTTACAAAATTCTTTTGCATTTGGCAAAGCGAATTCTACACACTTATTCAATATATAAAACGACGGTACTGAGAAATGATATTTCTCAGAACTTTTTCTTTTAAGGATGCGCGAGATCCTAACTGGCATATTGCACGTATTGCTTATTTTTGTTAAATAAATATAGTTTCAATGAAAATAAGTGAAATACACCATTTTGGCACTTTCAACATCAGTGTATTGTCTAACCTTTCTAACAGCAAATGCAGTGGAACTAAGTTTACTCGCCAGAGTCTTAATATGGGTACCCTACTGAAGCCCCCACTACCTCATTGGTCTAGTGGTTAGCATGTTCGACTACAGACATGAGGTCCTGGGTTCGAGTGCCGGGTCGGGCCAATTCAAAAATCAATATTGAGTTTTCTATTTAAGATTTTCTCAATATTTGCCCGAAGTTGGGAAGTTGGCAGTGTAAACCCAGTGCCTCGGAGAGGTAGAGTCGGTCCTGCGCCTGATCTCTCTCCGGTCGTGTCGGATTTTCGTCACATCGGACTATGAGAGTGAAGAAATAGAGTACTATGCCTGCCAATCCGCAGTGGAGCAGCGTGATGGGTCTATGCTCTAAAAACCCTCGCTCCTCGGAGTGAGGAGGCCTGTGCCCAGTAGTGGGACGTTAATGGGCTACTACTTACTTACTTTACTGAAGCCCAGATTGGATTATTACATATAAAATCATAATTTATATCAATTTTTCAATGTCTTATATTATTTAAAATCCATCTAAGAAATTTGTTCAAAACCTCTAAGCCTTGACAATAATAGAAGTCAGACATGCATTCAGACTTTTTTTGTGAATTTCTTTGAAACCATTACAGCAATTTAAAGCAGTAGCAAGCAACCAAATATCCTTAAATAGGAAATTGATACTATTATATCCACAACGGAGTTTTTCAAAGTTGTTTAACAAATATGATACTTTGGAAATGGACCGTGATCGTTTAGCGTTCTATTGAATTTTATAGTGTGAATATTATTAGAAAATTTATAATACGTTTCTATAACTATTTAATCAATAATGAATCGTCTAGAACAGCGATAATAATTACTTTCATAGAAATATGAACGATTTTATGAAAACGCGTAATAATTATTCAATGACTTAAAAAGCAAAAATAAACCTTTTATGTACGCGTGTGTTTTTGAAGGGAAACTTCTTTAGGCGTGATTCTTTACATGTGTTGTAAGTTAAGGAAGCACCCAAATAAAATTGTGGATTCTTCTGAAAGTGGACGCGTAGAAATCATCATAGCTTTCGTTAGTTTTTGTAATAGAAACGGATAGGTGGTTACCACTTTAAATTAAATTGTTTATTGTCAAACTAAATATTAAATAAATTTTGTAAATGTTTATACGATATGTATACCAAAATAAAACAATTTTTTTCATTTTGTCTTGAAAAATAAGAAAACTTGTACTGAGTCAACTTGAAAAGTATAAAAGTAACTGCTTCTCGCGGTGTGTTGAATTCTTTGCGAATATAGAAACGCTAATACTTAAACTAATACTTATACTTTAACTTCATGAGTGTCTACGTTGCGAAAAGTAAATTTATGCCGAGTTTCAAGACTTTCAGGCTAATAATTTTGGAAAAGTCGCAGTGTTTTTCCATATTTTAATAGTTGTTTTGCTTCACGAGTCAGAGACGAATCTAATCCAATCGGTCCAGCCGTTCTTTACCTATAAATGGTGTTACTAAGCTCGCATTGTTTTACATATATAATATGTATATTTATTAAAAAAAAATAAACACCTCAACGTAACCACAAGCAGCATCAAAGACCGACGAAGCGTAAAATCGCAAATTGAGCAAACACCCTTATTGTAACTTTAAATATCAAGTGTTGAGATTACTGGATTGAGATTTTTTGTGAAAAAAAAAACTGAATGAATGGTGCAACAGTTCAACGAAATTGGATTACGCAAAATATTATGAATGGTAACGCATTAGAGTGAAAAATCTGCACAAAAAACACTTAAAATAATTTGTTTCTTTTATTTGTGTATATAAAATGTTACGTTATAAATATTATTACATTTTATTATCGCATTGTTTCCCGTGTTATAATGGATGCCTTTTTAAAATAAAACTAGCTTAAGATTTTCCTTATAACATCAACGTATCTGCTAATGAAAGTTTCGTTAAAATCGTTTCAGCTGTACTTCAAATTTGTCGAAACAATCAGAGAGAACATGAAAACTAAATACTTTAATATACATTTAGTGAAAAACTGTTAATTTTGAAATTACATACAGACTCTCCGACTTTATTTATACGTATAGAGAAATATCACTTAACAAAACTTTTATTGGTTTTTGACGGCCTCGCTGGCGCAGTGCTGCAAGTACTCGCTTTGCTGGATTAGTGGGAGGTTTCGGTCGTGGCTAGTTACCACCAAGACGTCACTAAGCAAAGAGAATTGTGTCCCAGTACGATGCTGTGTAGAAACCATACGAGGTAAATTGCCTCTTAACAGATTTGCGCGGTTCCATCTTAGATTGTATCATGACTTATCATCAGGTGTGATCAAAGTCAAGCGCTCATTTTGCTAGCAGAAGGAGATTTGGATGGAAGCTTCGGTAGTGTTAAGTTACCATCTGATAGTAGTCATGTGGTAACTTAAAACATGCAGAAAAACAGGAGTAATTAAGAGTTAAATTACCTTTGTAAGTTCTGCCGGGTATATTTATTTGTTTACATTCTTTTCTTAACACGAACTTACTCAAGCTGATTTTTTTATAAATAACAATGAATTAATTATAATTTGTAAATTCTATCTATAAATTTAGGCTATATATTTATACGATATTACTAACACTCAAGGTCACAAAGCTTTATTGTGCAGTAAATACAATTATACTATTCTAACTCATCAAACACAAATAGCCTATTCAAATCAAATCAAAACACCGAATTACTAGTCACATGTCAAACCTTTTAACATTTCAATGGAATAAAAAAAACCGAAAATTTTAATAACAAACAAAATGCTTTTCAAGTTTCAACCGTCAACTATCTCCCACGCAAACGTATTTAACTGTACTATAATATACTTGAAAATAAACCTTACGTCTTATCAATAAAGGTATATTGAAACGCATTAAATATATTGGTAAAGTTAATATAATGTTTGATAAAGGACAAAGGTTAGAATAAAAATGATTCCGCCCGATTCCGCGATTATTTCTGTACAATAAGTAATTGATATGTCTTCAGTGGTTTCGAATAACAACCAACCAGTTTTGCTCGACACCCGCAGGGCTTGTCGTTTTAGGGCCCGTACATATATAACTTTAATATTGTCTTGATAAGAATGGATTATTATTTACAGAATTTGAATCTTTTATAAGAAATTTCCAATATTATTATCGAAGTTTATATTAAAGAGAAAATACGTTTTAACACATAATTTTCAGAAGGAATGATTTAATGCGACCTTAAGACATAAGTAAATAATAATATAATCAAGATCAAAAATATTCTTACTACGAGTAGGCTCAAAAACCCTTTTTAATCGACAGTAGATTGTCCGTTTGTACTAAATCTACCACCGATTCGAAAAGTTGATTTCACTGAGAAAAAGTCAGCAGTTTCTTTTGTGAAAATCAATGTGTAATATGTATTTACTTTGATGTGCACCTGGAATCAAGTCCAAACATTTTTATCGCTTAAATAGTCTAATGCCAGTGTTACCAGTGATGATCTATGGTTCTGAGACGTGGTCGCTGACTATGGGCCTCATGCAGAAGTTCAGAGTCACTCAGCGTGCGCTGGAGAGGGCTATGCTAGGAGTTTCTCTACGTGATCAAATCAGAAATGAGGAGATCCGTAACAGAACCAAAGTCATCGATATATCCCTACGAATCGCGAACCCGAAGTGGCACTGGGCGGGGCACATAGTCCGACGGACCGATGGACGTTGGGGCCCGAAGGTGCTGGAGTGTCGACTCCGCACCGGGCGGCGCGGTGTAGGTAGAGCCCCCACAAGGTAGACCGATGACTTAAGGAGGGTCGCCGGTAGCCGCTGGAGCCAGGCGGCGCAAGATCAGGCCTTGTGGGCATCATTTCTTGAGACCTATGTCCAGCAGTGGACGGCCATAGGTTAAAGCGAAGACGAATTTATCTCTCTCATGAGATTTTGATTTCAGGACAAGGAAAAATCCAGTATTTTCAATAAATTCATAAGTAACAACTCATATTCAAATGGGCAAGAGAGCGCTGTTGCATCCCGTCATTGCTTGTTTTAAGCGGAATGTTTTATTTTCAAATAGTTTTAGCTTATTTGAATTATGTCTCAATTCTTCCAAAGCGGCTATAAACATTACTTTTAAAGGGTTTACTGTCTTAATTAAAGATAAGACACAATAAAGAAGACAATATCAGACGAGACAGTCGCAGTTACAATATTAACTGGCTGTTCATGAGTGCATAACCTAACAAAATCGGGAATACGCGATTTATAGGTTCTCTTTACACTGGGCAATGAAAAAAGAATTTACCTGCTATTATGTTGAAATTTTCATTGAGTTTTTAAGCGTTTTTTTTCTGCTTCTGTACAATTAATATATTGCGGTTTGAATAACCACAGCTGAGGTTTAGGGTATTGAATGACAGTATCTTTGTTGAAAAATCCAACCCGTTGTCTATAGTTCACTTTAATTTTTTTACAGTAAGACTTATATTTGACAAGATTTGCTATATTATAGGAAATGATTTTTTTAAACAGTGAAAGTTTTAAAAGTAAAGGAATTGAAAACGTGAAAGGCTACCTATTTTTATTGTATTTGTTTTTTTTAATAATGTCTCTATTCAATGTTTTTCTTAGAATTTTAAAAAAGTAAAACGTTTGACAATAGGAAATGAAGAATAAAGGCTTCTTAGTAAATGCTTTATAGCATCCTACGTATGTACGTAAAGCAAACTGCCGGATATGATTTCTAGTAGAGAAATAATTGGAAGACTACATTTCTAATTTGTCTAAAAGAGACCAGGTGGGACGCGTCGGCCGTGACTAATATCAAGTGCTTACCATCCTTATCAAATATGTACCGGCAAGCAAAATGTTAGCATGGTCGACTATAGACATGAGGTCCCGGGTTAGAGTCCTGGGTCGGGCCAATCCAAAAGTCGATATTGAAGTTTCTATTAAGATTTTCTGAATATTTGCCCGAAGTTGGGATGTTGGCGGTGAGCTCCAACCCCGTGCCTCGGAAAGCACGTTAAGCCGTCGGTCCTGCGCCTGATCTCTCTCCAACCATGTCGGACTCCCGTCACATCGGACTATGAGTGTGGGGAAACAGAAATTGCATTTGTGAACTACCATTTGTTTTCGCTGGGAAATGCATTTACGCAACAAACCACGACCTAAAGAGCGGTAGTGTGGAACTTAACGAGGGGGGAAATCTCGCAATACCCACTAAAACCAGGAGCAGGTGTGCAAACATATGCCGCCTGATATTTATGCTCTAAAAACCCTCTGTCCAATGAGTGAGGAGGCCTGTGCCCAGCAGTGGGAACTTAATTGGCTGCTACTCACCTACTTACGTCTTAGACTCTACTTACTTACCCGATGGTGAGATGACTGTTAGGTCGTAGTCTATCAGCAAAGAAACACTATAACTACTGGCTTGCCACCATATTATACACTATATTATACACCATATGATACTAATACATTAGAACCCTTGTCTCCAACAAAAATTGCATACAATTCTGTTGCAATCGGAAAATAGTTCAGGAGTACATATAACACGAAATTTATTGCATTTTTAAAGCGAATATCGCCTTAATAAATGAAATACTAGAACATGCTGAGAGTTTTCCTAGCTAGCTGCCACTCGTGTAGTCCCGCGTAGAAATTCATTGTTTAACAGTTGAAAATCGCTCCTGTAACTCAATGAGAATGGTTACTGGCAATAGAAGTGTTGGCCGCAGAAGAAATTCTGTCTAAGTCCGGGAGTGGACAGGCATAAGGACCGCCGCTAAACTTTTCCGCCTCGCGAAAGATAGAGAAGGATACGCAAAGCTGACTTCCAACCTTCACTAGTCGGTGATACGCGATAAGAAGAGGAACAGTTGTTAATATAAACTATTTTTGTACCCAGCTAAACACCCACAAAAACCATTCCAGCGTTTTACGAAGAATTCAGGCATACTCGTATTCACATTTGAAGAATATTAAGACAAGTTTTTGCATTACTTAGATGATTCAAATATACTACAATCAATGGATATGGATCCAAATACACGATTAGTTAAATAATTAATCAATATTCCCTATTAAATTACGTATAACTTGATAACAATGGTACCGCCCACCAATTATCGCAAACGGTTACCGTAGCCACGCCCAAAACAAAGGAGAACAATGGACTCAGTGCTTAAATATTTTTAACACAAGTTTTTGTTCAAATTTACCCTTACAGATTTGTAGGATTGTGATAACCAACATTTTCAATAAATCAGGCCTAAATTTATTGCTTAAATACTGTCATATGAACGTTAAAACTCTACACTTATTTCTACTAATATTAGAAATGCGAAAGTAACTTTGTCTGTCTGTCGCACTTTCACACCAAAACCACTGAACCGATTTAAATGAAATTTGTTAGACAGATAGTGCAAAGCTTGAGAAAGGACATAGGCTACATTTAATAGACGGTAAATGGGGTGTAAGGGAAACGCTTGCAAGAGCTGTATGGAAACCAGATTGAAACACTGCAAATAGCTAATTAATACGTATGCGATTTATTTGTAAATTAATTGGCCTAAATGATTAAAAGTGCTATCCAATAATACTTCTCCATGCTGACGAAGTCGTAGTCCAGCTAGTGATATATATATGCATGTAAATCAACTGGCATTTTCACGCCTAACTGCCGAACCAATTTGGATGGTTTTTGGTATAAAGTGGAATGAAGACTAACAGCTTGCCTGTTGCAAATATGATATTGCGAAATTAAGACAAGAAGTGAATAAAATAGCTGATAAAATATATAATATTATATAGATATATATTTATATTTATTGTATCTACAATATATTCATTCATTATAAGCCCCCATTTTCTTCTCTTTTGTGTATTTTTTTCTCCTCGCAAATATCTTTAATTTGCACCATCCGACTCTTCTTTTATAATAACTCCTGTCGCCAAAGGTTGTTTGGACGAAATTGCTTATAGCAATAAGACCACCTTTGCACGCGTATTGCTCAATATTGTTTTTTTTTATTTTTGTAAATTTGTTTCTTTCTTTATGCGTACGAGTATTTATCTGTCCAATAAAGTCAAATAAATAAATAAAAAGAAATGGTTGTAGCATTTCCAATTAAAAATGGATAATTTATATTTTTAATGTACTAAAGCAACGTAGATTATTTTTAATGCAACGATTAATGGATGTACATGTTTGTTGGTGGCGGCATTTACGAGTTTCCTCCATCTCTCTCTATTTTCTATTATACGTTTTTATGATATCTGTGATTAACTGGCTATGAAAAGAGCTTTCATTCCTGGAGAATTGACCAATGACTTAGATTATCTAAGAAAAAATACATTTGTAATAATTCTTGTAAAATATAGAACGGAATTAACAAAATATTAAAGATTAGTCCTCGCACTTTAGTATTAAATGGATTTCCTACCAATTACCCCAGAAATCAGTACCGAGTCCGTAAGGATATTAAATAAAGGTTATGAGATATAGAGGGTTATTGAATAACAATTATTAAGGGGGGTTTTATAATAGTTTTAATAAAAGAATAATGAAATAAACGGGAGGTAAAAGTAATTGCGCTTTCGAGTCAATGGCGTCGTGTGGCGTTATTGTTTTCTTACAAAAATCATTGTTCGTGGTTGCTAAACGATTACTTAGTAATTGAACTGTTTTGTTCGCATTGTTCGATAACTGTTCTTAGTTTTAAAGTGCTTTTAATTACAATGTACTATAATATCGAACATGTATCTTCCCTTCGTAGTTTGTAAAATCATCTTAAAACATTTTCTATATACATAAGTTGTAGTAATTTTTTACATGTGTAAACCTAACAAACGATTATAAATACGAGTGTACATTCGTACCTCGCATAGCGCGTAACCAAATTGTTTTTCTACCAAGCTATAACAAGTTTCACTTCGAAAACAAATTGTCAACATCCTCCGTCAGAAATTGTAAAAAAAATATAAAGATAACACACGGCAAGGTACTATACACATCTCTAAACATTCATAAAATGTACAAACGGTGTTGTTGCAATATTTTGTTTTCTTTAAAGGGCATATCAGTTGAATCTCTCCCACGCAAACAACAAAAGCTACAAGTGCCTATACAAGTGCTTCTGTAACAATTGCAGTAGCTATAGATATCTTTGATTTGATCTATTTGCCTTTGAAACCGCATACAAAGGATAACCCATGATCTGATGTAATAAATCCAATGACGTAGTATCAGTTACTTTTGTATTCCCAAAGGATTAAGTGATATCCAGAATATCAAAAACCCGATGATAGATTTACGAAAAAACCATTGCATTAATAGCATAACCTGGATAAGTTTGCCATTAGATGTAACTTTAACGTTTTAATTCCTTTTTAGAAAAGTAAAATCAATGACATTCTTTTTATACTTTAGATTTATATAAAACTAGCAATGCCACTCAGTTGGTCCGCGTATATATCAACTATTGATTTATTTTCCTTGATTTCAAGGCGGTATAAATAATTTTTTTAATTGCTCTAGTAAATTTATTTTCATAAAAATAAAAACACTATAGATATATCGGTAACATTTTGTCCTTCTTTGGTATATGAACTAACTCACCAGTCGCAGTTGATAAGTGTCGCACCAATTTTCTTTAGGTTGACATTTTTAAATTAGTCAAATCTTTTGAATGGAATGTCCGATTTTAATAATTCAAAAAGTATTTTACAGGTATTGAAACGGCCTTTTATAGGATAATATATATCTCTATAATACGATTATTACAGAGGATAATGTATTATATGAGGATAATACAGATAAGGATTAATACAGAGATGTGAATGATATGGTTAGATTATTATCGACACTTGTATTGACTTGTAAAATGTAAAAATTATTGGCGTAACTACATTAGTTAACCATATGGTGTCGCATAATTTTTTGTAGATATTAATACGTTATATATATCGTATTAATATCTACAAAAAATTCTGCGATATTATTAATGTTCTACGATATTATAATATCGTAAAACATTTTTTATTCTATCGTTATTAGTTTCCCATTTCACTTTTAAATTCAGATTTTTTGAGACCAATTTTTTCACACTTTGGGTCACATTAATGCATGTTAGGTCGCATTAAATGCTGGATTTTAGAATAGTTTAGTTTAGCTAACAATTCGATGCAATACATACCTAAAAATCCCGATACATTGGATATACCACTTTATTCTGAAACTACGAATAATACCGCCGGGAACAGTTAATAATGCAACACATTCTCAATATCATGTAATTAATTCGATTGTGTTATCTAATTTCGTAGGCTTTCGTTGAAATCTAGGACTATGTTTTATATGTAGCTCTATATTTTCTCAAACGAATTTATACCCTTTACATTATCAATATCTATAAGACGCAATACCATAATCAATAGTATAATTAATTGCCATATTGACCGTATTAATTCGATTATATTTTACTGTGGTATATAAGTAAAATGAAGTATACAAAACTCTTTATTAAGGGCTGGTGTAAGCCATAATAAAAGAACCCCTCATTCCTCGCGGGGGTAGATTTGACCCACTTCGTCACCCGTCCGCGATCGAACACTGGACGATTGTGTTTCGATTAATTTGCTATACTTGTGCCATGACGATATTTTATATTTGTTGGTTGATTATTATTGAGTCGGCTTTTTCGTGAATAAAGTATTATTTAATAAAATTATTTATTTTTTACCTCAAAAGCAACAGCATAACAAATAATGGTCACAAGGTTTGTACACGCAAATGTAGGTGGGTGGTGTACAAAGAGATAATAATACTATAAATAAATAGATAACATATTACATGTATAAAATCAAAAAAAAAATCAAAATCAAAAATATCTTTATTCAAGTAGGCATATTACAGCACTTTTGAATCGTCAAATTATATTTTTTTTCCACACTCTGATTCTAATATACATCTGATGACGGTACTCAAGATCGGCTTAAAATCTAAAGTTACGAGGGTTCCTTCGCGCCCTGATCCGAGAAGAACCCACAACAAACTCAGTCGGGTTTTTTTTTTTACCATCATCATTACAATAACAAATTAGTTTACTATATTTTAATTAAAATTAGAGCAATTTGTTCACTCCCAAGCGTTTCTATCGTCTAGGTAATCTTGCAACTTATAATACGATTTTTCTATCAACTTTCTTTTAACAAAGACTTTGAATTTATTAATTGACATCTTTAGAACGTCTTGTGGGAGTTTATTATAGAAACGTATACAGTTACCCTTAAATGAGTTGTTAATCTTATGCAGCCTACTAGAATTTATAACAAGTTTGTTTTGGTTTCGTAAGTTATATGATGTACATTCACTCTTTTTATTAAAAGAGTCAATGTTTTTATGTACATACAACAAGTTTTCTAATATATATACGCAGTGAACTGTCATTAATATAATCTTTATAATGTAATCTATTAATAAAATAATAATAATATATAAAGTACAACATTAAGTATAATATATATGTAATAATCTCTTACAATGCGATTATACAATTTTAATAGGCAATGTTCTGTGACATCATTTTTAAATTATAATAAATATATTTTTTCATTAACCCGCCCCACTCTCTCTCTCTCTGCCTCTCTCTTTGTGTTCCTTTCACGACTTTAAAGTAATTAATGAAAACCTTCTAAGTTGCCATGTTTATTACTGGGCTAAGGTAATGCTTTGTAATATTTCTTATCATAATACCTATTATACATATATGTATCACGTGATATATAATAATGTATTAACAAAAATCCAATGAACACATAGCTTAGTTTTTATAATTTTATCACACAAAGCTACATCTCTACAGATGCAGCTTATGTTCACATGTGTGTGTCAATTAAGCACCATGGATGTTATAAACATATTATTACTGTCATATATTTAAATAACATATAATTGTAATAAATAAAATATTTGATTTGTTCAAGATAGATAAATAGCAACAATATGCTAATTAAAAGTCTAAAAACGTACAAATAGGACATTAAAGTTTTTAAAACTCCAGAGGGCATTGTTTCAGGCATATTTACAAGATTCCCAATCCCATTCGAAATTAAAAAGTAATATTAATATATATATGACAGTATAAGTAAAAGCCCAGTAGCTTCCCACTGCTGAGCACAGGCCTTCTCACTCATAGAAAAAAGGGTTTTTAGAACATTGACCCACTACCCTGCTCTACTTCGGATTGGCAACCCAACACAAAGGTACTCTCTATTCTATCGGAGAGAGATCAGGCATAGGACTGACGGCTTAACGTGTTCTCCAAGGCATGGGGGTAGAGCACACCGGCAATCTTCCAACTTTTGACAAATACTGAGGATTTCTTAACAGAAAACTCAATGTAATTCTTCGAATGTCGACCCAGGACACGAACCTATAACCTCATGCCTGTAGCTGAACAAGCTGATCACTAGAACAATGAGGCAAATATATTGTATACACGGTTTCATGTATACCCGCAGGGAAAAACGAAGTCTCAAGAAATCCTTGTCCATAGTGACCGCGCCGCAAAAGCTGTCACAGACACTCTCAGTAATTATTTTTATTATTGAACGCCGCTAAGCTCGCAGTTTGTATATTTTGCTTTTCATTTTTGTTTTACTGCGTTTTATATAGCGACCGTCCGACGGGTTAATTACTTTTACAGTGCTTGTTGGAGGAATAGATGTCAGAGTTTGCTCTGCCTATATATAGGTACATAAAAACTGTACCTATCATAAAATTTTAGTTATAACTTTACATAGATAGTATTGGTGAACGAAAACTATAGGTAATTGCGTTATTTTAAGTGTATATTGGCATAGTTTAAAATCAGGTAAGATCACAGTAAAATGCTAACCTCTCAGCAATAAAGTAAATATTATAGGTACCCAGATTTTACTAGATTTTCTACGTCCAAAACACTTATTCAATCCGAATCTCAAAGGCAGTGGCAGTTAAATTTATTTTTACTCCAAGTTTTCTGCTATTAGCGAGGATTTCAGAGAAATTTTACAATTTGCGATCTGAAAGCTGAAACTTACACAAAGGAAAGTTCCGTCTTCTTCATCCATTGGTTAGACCGTAATGCTGTCTCGCTCTGGAAAACTTATTGTAATAGTGGTAGCTGAGTTAGAAGAAAGTATTGAATTATGGCTTGAAGGACAGTTTTATGCCACAGTAAGTGTGTTGTAAAAATTTATGTCGATGTCAATTGTTTTCTTAACGTATTTTAATTTATACAAAGAAGCAGGAACTTTAAAAGCTGTACTTTTTAGTAACAGTAGTAATAACCAAGTAACAGTACTCCTCCCGGTTACGCTGTAAAAGCCAGTGTAAAACACAGTTCGAAAAAAAAAAAGTAACAGTTTGAATGACAATTATACCATGACTACTGAAGAGCATACTGTCCATATTTATTAAAATATGGACAGTATGTTCTAAATGGTAACTCTAGTACCATGAAAGTGTTTAGTATCTTTTGCGACCACTGAAATTAGTAATAATGATAATAAATTTAATGGCAACTAAGAATTCACTGAAACCGTTTTTATTGTGAATGTGAATAAAAAAAAGAGTATCAATAGAAACAGCTGGAAAGCATAAAATCGATTATTCAAATTAGCTAGGTTACATAGGTCCACATGTCTCGTTATATTTAAAATAAAATGTTTATATAGTTATACATCTGTTATACTCGTATATATTATATTTATAATATTTAAGTATATATTAGTATGTAGGTTCATATGTATATCTATTAATACTTTTTGCACCGACCCAGATGTTATCTTTAAGTCCTAGTTTGTAAGGTTGCCTGTAAGAGATCACTTGAAGTGATAAGGCCGACATTGTACATAAATGTTAAAAAGTGTTTGTTGTTAGATTCAATTTTTGTGCAAGAAAGTATTTTTCTATTGTAAAATGTTACTATACCGTATTTAAAGCAATTTATCACGAATAAGTCTTTGTCTTAATTTAAGTATTATTTAAGTTCATTTTTCTATGGAGTCTTATTTCTTCCAGATTGAGTAAGATGAAGTATAACAGCTAACTGATAATGATAGATATAATCAGTCAGAGATTAGAACATTGGTATTAAAATTGTTATAGTTATCAATACGCTACATTTAAATCACAGAACGAATTAGTTAGGAGAAAGAACTAACTTAAATATTTTAAAATACAAGGTAATCTTTTCTGCATAGAACTGTTCAAAGTTAGCGCTAACCGGCTATAGAATGTAAAATCCGTTGGCGAGTGTTTGAATTATATATAAAGTTACCCAATAACCCGCACTCGCTCTTTGTTCAAACCCTCAGTGTTAAAAATGTATACAGGTCACGTATATGTATTAAATCTCTGCCTCATTGGTCTAGTGGTCAGCGTGATCGGATGAAAGACATGATGCCCGGGTCGGCCCTGGGTTTGAGTATCGGTTCGGGCGGTTTCAAAAATCTGTAAAAAGCACGTTCAGCTTTCAGTCCAGCGCCGGGTGTTCCTCGGATTATGAGTGTGAAGGAATAAAGATTGCACTTGTATTAGCTCATATACTTGTGAACTATGTCTGCTAGCACGCAGTATAGCAGCTTGGTGGGTCTATGCTCTAAAAACCATATGAGTGAGGAGGCTTGTGCCTAGCAGGGGGACGTTAATGGGCTGCTACTTACCTTTTTACCTTTACAGACATAGAAACTTGTCCTAGTGAATAACGATACAAATTTTTAATACACGACTTCGCTGCTTTGGACGAGTAGTGATATAATTTAAAAAGCTAATGTTACAGAAGAACCACTAGAAAATGAACCAAATGTTTGAATCTACTAATGACATTTTATGGTTCCATAGTGCTAGTCTTGGCGATTTTATAATGTGTTATAATTCTGACAAGAAAAACAACTCTTGTTGATCATAACTACTGAATTTTTCCTTTTACCACAATATTACATTTCCTCGAAATAATACTGTGAAAAATGTCTACAAATAACATTAGGTTTTTAATTTCATAATCTGTGGAGACCAAGGACGCATACAAAAATCTTTCGTAACGTACACTTCAAAAAACGGACGAAATCATCTTAAGGTAGCGCGAAGTACACTTATTTACGATCAAATGACAGTTTCTTTGCCAACTTTTCCAATCAGCCCCCGAATAACTACTTAACGAGTTTCTGAACGCCTAGAAGTCTATCGAAATACCCGAACACAGAGTAATCCACCTTTTTTTCTCCTACAGAGTATATGTATTTTGAAAATCATGACAATACATGAAAATAAATTCTAATTTTGACTGTTTTTTATTAATTCTGAATACTGTATAGTGATTGTATTTTTATTCAATCAAAGCTGCGAAATTAATTTTATAAAAAGCATAGTTTACTATGTGATATTAAATTATATTTTCACTTTATTCAAATGTGGCCAAAAAAGTATTTACTTGAAATTACCTATGTCTGTACGTATTGGCTTCTTCACAGTACTAAAACGAGACAATATTCGACTCAATATTTAAAATACCAATATCGTATTGTTTAACTCCTACCAATCAAATATATTTTCTTACAAAGCTATATGTATACTCTATTTTATATAACATATAAATGATTGTGCTAACTTTAATAAACTGAGTTGAAATTTTGTTGTAATGATAATTAAAACACGGATATCCGACTGAGTTTGTCATGGTTTTTTTTCGAGATAAAATGAGAAACTAACTATTCGAAATCCTACTAGAATAAACAATTTTTGATTTGACTTAAATAATAAATTCAATCGTTATTAAATAGTCACTACTTTCATTTACAGATTATTTTCTCACGAGCTTAAAAACACCAATTCTATAATTCTGTTTTAAAATCTACAAATAAAGCGGTCAAATTTAAACAATGAACGAACGCCATCTTGTTAAAGTCACGTGCCTGTCGCGTGCTTCTAATTCGGATACCGCGATTAACTGATTTTAAATCTTTTTAATACATTCAACACAATCATAACGCCCACATTAATTACTGAAAGGGATTTAATGACTTCTATACAGGTAATAACGTCTAGTTTTGGTTGCATTCATTTTATTATTTTGCTGTTTGCAAGTTTTGTACCAAAAATCAAATTTTTAAGGACGCAATCAATTTTATGTCTTATATACTTATATTATACGCTATAATTTAGTTATTTCAATTTTATTTACAACAATTTTCTTTAATTCCAACCGACATACGTTTCGGTTGACCAAATAGTTATCGAATGGGTTATTTCATTGTTGTCATTTGCAGCGTTGACATCAAAGAGCATAATATGCCGACATTTTAATCATTTAGTTTCTAATTTTAATAATAAACAGAGGGCTCACGCGATGTATTAACAGATAAAAAATATACAGTTTAGGAAATATAAATACTTGTTTCTAAAACTACATTATATTTATTTTAAAAGAAGTTCCTTAGCGCGACGTGCGAATTTATTGAAATCGTCATGTAAGGAAAAACCGTTATGATACCACTATTCGTTTCACAGAGGGAATTGCTTGCCAGTGAGCAATTTTGGCTTGGCTTTCATTACACTCATTACGTACAACAGTATCTTCTAAGAAAGTTAAAATTGTCCTTTATTTTTGAATTCCTACTATTATTTCACATGATCCCCGTATAAAAAAAATTCATTGATGTTAATACACTTTTTTCAAATATTAAATAAATATACCCTTAATGTATATGTTTAAGTCTTAATTGTATCGTTTTTATGTATTGGGTATACAAAAAATTGTATTTATATTGTATTTTATTAATCTTGCGAAAAATTTTACAAAACCATCCACGGAAAGCTCGCGTAAACGGAAAGACGATATAAAAACTTGTTTCTTTATGATGACTTTAAGAAGCTCGTGCAAGATTACGTCGGAATTGACTTAATCTTTATTTTTAACTATTACTTGTTTCTAAATTGGTCTTTACCTAAACATGTGGTGATTTTTTATTATCTCAATCCTAAATAAAGAGTACACACTTCGCTAGCAACGGTCATGGGCTCGACTGGCAAAACAAAATTAGGGAATTGCATTTTCTAATTTGTCTCAGTCTGGATTGTTGACAAAATTAAGACAAACAGGTGAAAAAACTCTCACCATCTTAGACTGTATTATTACTTACTATCTAGTGTGATTGCGGTCAAGTGTTAACCTGTCAGTAACAAATAATATAATCCTGAATTAAGTAATGTTAATGATATTATAACTATAGAATATATGATTTAGTTTTATTATTGATATATTAGTAAGTATATACATGTGATAGGTTAGATAGCGATATAATAAAATATAAATAGTTGTAACATGCGCCTTGAAGTTTTGTACAAAATAGTTATATAATAAAATTAATAGAGCAGTTTATAGCATAATCGTTGATGTAAAGTTACTACAGATAGTATGCAGTATTATTCGATAACCATTAACTGTTCCTGACACAGCTTCGAATCATCTCTATCGATTGCTTCCGAGAAGGCAAATTGATAATATCATGTCGACAATAGAACAATCGTCTACGCATGGGGGTAATTAATAGACAAATGAATCTACAACTCAAAAACAATGAGTTCACCGTGAAAGTGTCTATTCGTAGTTGGCTGTATCGCTCCCTACATAAAAGCAAAGAAATAATCTTTTTTATTAAGAAACAATTACAATCTATATTCAACATTAAAAACGTAAACGAAAAAAATAATATATTTTCGTAGTAAAACTTCTTATGGCACGGCAAGGTAAAGTTTGTGTAAGTTTGTATAGGTACTGTAGGGTCTGAAGTAAAACATATACGCATCGCCCAATCACACTTTTCGTAACGCTCTCACCACGCATTAAGTCGCTTACTCCCTAAGTCAAGCGCTGAAAATAGATGACGTTAATAATAAATAAAAATTTTAACAAAAAAGAACAGCTTTCAAAACAAACTCCTATAAATATATTAATATTCTCCAAAAAGAAAAAAATAATTGCGTATTCTTTCTTAGAGTTTTTCGTATTCTTATATTCGGAGTCGGCGTCAGCGAAAGTAGATTTCCCGCGTGTCCACTTGGCAGCTCAGGCGCCTCTCCCGCCTATAGCTTCTTTATGTAGTTACAACCAATAGCTTTATATGTAGGTACCTTGGCTGACACCGACTGCAAATACAAGAATACGAAGAACTCTGAAAAGAATACCCAATTATTTTTTACTTTTTAGAGCATACTACGGCAATCATTATACCACACCGAAGTTACGGTAGGTGATTCTAATATCCGGAGATCTATTAAAATATTCTGCCGAGTTTCGTTAATTTGCTCCTAAGATTTGAAGCATTCCGTTTCTTTGTCATGGATCCCATGAACAAAATCTAAACAAACTGTCTTCAAACAACTCTATATCCTTTCCAATAAAAAACTTATTCTAGATCTAGATCTTGAGTTATTAGTCCATATGTCGAGCACATGCTTAATGCAAATTTAAGATTTATCTGGTTTTCTCATGGATGCCATCATTAGACTTGATTTAAAGACCTACGACCTTACAACAAGCAACACCTTTCATATAAAAAAAGAATCATCAAGATCGGTTCACCCAGTCGAAAGTTATCAGGTAACAAACATAAAAAAATAAACAAAATACACACGAATTATTAACCTCCTCCATTTTTTGCAGTCAGTTAAAAAGTAGATAACAGGTTTCACCAGATGCCGAGTTTAATCGCACAGAAGTTATCAACGTGGGGAATAAAATACGCTCCTGTTTTCAGAAGTGACCACGGGAAAGGAAATTTTTCAAACGCAATCGTACTTAGATAGTTTTTTCACTTCCAGTTATTAAGGTTTCTCAATTTTAAAAGAAAGCTATATTGTAATTAATATAATTTGGAGGATCACTTGGACAATAAAAAGTAAATAAATTGCTCCAATAGAAATAATATAAACTGAAAGTATACAGTAATTTGCGACCAAAACGCACTAGAGGCTAAGTTTTTGAGGTTTATTAGTACAGGACGCGAAGAAACCCTCGAACTTTAGATTCTAAGTCATTGGAAAAAACCATGGTTGACGATTCAAAAGTGCTGTAAAAGCCCGCTTGAATAAATAATATTTCAATTTGAAATCATTATAATAACTGCAAGGAAACCTGGTAAGGTTTAGCTAGTCTAATAAAATTCAGATCCCCATTTATTTAACCGCAATTTATGTCTCTCAATCTAACATATAGCTTTCCAATTTAGTGCAGATATCAAACAGATTTACACACGCAAAATACGGCGACAACCTCACCAGTCCACGACATTTTCGACGTTCAAGTGACATTTCATTGTGGGGTTTGACAATGTGATATTGAGTTGATGTCAGCTAGACAGGAGTAAATGGTGTATTGTGATTTTCTTTTCGTGACTGTTGTTTCTCAGTTTATCATTTTGTTGGACATTTTAAATTTTTTAAGTCAAACTATTAAATATTTTTACATTACATTACTCTACATTAACAACTGCCTCATTGGTCTAGTGATTAGCATGTTCGACTACAGACATGCGGTCCTGGGTTCGAGTCCCGGGCAGGGCCAATTCAAAAATCAATATTGAGATTTCTCTTTAAGATTTTCTCAATATTTGCCCCAAGTTGGGAAGTTGGTGTGATCTACCCCCATGCTTCGGAGGGCACGTTAAGCCGTCGGTCCTGCGCCTGATTTCTCTCCGGTTGTGTCGGACTATGAAAGTGAAGGTATAGAGAGTGCATTTGTATACTATGCCTGCCAATCCGCAGTGGAGCAGCGTGATGGGTCTATGCTCTAAAAACCCTCGCTCTTCGGAGTGAGGAGGCCTGTGCCCAGTAGTGGGACGTTAATGGGCTGCTACTTACTTCTTTACTTTTTATTAACTTTTTATATATGTAAAAAGGCCTATAAAAGTCCGAAAACTGGGTGCAGACCTCCTCATTCATAGAAGAGGGGGTTTGTAGACCATAGATTGACTAAACTATTGCATTACTGGTTGGCATGCTACACATAACCGAGAATTGCTCCCGGAATATCTAGGTTTCCTAAAGATATTTTTCTTTACTGAAAAATACAGATTATCGGATTGGAGAGAACAATTATGCACGTCAGTTTCTTTTATTGGTGAGAAGCACAGGTGCCTGCCAAGAATACAAAGCCAGGATACTTCTAAGATTGAGAATTCACGCATCTCACCACTAGATTTAATTACTAGCAATGCCCCGCAGTTTCACCCGAATAGATGGCTTCCTGGCATTCCGCGTGGCTATGGAAGTCTGATTATGGCTAACTTTCGTTAACATAAAAGTTTTATTTCACTTAGTTTTTAATGAATTCCTTTCAGATTATTAGTTACATACTTTCATTTATAATGAAATCTATATACAACTTTTACTTTATAACGAATATATATCTAACTAATACAGTTTTAAATCCATAACATCACATACGTAGAATGTCCCAGACATTAGCAAATTTAAAAATTCTCTACAGGAATTGAAAAATTCTTGATTTCAAAGTATTTCAAGTAATTTTTATCTTGATAAAAATAAAAACAGTACAGATATATCGGTGGGTATTATTGTATCATTGGTATAATTCACCAGTCGCAGGCCCAGTTATAAGAGTCGCTGCAATTTTTTTTAGATTGACATTTTTAAATTCGTTATATCTTTTAGATGTAATGTTCGATTTTAACAATTTAAAAAGTATTTTATAGGTATTGCAACGGTGTTTAACAAAATATTATTATTATTAATATGATAAGGATAATACTAATATGGTAATAATACAGAGGTATGAATAATATTATCGGCACTTTTATTAACTTTTACAATGTAACAAAGTAGTTATAGTGACGTTACTACAGTAGTGGGACTTAAGGTATCGCGATCTTTGTAGATAATTATATGTTCTATAATATTTTAGAACATTTTTTTGTTCTATCATCAATGGTTTCCGCAGCGCACGCGATGGCAGATTTTATGAAACCTTGGATCACATTAATGCATTTTTATAAGGGATCCCCAATTTTTTTGAGAAAGTAATATTGCCTATGTTGCTCAGTGACAATGCAGCTGTCTAGTTTGTGAATTTTTTTTTAAATCGGTCCAGTGGTTCTTGTGTGAAAGTGCCATGAGGTGTCCTTTAAAGGGTCATCAAAGGCGCATAAAATGGTTAATGAAAATATTCTTGAATTTAATTGAACACATATAAAACATTCTAACAAGTCCATCAAAATCGGTCTAACCGTGAAGTGCAACCTCATTCACGCGTACAGTACAGAATTACGTAAATAAGTACGGCGCTAGTACGTAATAAATATCTATTTGATGTTTATGTAACTAGTTAACAGGTCCTACTTAACCTTATCTCGCTTGAAAAATATGATGAGTGTCTGTTCACACAGACCGGCTCGAACAAAAGAGCAGATACATTTCACCTATTTTGTTCAAGCATTCTCAATAACAAAAGAGGTGAAATGTAAAAATAAACATTATTTCAACCATCCAAAATTCTATTTCAATTACGATCAAAATCAGCACTTCTATCCCGAGCCTATGTGAACGGACCCTTACAAATGAATCTAATCTGTCCAAAATCGCGACAAATTCACCAAAATAAAAACAAATCATCAAAATTGGTTGAGTAGTTTCAAATTTCATCGCAGTCAAACACCACGACAGGGAATTTCTATATACATCTATAGATGTAGGCTCTGATATAAAAGAAGATGTAGGGATTATAATTGAGAAAGGTATGCTTAGATGGATGGCACGTAGAAAAAATGAATGAAAGGAGACTGACAAAAAGGATTTGTGAGTCAAGAGTGAATGCGAAAGTTGGAAGGGGAAGACCGAGGCGAACGTTCCTGGACCAAATCCAGGACATTTTAAATAACGGCCAGGTCAAGAGTACTCTAAACCGACGAACTTGTATGAAAGGTTTAATGAGATTGAAAGAAGCGAAGGAGATATGCAAGGATCGTGGCAAGTGGAAGGATGTTGTCTCTGCCTACCCCTATGGGAATGAGGCGTGATGCTATGTATGTATATATGTAGTAAATGGAAAGACCAAGTCAAACGTTCCTGAATCAAATCCAGGACATTTTAAACAAGGGCCAGGTCAAGAGTAGTCTAAACGGACGACCTTGTATGTAAGGTGTAATGAGAATGAAAGCAGCGAAGACGAAATGCAAGGATCGTGGCAAATGGAAGGACGTCGCATACCCATAAGGGTAGGCGACGTCATTCCATGGGAATGAGGCGTGATACTACGTATATATGTCTCAATTGATACAGTTAGCAATATACGAGTATGTAGCGCAATTTCATAATGAAAATAATATTTTAATATTCCCAACTGTGCAATATTAATACGTTATTACTTACCTTTCCTTTATAACCTATTGTAGTTAACAGTTTCTGGAAAGCACTTGTACTTGACCTCCCGCATCTATTATACTGAACATTTCCTCAAATACATACCTTACTTTGTATTTAATAGTTTTTGGAAGTACAACGTACCGTACTTTTTAAAATTATCATATAATAATCAACACTTTCTGTATTATATTATAAGAATGATAGTTTCTTTATGTCCATAGATAGTTCTTATGTGCACGTGTATGTCACGGAACTCTAAACCAATTTTGATGAAAATTTGTGTATATTAAAGTGGATTTATGAATGGTTTGGATTGACAATTATAAATAACTAATAACTATCCGAGTAACAGCTAGTATATAGCTTTTTACGGTAAAATCTTAATTTAATTAATCAAAGTATGTTTAAATAATAAAACTGTTTTAAGTGTATTGAGCTGTTTATTGTAAGGTACATTTACATTCTTCTATAGATACTAAAAGACTAAACATTTTCATACTAATATTTACAATTGTAGTAACTAATTATTTATTTAAATGTAAAATGCAATATTAAGTCTAAATATAATCTATTGAACACTAAATTTAACGAGTATTTAAAGACACGTGTTATAATGACTGAAATATGTCATTTCTAATAATTTATATTTACTAAATTTATTCGCAAAAACATATCAGAATGTATTATAATCGTATTATATACTAAACATTGACATAAACAGTGAAATATTTCATGCATCTAGTGATTGTAGGACATCCTATTTTTTAATTTATTATAACCGTATTTTTAAATAATTACATGTTACAGTTATTCTGAGTTATTTTTTATAATTGTTAGGCAGTTCTTACAGGTTATTGAGGCTTCATTTTTAAAGTGCGAGTTATTTTACATCATAAAAATGAGAAGCAAAGCCGGAATGCCTAACAATATTGTAAATTACGTAAAGTGTTTTCTAAAAAACTAGCCCTCATAGAAGAAACAATGTTGTCCTCTATGTGGACCTTCTATAACTTTGTGGAGCTGGCTTTGAATTACGATACTATGAAAGATGCGATTTAGACTAGTCCCTGCAATCAGAAAACAAAGTATTGCATCTCATTTCGAAGAAGACTAAATGTATGTTACACGCAGCTTATAGAGAACATTGATTAATTCCTCACGTATTTACTATACAAATTACCTAATAAAAATCATGATTTAATGAAAGCATTTTACAGTATTATATAATTTATTTCCACCTTCCTTTTATTATTAAATGTAATGAGATAAAGTTTCATCTATGCAATGTTTTATACCTAACTTAAGTATTCAGATAAAATATTACGTATGATAAAGGTACTTCTTTATATGTACAAATTAGCGTCTAACGCCTACATACTTCGATCATTTTAAGCAAATAACTATATCGAAATATCAATGAACTCAGTATGTACGTAGAAGTTATATTACCTTCTTTAGACTATTTAAAATGTACAATTATCATTTTGATTAATGAAATCTATAGGTAATGTACTTAATTAATACCATAGTATACATATATAATAAAAATTTCGATCTATCTTTATTTTATTTTAAAGATTATCCACCCTAACAAAAGCTATGTTAATAATAGTAATTATAATAAGACAGCTGGCGTATAGTCTATTCTCTTTTATGTAGCATGCTTATATTTTTTGTCATACAGATCGATATATTTCGTAATTTATGCGCACAGTTCATCCAATTGTGGAGAATTATCCAAATTTTGAATGGTAGCATGCAAAATTTTGATGGTTTTTACAAAGTATCTTACCAGAATAACAAAGTTTTGTTTTGCTGGGTTTAGCTTTTAGGATAAACCAGGGCTAAAACCTATCGCAAGTTCATAATTGGACAAACTAGAAAATACAATTTTTCTAAATTTGCCTTGCCATATAATGAACCCGGGACCTCTGCATTTCACATTATGCCAGCGAGGTCATCGAGCTCCTTAATATAAGAAATACACATTATGATATCTAAAGAAGTTTCAACATGTAATGTATAAAATGAGAAAGTCCGAGAAATTCTACATTGTCTTCAAAATTTATCTCAGTAATATTTATGCTTTCTTACCCACTTTACTTAAAACATCAATATATACATTATCAACTTTTAGATTTAAAAGTCCATGTCGCTTTTATATGCCAACACACTAATCTTTCCACAAATAACATTAAGTGGAATGCAATTTCAGTATCTGATTAATCATTTGGACATTCTTAAAGCACTGTCCAGTATTTCAGGTACCCCTAATCAGAGAATCCTTCATTATTCGTATTATCAGATGTGGGGGATGTGCCCGGTGATGGGACTTGCAATTGCCGGCCATACATCAGTTCAGTTGGAGGCAAAAATGAAGATAAATATTCTGGAGGAGGACGTATCACAGTAGGCAAATACCCAGTTCCACTATACGGTGGAGTTAAAAATCTCCTTGATGGTGAGAATTTAAAACTTTGATTAGACAACGGAGAGAAGGCCGATTTCGACTGATAATTATGAAGGTATGGTGAATCAGGTGTAAGATTATATGATTGTTCTGGACCATTTATCATCATCTCCATTGCAGCTACTACATCGCCTTTGTATCTTGCAAGTATTGTCTCAATTTCTTGACGGCTACGTCTAGGAAACACTTTGATGAGAACGTCAACCGGAGACTTCTGGAAAGGAACTGGGTCATCTAATGATTCTGGCATATGTGCTTCTGGTTTTCCACGTCGAAATTTGAAACTCTCATTCCACTTTTCCTCTTCCTCTTTCTTAACTTCATCTTGTCTCTCTTTCATTGACAAATTTTCTGGTGTAAGAGAGGGTTCGGAATGATCTAACTCTTCTTCAACGTTTAACTCATGGTCAGATGGTGATCGAGGAGGTGGAGTACAGAGAGGGGGTGTTTGGGCGGGTGTTTTACTTTCTTGTGTTGTCTCAGGTGGCGAGGGGCTGGAGCAGACTTCTGTGATGCGAGCGCGTTTGTGAACTGTTGACAATAGAAAAATATATTAATATGTGTAATACAACACGTACAGTTACAGTCACTTGATATAAATGAACCTTCATAGAGTTGCAAATATGGCTAAAATATGTCAATTAATAAATATCACAATTTTTTGTGTTAACATAACATCAGAAATAATACGCAGTTACTAATATATATAGCGTAAAACATATTTATTCGAGACATTCTTAAAATATATTGAAATGTTCATTCCCTTGTTTATACATTAACAGAAACAAATAAAGTACAGGGTCGAGTGAATGCATGAGATGAAATAATGTTCGACGGAGTTTTACAGTCACACAAATTTAATGTGTCAACATGAAAAATATGAATCACGATGCGAAAATTCAAGGTTGATGTTAACTCTTATTTATTTCAAGATTATTTTGACACGGTGGAATTAATGTCATCATAGAAAATCAAATTTCAATACATATCTACTATATACGCATCTATTTGATGTTTTTCGAACTTAGAATAGAACCCATAGTTACCAATAGGTGAAAAAATGCAATAAAAGGATGTTAAAATTAAAATGAAACCTAAAATCAAATAATTCTTTATTCAAGTATGCTCAAAAAGCACTTTTGCTTCTGCCTGTTGGTAATAAATCTACCACCGGTTCGGAAAATTGATTCCGCTGAGAAGAAACTCAACTCGTTAACAAACGTTACTCCTTTAAACACGTCCTTTTGGTGTGTGTTTAGCTTTCATGTCCAAATGGAATCAAGCCCACACACATCTTTGTCACTAAAATAATCTTAAAAAAGCATATTACAATGCTTTTTGTTATATGAAGATTTTAAAATATTTCTTAAATTGATGTAGAGGCAAACCTAATAATGACTCGGATTTCTTATTACATGAAAATGCGTATGCTCAACCCGACAAATGATTACTGAACCTTGGTTACTCTAAAATATGGCATTACAAGTTTATTTTTATTTCTTGTATTAAAATTGTGTTCCGCCCCTTTTGCTGTATTAATGAATATTATCACTAATATATGAAATGTTATATAATATATTGCGCTGATACTTTGAGAATGGATATTTCTTTTTAAGAAAACGCGAGATCTCTCGGGTACGTCTCAACTTGCATTGAGGATTATGGGCTTCGCGACTTTTGTCCCATTACCCGGGCTAAGCCTCGAGCATCGCGCGAATGCTCGGTAATTTATTTTTTCCCGTAGTGTCAAACGGGCTGGTTCCCGCCGGCGACGCCAGCGGGCCCATCCAGGTCTAGTCTATTGAGGTCAATCAGGGTGTAGCCACTGCCGGCGCGTCGTCTGAGCCGTCATCACCCACGTCGGATGATAGTGACAGCAGAAGCACACGAGGTAAGGGACGCCCAGTGTTTGCCACTCTAGGATGGTGGCTGGCAAATCCATGGAGGTGTGTGCGTGGGGAGTTATAAGCTAGGCGGAACATCCTCCTTGCCAGCTAGCGGACAAACACCTCCACGGTGGGCGTCCTGGTGTCGCGGTGTATTACGTCATTCCTGACGTACCTCGGAGCTCCTACTATCATACGTAGGCTCTTGTTCTGCTGGATCTGCAGCCTTCGCCTTTGGTACCCTGATGCGAGATCCCAAATGACATATGGCACGTATTGCTCTTTTTCTAATATAAATATAGTTTCAATGTATGCTGCCTTACCCCATAACAGTATGCCGTAACTAAATCTGAAGAAATTCAGCAAAATATAACAAACCATTAATATCAGTTGAGTAGCTTCAGAGTTCAGGGCGTTCACACACAGGCTCAAGTAATTTTATTATTTTACATAAATATTAATATGTAATGTAAGTTAGGTAAATGCGAAACAATGCCACAAAGTTCACCATCTGTAATCGTTATTATTTTTGGTAAAATAAGACCTAAACCCACTCTATAATTTCGCTTAAGAGTCCCTTTGCTGTACCAAATTCTATATCGTTTGTTTTAGCATGGAATAAGTACATTAAGTACTGTTGATATTTAAACGTACATGCTTCAGTTCAAAAACGAATTAAGCATCAAAAGAGCAAAGTTTTAAACAAGACCTTTGTTGTTGCAAAGAACAGGAAAAATTAAAAATTGACAAAGCTTTACAAAAAGCACTAGAACAATATTGCCACAATACGACCACTGCAATGGCCATGACAAAGTCTACACTGTATACAAAATGTCCAAAGGATAAACGTTCTTATATACCATTAATTAGAGGGTATATTCCTATGAGTTTTAGTAAGTGTAAACTAAGTACAGTCGCTCGAACAAGTCATTGTGAACGTGCAATTAGAGTAGGAGGCGTTTTCAGTGATGTGTGCGAATTTAATGGTCTATGTTATTGTTTTTTTAAACGAGAGAGAGAGAGGTTTGGCGGGGGGAGGTTTCATTCGATTACAATAATTTGATCGCGCCAAGCAAGTTTCAGTTAAGTGCATGATATTAATTTGTGTGGAAGCGTTGTGGCGCCATTTACATTGTTTGTTTTTTACTTCGAACCGAAGCTACTGATATTATATTAAGTAAAATAATTACATATTTAATATTCATACCTACACCATCTAGCATAAACTTCTTAAAGATATCACGAAAAAAGCCCTACGTGAAAGATTCAACAGATAGCGCCGTTCGATTTGTCGCCAATGCGATTATGGATTAATATTTGAATGGAAAAGTGTCCTCTACAAATTAAAAAAAAATTATCTGAAATAAAAAAGATCTGAAATTTTTTTTATTGTACTGACTGATTGTATTGAAATGAATTGAACACAAACATTTTATTTTGAGGTTTTTTAACTCTCATTGGCGTCTCTTTTACAGTGTATTTATTTAAACAAAAAACATTGAGATTAATTTCGTTTCATATTACATTCGATTTAAGGATATTCCCGTATTTCTATTTGCGTAGAAAATGTTTCTTTCTGTTTTAAAAAATCATCTAAAGAGGTTTAGTATTTAACAAAATTCAGCTAAGACTAGTCATTCTAATTGCTTTGATTCCAATATTAATTTAACACGGCAATGAGCTTTAGTAGCTTATAAATAACGAATGGACGTTAACTATTTATCTAGACATAGACGTAAGTATTTGTAATATTCGACAATTGTAATTAATAACACTAATTCAATTTCCCAGCATTTGTAATTTAATGAAATCTATTGATAATATGTGCTTCAAACGTGAAATGGATTTATCTCCCTCACTCAAAATGGCCAGTGCTTATAAAGGATGTCTCTATAGAATAATAATAGCATGTTATATTAATAAAATTGTATAGCGAGAGGGAGTTTTTTATTCAAGAATCGTTTATAATCAAACTTAGTTTATGTGAGCTTTTATGTTTCACCGATTCTTTATTCAGTTTTGTATGTGCCTGAATTGTGTTGGAGTTTTGTATAATTCTATTTGTTTATTTATGTGTCTATAGAAGAAATAACTGCATTGTTTTTATAATGCGTAGCAAACATGTCGTGACACTAATAATTTTCTACATAAAGAATAGAACACAAATCGCATTTATTAGAATAAATTCGTTTTACGACGCCTAGGAAGAAAGACAAGACAATCTTCGAAATCTCTTATAATAATTCTCTTATCCTTACGAAGAAATAATATTATGTTATTATCATTTCCATATCATTTTGCTTGCCAATCCGCAGTTGAGCAGCGTAGTGGGTCTATGCTCTACAAACCCTCTCTCTATGAGTGATTAGGCCTGTGCCCAGCAGTGGTATGTTAACGGGCTGCTACTTACCTTACCTTTTTTTTAGTATCGTTTACTGTAAAATGTAACGTTGCTTAATTATCCACAGTTTCGTATCGAGTATGAATTATTTTCGCACATCAATGTACATCATTTATCATGGCGATGCGTTTGTTTGCCAATTCAATATCAATAATAATAAAATTCACTGTGTTATTGATGTTTTTCGCTCATTTTCAATCATATGTCCAAAAGTATGTTAAACTTGTATTTATTTTAATTATGCAATCATATAAAGTATGATGATATTATTAAAAGAATGCTGACTTTAGTTACAAAAGAAGATCGCGCATAATGTCCTACACTTTTCATTCCGTCTTTTTATAATTTTCATTTCACTTTTACGTTCAGAGCTATATTTAATATGGATTTTTAGTCAAAAATTATATATTGTAATATATATAAAAAAACTGCAACTATTAATTTGCATTAGAGCGGTTCTGTCAACGCCTTTTCCCTGAATGAAGAATCGTGCCCAAAGTAAGCAGTTAATACGTTGTTGCTTGTGTTTTTAACGATGTCAACTATTGCAATTTATATTCGATCGTTATCATTTAATGCTTCCATATCGTTTTAAGTTATGAAGTTCTTTCGTGCAATGTCAATGTCAATTACCCAAAACTGGCGCCTTTTGTGTAAAGAAAATGGCAAACATTGTAGGAGATAAGTGAATACAAGCGACAAAGTAAATAAGGTTACAAATGTACGAGAACAACAATCATTAAGACATAATTCAGCATTCACACAGCAATATTGCTCGGCGTAAAGCCAAACGCAATGTTAACCCGCGACGCAGTACAGATATGTCGAGACACAGCAATGGTGAGCAATAAATAACGGAACAAAGCGACATGAGACAATAACGCTGGCTGAACGCCATCGCGGCATTGTCAGCTGCGGCTGGGGCGGACACGCATTCACGCGTGCGGATTCAGCTTTACTTTACATATTGTACCATTTGAGGCATAAACAGTTATAGGTGCAACCTTTTTGAAGCACACAATCACAGACTCCTATTACAAGGAGTGTGTGATTGCGTGGTTCATAAAGGTTAGCGCAGACAACATTGCGTAAACGTTAAACATTTATAAGTGAAACCTTTTAGAACCACGCAATCAGACACTCATTTTAATAGGCAACCAAAAATTTTCTTGCGGTTTTCATTTATTATATGAACTGTATATCGCTAGCAAGATAAATTAGTAGGGACATTTGTTGTTTACTTTCAATAAATCTGTAAAAACTCATAAAGTAAAAAAGCAGGAGTTGTCATATTTGACACGGCCATACTTTACTAATTTTTTTATAGTTTTATTTAAAGCAAACAAACTTATTTATCACATTTAATTATGCGTCTTAAAATCAGCTTTTAAATGTACCAAAAATACCCCCATCACTTTACTTGCTTGCGATATTCAGTTCTTATAAGTAAACAATAAATAAAAAACCGCACGAACTTTTTTGGTTCGCTAATACATGATAGCGCAGATCACAGTGCACAAACGTTATACACTAGGTTCAGCCTTTTTGAACTACTCAATCACACACTCCTATTACAATATAGAGCAAACAACAGTGCGCAAACGTGAAACAGTTATTGGTGAAATCTTTCTGAACCACACAATCACACACTCTTATTACAAGTCAACGCAGACAACAAAGCGTAAACGTTAAACTGTTATAAGTGAAACCTTTTTGAACCTCACAATCATACACTCCTATTAAAAGATAATGCAGACAACAGTAAACTATAATAAGATGCTTCCCCTAAAATACTTTCTCGTGCGAGAAACAGAATTCCGTCAAAATATCACTACCCGGTTTCGAATTTAAATTCGTATATTGAACATCAAGACCAAAATTCATGAAGACATCAAGTGCTTGTTTTTTTTATCTAAAAGTAGTCACTGTTTCTTTATACACAAACATCCCTAAAATTTTCTTTATTTTTAATGATAAAGGCACTTCAATTCCCTTATAACGTGCGACAATACGCCATAATTTTATACGAGCACAAAGTATATAAAAAAGTTAAAAGGGAACTGGAAAAACTGAAAACTGGCTCGTAATTAAGTTATAATTGCTGTATGGACTTGGTTCTGACTAATTAGTGGGCAGTTAGTAGTTACAAACGACGTTTTGTTGAAAGGGGAGGTTTTTGTATGAATTTTGTTTTGTTGAAATTTTAAAGGCTAAAATTGGAATGGTAATTTTAAATATTCTGTTGTTGTTTATCGATTTGTTTTGGATGGTGAAAAAATTTGCTTAAAAACTTGTTTTTATTAAATTAAGATTAGATTCTATATTAACTTTGGGATAAATATAGCTTAAGCTAAAGATTATTCACATAATTGACTTCAAATTTAGCAAAGAGACTCCTTTCGCAACATAAACGCTTTTAAGAACGGATTTCCTCAAATACCTTACGGAATCACAACTTACTAGAACGAATAGCTAGTTATTATAATAACTGTAATGATGAATTTACAAAAAAAATATAACCCATTAATCTGCGTCAACTTAACATATAACAATCTAAATCTAAATGATTATGTTATTAAGCGAATTTAATGATTCGGTTTTAATAACTGTGAATACGAAGTTCTTAATACTTCTAATACACATACTCTAAAAACGCCTCAAACGAAAGACATCCTTATTCAACATCTTTAGAACTTGTATCAAGACAATTGCATTTAATTGCGCAAAATAACTTAAGAAATATCTTCAACAAAGTAGTACATATCAACAAGAGGTCAAATAATAAAGCATTTGAAAAGCAAACACACGGCACAGCGCAAAGGGGCCAGGCAAAAGCTAAAAAGAGCAAGAATTAATAAAAAGTACAAAAATCTGAGCGTCCGGAGCGGTCAACTTTGAGTGAAAGCATTTTTTGTTTATTGTTCCAGTGGATGGTAGAAATGATCTTTTTTGTAGTAGTTTAGAAAGGTTCCAAAAGCAGTGCCGAAAATTACGACAACTTACTACTAAAACTGCTTCATTGGTCTAGTGGTTAGCATGTTCGACTACAAACATGAGGTCCTGGGTTCGGGTTCCGGGTCGGGTCAATTCGAAATCGATATTGAGTTTTCTATTAAGATTTTCTCAATATTTGCTCGAAGTTGGGAAATATTTGGCGGTGCGATCCACCTCCGTGCCTCGGCGAGCACGTTAAGCCGTCGGTCCTGCGCCTGATCTCTCTCTACTATGAGAGTAAAGGAACAGTACCAATTCGCAGTGGAGAAACGTGGTGGGTCAATGCTCTAAAAACCCTCTCTCATATGAGCGAGGAGGCCTGTGCCCAGCAGTGGGACGTTAATGGGCAACTTATTTAACCTTTTACTACTAATCCATATCATATAAATATTATTTCGGCTATCGGTTAAATCGCAAATTTGTTGAAATAAACCATATGTCGTAAGCCTTACTACATATGGTAACAGCTTTTTAATGCAATTTCTTTGAAAATAATTTAAAAAATGTATGCAAAAATAGAAAAGATCAAAAAAATTCGGCTTAATCAATCATCATCAACATTTCAACAATTCCCTGGTTCTAATATTCGATTCCTGGATTTTGAGATAAAATCATATTTTCTTTTGCAGCACGAGTAAAAAAGCACTTCCTCAAGAAGTACGTAAGCGTTTCAACAACCCCGACTATTATTATTACTATTTTTTCCTTTTAAATTTGTTATAGTATTGTTGCTATTATCACCGTTGGAAATTTATGTTTAAGTTATAGTTTATGCCTAGTTTTAATTATAATTTCATTTTTATTTCTGTAATTTAGTAATACTTTAATGGAAATCTACCAACGGCTTTTCTCACACCAGAAAGTTTGGCAGGTAGAGACTTATAGCTGTAATGCTTTACTGCTATAAGTCTGCCGTTTGCACTTTGTGCAATAAAGTTTATAAATAAATAAAACTATATTCGTAAGATATTACTTTAAAAGTATATTGTATCCGGTCGCAATTTTAAGAAAAAATTTAATAAATATGCACAAAACCTCTTGTATAAATGGCTAGTTTTCCAACGAGTTTAGTTCAAATTAATCATATTTATAAGTCTCAATTTTAAATGTAATTTAGTAGTTTGATTCCTTATAGACAATTAATTAAAAATTTTCAATAGAATATATTAAAATAACTCTTGCTCAGGTCTTTTGTTGTCGCCTCGCGTGGCGGGATGGTTCCTCCTATATTAAATACAGTCGCCTAATTTAATTTACTGCTGCCGATTTTACAGGGTTGTCAGTTAAGTAATATTTAAAATGGCAAAATATTTATTCGACGATTTTACATCTACTAATTTAAAACATGATACAATATATCCTTAAAGGGTTTCATATTTATTGTGTTTCATAATGCCTTAACTCTTCAAAAAATCTTATGGGGAGTTTAAAAACAATTAAAGTTATTTTATGTTATTTTCATTTTGAAGTAAAACTTCTTTAGGCGCATGACGTAAAATTCTTTAGGCGTAAAATTCTTTAGGCGTAAAATTTTTCAGATGAAACACGTGATAAGCGTCACGAAATGTGCAGCGTTTTTTTGCTAAATCGTTTGAAGGTTAGGTAGTTTTAATATTTACAAATAACATGTGGCATTTGAATTTGCCACTCGTCATTTAATAATTTAATATACTATTATTCATATAATATAAAAAAAATATTTCTAAATTATAAATTCTAAAACAAAATTTAATTAATAATTTCTAATATTGAAAAAAAAAAACACGTTGCATTTTGATTTTTCCTAACATATCTTCCTTTTCCCCCCTCTAAGTCTCGGAAATCTAAAGTTTTAGATTTGCATTATTATAAACAAGATTTAAAAATTTGTTTGCTTAAGAAGTTTCACTTCTGACATGTGTACTTTCTACTCACGCCCTTTTAATTTATATATGTAATCAAACGGCGTACTATAACTTTAACTATTACTATTTTTACCTTGTTTTATATCTTATATTATGCTTTCAATAAAGACAAGATGAAAAAATTCACATCAGATTTTTATTACTTTCACTGCTATGCCTATAATTTATTTTGTGTAGTGTATCTAGGTATACCCCCAATTTTCGAAGAACTTACTAAATGTTACTGAAGCAAAATCAAAGTCGTTTATAATACATTTTAATTCTAAGAAACGCACAAGGATATTAGAAATAGAACATAAAGTATAGATGTCCTATCGCGCATACATTTCTAATTACACTTGATACTTATATGGTATGTGTATGTATTCGTAGGCATAATATAAAGTTTATATTTAACATAAAACACTACGTGGAACGTATATAGATTTTACAATTATCCCATTGATGGTCTATGATTAAATTATTGTAAATGACACAAACTGGTTTCTGATTAAGGGTAATAATGCGAAAACGATTTAATTCATATAAGCAATGCTTTACTCACTCCCTCGCATATTACGAAATCTGTCAAACTATTCGCCCTATTGACTTGAAATTTAGCAGAGTGATTCGCATTGTAATGTAGACAAATAACGGATTTCCCAATATTCCAATGCATTCGGGAACTACCCGGGTGACATTGCATAGAACAGCTAATTTTTCATTCATTTTTAGAGGCAGCCCTACGCCCAACCACGGTATGATTGCATTGTAGTAGAATACTAATTCCTCAATCTAATGCAATTACTTCTTCAATGCAACTTATATTCTAATCCATTGAAATACGATAGCAATCGCTATAACTGCCTTAATAATAGAAGCACCCAACAATTGGTTTTATTGTTACCACCCGCTGATTCAAAGTTTAGAACTACCTTCAAACAAACAATGAAATTTAAACTTTAACCTGAATTGAATAGAGTTTAAAATTCGATTTTGCACCAATATAGTCAACTCCTCACTTTATTAGCAAATTGAATTCGTAATTTTAACCTCAGATCTTAAATGTTAAGGCTTAAAATTGCATGTTTCGTATAGTAGTAAATAATAGGTGTCGCGAACAATCGCACGACAGAAGCGGGGTGGTATTGTCAGTATCGCTAATCACTTGAGAATGGACGGGGGCACGATTAAGGGTTAGGTCAAATTCGTAATTTATATGGTTTATTGAATTTTTCTATTGCTATAAACATCAGGCTGCATATGGAAGATTTAATACTGCTGCAAATTAAGTCGGGTATTCATTTTAAGTCAATGGGCTGGAAAAGTTAATAAATGAACTAACTACCTTCTTTTTTTAATAAGTTATCGAGTCACTTCTGGGTTTGCACATAGTTTTAAGAAATATGTTAAAAACGTCCTGTTACATAAAGCATATTATACAATTATTTAAGCGACTAGTGTTTAGAATTGATTCCAGTTCCACACGAAAGCTACACACATTGTAACGTACTAAAACTATGTTTAAAGAAGTAACCGTTGAGTTTCTTGTCGGTTACTTTGTAGCGGAATCAACTTCCCGAACCGGTGGTAGTTTACCAACCGATAGACTACTAACAATTCAAAAATTTTGAGCCTACGTGAACTGAAAATATTTTGATTTTGATATTCTCTTGAACATGGCTGTTTAGCGTACTTAGTAACTAATAAATTATTTGCTACTTTTCCTTACTTTAGTCATTTATATAACGGCTGCTTCTAAATCTTATTAATAGTACCAAAATAACCATTTTTGGTAACATTTTAACTTAGTGATATCTGCCTTACATTCGCAGTGATTTTAACAATAGTAATACGTATTATTATGTATTGTTTTTAATCGGATTATAATCACAGGGGTCAATCTTAGAAGGAGATAACCCATATGGGCATACATGTGCGTAGATACAGTTTCACTCTAGTATTTTTTTCTCCGGTAGTCCGATGAATCTTTATCCGACCGTATAGAAATTAGGCACAAAATGGAATGTAATACGTGTATTGCAGATTACAACAATAATTGTACGAATAGTAGTACTAGTAATACAATAACGACACAATTCTAATATTATGTTTCAAACAGAGGACTAGAGGTTATATCTATTGCAGATTCATAGATGTTACAGATCTCAGAAGATTTGTCTACACATGCATAGGTCATCATTATATTCTCCTACACCGAAAAGTAAAAGATAGATTTGGAAATAGGTGCCTGGTAAAGTAAAAGGAAAGTAGCAGCCCGTTAGCAGTAGCAGCAACGTCCCAGCACTGATAGGAGAGAGGGTTTTTAAACCATAGACCCATCACACTGCTCCAGTGATTGGCAGGCATAGTACACAAATGGATTCTCTATTCCTTCACTCTCATAGTCCGATGTGACGGGAATCCGACACGACTGGAGAGAGATCAGGCGCAGGACCAACGGCTTAACGTGCTCTTCGAGGCACGCGGGTGGAGCACACCGGTAATTTCCCAACTTCGGGTAAATATTGAGAAAATCTTAATAGAAAACTCAATATTGATATTTGAACCGGGACTCGAACCCAGGACCTAATGTCTGTAGTCGAACATGCTAACCACTAGAACAGTAAGGTATTCAGAGAGAGGTGCATTCCTAAGATTAAAATCCACGATTCTTTAGCCGGATTTCAAGACTTTAATCTCAAGGCAATGATGTAATCGCATTTTACCAGTTGCATATAACAAAAGGTGAAATAGCATTGTAAATTTATTACAGTTTAATAGTTTTGATTATACAAAATATAGAGAAAGGAACAATGAGCTCACCCTCAAACAAATATAATCTCTCTTGTTGATAAACAATTACAAACAACCCTGATATACAGACAGGCAAACCCCCTGTTAGTTATACATGAAGGTAATTAATTTGCACTGTAGTGATATTACTAGAAAGAAGGGTTTGTTATTTCATGTGGTGACTTATTAACCTAAAATATATTTTCATTTTGCTCGGATTCGGCAATCCGAATTTTATTCAGCAATTTATTCCATTTTATTCGTAACATCTGCCATTAATATCATTTGGCGCATTGATTTGTACTTAAAACTTGTAAAAAATACTAATTATATATGTAATAACATCAGTCCATGAGTACCATTACCATATCAATACCATTTTGAGAGTGGTGTGAAATCTATGTTCTTTCTCTTTGAAGTGAAACTACTATTGGCACATGAGATTAGTTTTTTTACAGATGAAACGCGTGATTATCCTCACGAAGATGTGCAGCGTTTTTTATGCAAATTTGTTTGAAGGTTAGGTAGTTTCAATATTTATAAAAATCATGTGGTATTTTAATTCGCCACTCATCATTTAATCATTTAATGTACTATTTATCGTAAAATATAAAATATTTCATAAACTCTCTTTTCTAAATTTTAAAATAAAAAACTAAATTTTATGTAATAATTTTTAATATTGACAAAAACACGTGGCCTTTGATTTACAGTTCGTCATTTGAGATTTTAATAAATTATTTGAATTCATTTTCGACACTTTTAATAGTTTAATTCCAATTAAATTTTTTATTTTCCTAACATATCTTCCTTTTCCCCTCCCTCTAAGTCTAGGAAATCTAAAGTATTTATTAAAAATTAGTTTGCCAAAGAAGTTTCTCTTCTGACATGTGTACTTTGTACGCACGCACTTTTAATTTTTTTAAGTTAATTCATATAACTATAAATCCCGTCTGAATTGTACCATAATTTTAGGAAGTCTTAATGTTAGTATTTGATTCTTAACTTTTTAATATGTTGTAACATATAAGTTAGGTATTAACTTTTATCGCAAGTATGCTATTGAAATATTATTAGCATACAATAAAAATAACCTTTTAAAGGGTTTTGGAAAGCTTCTATTACAAATACAGCTAAGAATTACCACGTCTGTTAATGAAACGATTTTGGTTTCAATTTTATACTCATGACTATCGTAAAGAAATGTCTATATAATTCTTTGATTTGTATGGTTGTTGTAATAAAAAATGTTAATTGCGAATAATATACTCGATGATTTGGATGTAACAAAACCGTAACTGGATATCTACTGTGATTTAATCAAATCAGACAAAAAGTAAGCGCCCGGAAAATTTAATAAAAACTTAAGAAGCCCACGAAAGCACGGCATCCTGTTACCCGACACACCGTTAAATCAATTTTGTGTATCACTTTCACTCGCGAATAAAAAAGGGAAAAAAGAAATAAATCGCATGGAAGCGGTAGCTGTTGTACAAACAAGTGTAATAACATCGAACAGCCACATGAAAATATTAACCCTTTACAAAAAACGCAAAATGGTAAAATTATATTTCTAAATCAAAACTATTAGTGTGAGAAATTATTTCTTATCACTTCATCGAAATTTGTATACAATAAATAAAGTCATTTGTTTTCTTATTAATCAATACAATACAGAAAATACATACATTAACGTAAGCATTGGATACAAAAAGGCGGCCTTATCGCTAAGTAGCAATTGCAGCCTTAGAGTTACAGAGGTTTTATGTACGTACGAAATAGGATAGGCGATATGTAAAAAAGTATTATACCTACACAACTATAATTATATACATATGTATATACGTATAAAGAGTGACATAAAAGACATACAAAAACATATGAGATGATATGTCATAAGGTAAAAAGGTAAGTAGCGGCCCATAAACTTCTCCGGCATAGGGCTCCTCATACAAAGGACAGAGGGTTGTTAGAGCATAGACCGACAACGCTGCTCCACTGCAGGTTGGCAGGCATAGTAAATAATTGCACTCTCTATTCCTTCACTCTCATAGGCCAATGAGACAGGAACCCTACAAAACGGGAGAGAAATCAGGCGCAGGACCGATAGCATAACATGCTAGCTGCGGCATGGGGGTCGAGCACACCGCCAACTTTCCCAACTTCGGGCAAGTATTCAGAAAATCTTAATAAAAAATTCAATATCGATTTTTGAATTGGCCCGATCCGGGACCCGAATCTCATGACGAATGACTGTCGATAATAACAGTGGTTTTTGAAAGTCTCATTTAACCTCATGAGTATGTAGTCATATACACCGTACTAATAAATAAAATTAAATGTCGATTGTTCCAGTTAATGTCCAAAACGAGTGGGCTAACTTTTCCGGGAAAGTGTAGTTCTATAATCGGCAGATAGCTTATATAATAGGAGTAAAAGGGGCTACCTTTTATTTCGAAATATCTGCGGAATAATAAAGTCCGAATGTTTTAGTAATACCACATTGAACCATAGTGAGTAGTCAGTGAATGTTTGGAAATAAAACAATTATATCTAATCTAATATACATCAACAATATCAAAGTTCCTTCAAACCACACATCTCAATTGAAATATTGCCATTATTTAATTTCGTGTCTATTTGGTAATGTAGCTTTAACACTACACAGACTATCACTATCAATAGTCAATAGCATTTCTAGTGATGGCAATTCAATGTCAAACATATCAAACACATCCTGCGGGCCCTTCGGCCCTCTGTCGATTACTCAACCATTAACCTTACCCCGAAATTGGAGTGCAACCAAAGAGCCCTCAATCCAAATAGACAAGCTACATCGGCAAACTAAAATTAACCTTACCATCTTATCCAGTAAGTTCATTATCAATTTACAGTGCTTCCTTTAAAAGATCATCCAGAACATTAAACGTAAATTTCAATCTTGTTGCTTAACATATAAAGATTACATTTCAATGGTAAATTGTTAAAGATGTTTGCAGGATAATTCTTTAACAGGGACACCAATTGAATTTTTTAGCAAAAAGGTTTCCATAATCGTTGGTCAGTAGTATAATGGTTCTCCTTTACAAAAGTACAAGTTGTTATACAACGGAGAGCTCATTATTTGAAGTTCTTTAACACAATTCAATACATTCGTTGTTGAATATCGAGTGTGCTTCGCTTTTATATTTTTTGTTTGTATCAATCTTGAATAGTCAGGTTGTTTTATTTAATTGGGCATATAGTTCTAAAGATTTTTATAAGAAATATTTTATAAATAATATAAAATACACAATCTGTTGTCCTTTGAGAATCTTGCTGTAGATAGATAGATACTTTATTGCACACAAAAAAAATGAAAAAGAGAACAAAGTTATCGGAAAACTTATAACAGAAGTAGCAAAAAATTCGATATACGACATACAAAAGTGTTTTTGGAATGTAAAGAAATGTCATATTATCTCCTAAAGTTACTTTCCTAAAGGTCTATGTACCTTTTACTAATTTATAAATCTAAAATAGTTAATTCGTTTTACAACAACCTGGTATCTAAAGATAGGGTTCATATCAATAAATAATAGCGTACGCTTATTTTATATATGCATCCCAATTCACGATATATCAATAACAAAACGATATAACATTACAAATTAAAAGTAAGGAAGTGAATTTTTAGCTATAACAAAGAAATACTGAGAAAATATTTAATAAATAAATCGTACAAGAGAAGGAGGATTTAAATATAGACTCCTTTTAATGTAGTGGAGAACCCTAAAGCGTTTTAAAATGCAATCAACTGCTACGTATACAAAGCAACATAAATAGAAATAAAAATATTATTTCACATTCTAAAAATGGGAAAAAAACGCTTGCAAAAGTTTATCAAAAGCAAACCAACCCTTCGCGAACCCGTTCGAATTGAAAGCAGTTTATTATAGCATTTTATACAATGAAAATTCAGGTTGCATCCCACGACTGACCTCAAGTGGACGAGAGATGGAAGATGGAATGCAGTGTAGGTGAGAGCGGGAAAAATATATACTGGAAGTGGCACTTCAAATATAAATGGTATCGAAATCATCTGTACTGAGAGGGAAATAAAAACGGCGTATGTTTAAACGAGATGGACGATGGAGTGGTTGTTTCGTAGGACAAACCAGATTTAAAAGATATGAGACATGATCTTGTTCAAAGAAATCAAAATTCTGCTTCAAAATGTATTCCAAAAATCAAACAAAACTATAATTTTACGATCTTTTGAAACAAGGGCGACACATACGATAGGTAAAGTTAAAGCATACATAAATTAAAATTATACCTATTACCGAAAAAATTGAATTAACCCTGTTAACCAAAAATTATTTTAATGAAAACTTTCAAACAATACAGAAGACTTATTCTGTCCGAAGCCAACTACCGAGATCTAATAACTGATATGGTAAAAGACGGCGACAATACATAATACCCTACTTAATAAATCAGCTTTAAAGAAGAATATTAAATATAAAGTAAAACAATTTTACATACAAATAACATCTAACAAATACAAAGCATAAATGACCACTTCTTGGATAGGAAAAATCATCTGTATGTGAATTATATTATATTTATGTGATATTTTTTATAATTATATTTATGTAATTTAAAAAGAAAAAAAAAGACAATTGTCCACGACAGGGTGCACGGAAAAACTCTTGAGAGTTTGTGTTTGTACCCTGTAAAATGAATATTTATTGTATTTTTTATGATGAGATAATAAAATAAATAAAATATGTTAGAATACATACACAGTCTGAAATGGTCTTCTACAGATAACACTTGCGCCAATAATAATAATCTTTATAAATCCCCTGCGAAATTATCAGGAATATAGTTGCAAAGATGTTCATATGTCTTTAGGTAAAAATCTTCGCCTAACTGATCTAAAGACTATTGTATAGATTTTAAAAGAACTTATCATAAGGTAACGTGTAAGTAATGGGTCGGTGGCCTAATGATTTCTTTCGTGGACTCTTTTAAAATCATCTATAAAAGAAATATATAAGGTCGTAAGGAATCCTTTGTATTGAAAAGCAATAGTACATTTATCCTGCCAATCTTCTGTCAGTCAAAATACTAAACCATCTCTTCCGTAAATGTGGGATCATATACCAAGCAGCTTCCACTTACGATGTACTTTATTATAATGTAACGGAACAGATATAATTTATTATTTTGTAACAGTGAAAATGTCTAAAACGAACATATAACTATTTTAAGTGTTGATATATTTTCTTACCTATATAACGTTATTTACCTTTTATAAATATAATTTTGTTAACCTGAAGTACACGCTTCGCTGGCAGAGATCCTGGATACGGTTCCAAGCATGTTAAATTTAGAAAATTGCTTTTTTTAATTTGTCTTCGTCTGAGTCTTTGTGTCTAGTTACCTTTCTAGCAAACGTAAAAAAATTGCATTCCAGTGCGATGCTGTGCAATAATAATTAACTCTTATCAGATTACTGCGTTTATCTTAGACTGTATAATCACAGGTAAGATCGCAATCAAATTTGTCAGCAATAAAGAACACGTATTACAACGTATAAGTTCCAAACTATAACCTTATCAATCAATCAATCAATCAAAAATATCTTTATTCAAGTAGGCATATTACAGCACTTTTTAATCGTCAAATTATATTTTATTTTAATATAATAGGAACAAGAGATTGGCATTAATGCCAAGCACTAGATACTTGTCTCGTTCATTGCTAAAACTAAAGCAACTTTTAAAATATGAGACAAATAGTTATACTTGAAGGATGACTATATTTAGTATAACTTTCCAGTTGCACTGATCAATGCGAATCTACAGTAATTAATTAATCGAAACGCAATGAACTTTGAATGACCCCACTTAGTACAAATAGACTGTGGAATCTACCATGATGTTAAATAAATATATATATAAATATTCATTAAATACTAGCTGTAGTTCGCGACTTCCTTTGGTTAGAATAAGTAGTCTTAGAGATATCTAAGTGAACTTTTATCTAAGTACCTAAAAACACGGGCGTTTGGTTGTTTAACCCCATAAAAACATATAGCTATGTTTAAGGTAAGGTAAGTAGCAGGTTATTAACGTCCCACTGCTGGGTTTACGCCTCATTACTTAGGAAAGAGAAGGTTTTTAGGCCATAGATCCACTCCACTGCGGGTTCGGGCAAATGCTGAGAATTTCTTAACAGAAAACTCAATATCGATTTATTAATTCGTTCAACCCGGGGCTCGAATCCTGGACCTCGTGTTTGTAGACGAACAAGCTGACTATTAGACCTATAAAGTAGTTATGTATACTGTTAGTAAATTAAATAAATATATAAGTATCTAGCAAGAACTCGGTGATCGATTCGTTGTAAGCCGCACTTTTTATATTTCGATGTTTCGTGTGTCGTAGTTTTTTTGTATATGTAAATATTTAATATCATTTATAACAATAGATATTAAGAAGACTGAACACTGAGGAATGTCATAGGGGATTGTACAGAGCAGCAATACTGTAGCCGCAATAAAAGCGACGCGTGAAGGAACTCGACCTATCTCGTCTATGTGGTATAAGATATAAACTGAGACGGTAAAAGCAACACGCTTGTTATAATGTTTTCTAAATATCTCGAAAACTTATTGATTAGCGTTTAACTATACGCTTAAGTGATAATACAGTCTCAAGGCAACGTTCTTGTGTGATTAGAAATAATGTATCTCATAATGGTTTTCATACTGAAAAGAATGGCGAAATTTAAAATATAAAAGTTTCTTATCATCAAGAAAAATTAACAAATACATTAAATTATAAAATTATATTATTTAAAAAATGCGAACAAATTGGGGTCAGAAAATTACGTCAATAATACAACCAAGAATACAAATTCTACTCCTTCAATGTAAGGTGTGTATATATAGTAGATGTTATTATAAAATATCATTTGTATATATATAAATGAATCCCTACTTCTCGACAGAGGTGTCATGCCATAAAAGGAGACCAGTTTTACCTTTACAGAGATTTCAGAATTTTTTGAAGAAAGACAAAATTAAAGGAATTTTGTAGAAAATATTAAAATTTCAGACATCACCATGAATATTTAAACTATGCATGTTTGACAGTTGGCGTGCCACGTTTATTTTCTATATTTTTGAAGTGAAACTTCTTTAGCCACACGTGGGTAATTTTTTTACGGATGAAACGCATGATTAGCGTCACGAAGATGTGCAGCGTTTCTTATGCTACTTCGTTTGAAGGTTAAGTACTTTTAATATTTACAAATAACATGTGTCATTTGAATTTACCACTCGTGATTTAATATACCATTTTTCATAAAATATAAAATAAAAATATTTTATAAAGTCTCTTTTCTGAATTTGAAATTCCAAAACTGGATTTTAATTAATAGTTTGTAATATTAAAAAAAATCATATGGCATTTTTATTTACAATTCGTCATCTGAGATTTCGATAAATTATATGTATTAATTTTCGACACTCTTAATAACAAAAGACAAATTAAATTCCTAACATATCTTCATATTCCCCTCCCTCTAAATCTTGGAAATCTAAAATTTTAATTTTGTATAAACATATACAACACATAAAAATTGATTTACCAGCAGCAGTTATAGTTCTGACATGTGTACTTTGTGAACAAGCATTTTTAGTTTTTTATTTGTTTTAGATACAATTGAACATACATAGCTAGGTCACTAAAGTCTATTGGGTCATTTAGTAATTAGATATATTATGCACACAATATCAATCATATTCATGTTAATCGGTTTTACATTGAACCACACTCTAAGTGCTGGGTGTATAGAGGTATGCAGTGTAAGGAATGTGTTCTCCGTATAATATCTTTTAATATCCGCTATTAACTTGCCACCATCGCTTCATTGTAGCTGCTAAATGAATTCTTATATGAGAATCATAAGTGAATTGTGAATTAAGTATTAAATTATGAAGCGTTCATATAAACTGATAAGCATAAATGAATTAATTTTCTAGATCCTTTTACAGCATTTAAAACATTTCGCATCAAAGTATCTTCATCAAAGTATATTAATCAAATCGTCGCTTCAACCGATGGACGTCCACTGTTGGACATAGGTCTCACCTAATGGTGCCCACAAGGCCCGATCTTGCGCCGCCTGGCTACCACCGACCTTCTTTATGTCATCGGTCCACCTGGTGGGGGGTCTACCTACACTGCGCCACCCGGTGCGGGGTCGCCACTCCAGCACCTTTGGGCCCCAACGTCCATCGGTCCGTCGGACTATGTGCACCGCCCATTGCTGCTTTGGGTTCGCGATCCGTAGGGCTATATCGGTGACTTTGGCTCTGCTACTTATCTCCTCATTTCTGATTTTATCACGTAGAGAAACTCCAAGCATGCCCCTCTCCATCGCACGCTGAGTAACTCTGAGCTTTCATATGAGGCCCATAGTCAGCGACCACGTTTCGGAGCCGTAGGTCATCACTGGCAACACGCACTGTTCGAAGAGCTTTGTCTTCAAGCACTGTGGGATATTGGACGAAAAGATCTGCCGGAATTTACCGATAGCTGCCCAACCGAGTTGGATTCGGTGGTTAACCTCTTTGTCGAAGTTCGACCTACCTTGCATTGCATTGAGATCTTCCAGAGACTCTGTGTCTCTCGTAATCAAATGGTTTTTGGGAATTTATATGATAAAGTTCTGTCTACTGATTTTTAATAACGTTTTAACACACAATGTAATTAATATAAGTTTTTTTTTTTTTTTTTCAACAATTAGCAGCATCTTTGTCAATTTGGCAAACTGTCTGTTATATCGTTGTTGACTTGAACATGTTAAGTCATCAGACTTAAGTCTTAATAAACTAGTTTGCTTTTCTAGGTGTCAACAGATTATCGACGTCGATTCCTGACCAATTTCATGATTTATGGAAAAATATTTTTATGCAAGAAATAAAATTATAACTTAAATTACATGCAGTGTACAGAAAAACACTATTCCATCACACATACAAAGGCGTTATTCAAAACACTCGCAAGTGAACCCATGAAATTAGTCTAGCGAATTAATTTTCATAAACACGAATAACCCTAAAACACTTGAGAAATTACACAGTCAATACAGAACCTTCCACGGAGAAAACTGCGCACAAAATTGCTTGTAAGTACAGTAAAATCTCTTTTGATGTTTCAGAAATGAATTAAAAAGTTAAAAACATTTGTATAAATGGCGACGGCGCAATTAACTAAATGGCACGATGTTTTAGAAACTGTTTTAAACCCAGACTTCTTGCTTTTGAGGCGAAATACGCGAGGAAAGACGGGGGCACTTGTATATACATATTTGATTAACGCCTGCTAAGTGACTGTTTAAAGAGGGTGAATTGCTTTATTCATGTTTCATAGCGAATGTAGGTGCGGTACACTAGATTTAGTGAGAGTTTTCCGTTTAAAATTTTCAATCGTTTACTAAGAAACAATTTATTGAATAGATTGTCATTATGATTAGATTATATATTGAAATGTTGAATGAATTAAAGTAATAATTTATGTTCTAGGTGCTTTTCAAGAAGAGATGGGCTATTTTTGTAGTGGAAAGTCCGCTCGTTGCATGTGGTTTTGCTCTATATTCGTTTATTGTTTTTTAACTTATATCAAATGGAGCTTGGTAAGCAAGTTGTCGTACAATATATTATTTTACCATAAGAAATTCATCTATGTATCTATTTACTAAAAAGTATGTATGATAGCGTCGTACACTTATAATTTCTTGCATGTTTTCTTTACTGTAATCTTTAAAAAAGTAATTTTACTTAAAGCAGGACTAGAACCTAACATTTTCAGAGTAGATACCTCTTAATATACATAGATTAAGATAGGTATTTCAGAATCCAATTCCTAGAGGGGACAAAAGTTCTTAGGAAGTCAATCATCTTTGCTAGTTTCATGTTTACATCGAATTTGATAATTTAGATCAACACATATTTAAACATTTTATGGAAATGATCATAGTATAAGTTACAATATACACTTTCATCCAATAGGCCAATATTGGAGTTCAAAAACAACCGTTCTTTAAAAAGTTTTGTATTGTATAACTTATTGTTGTTTATGTCGCTTCCAAATGAAACAAAATGTGAATAACAAAAAAAAGTATATAATAGAGATGGTTATATCTTTTTATTTTATAGAAGTGAAACTTCTTTAGGTGCACGAGGGTAAAATTTTAACGGATGAAACGTGCGTTTAGCGTCACGAAGATGTGCAGCGTTTTTTATGCTATTTCGTTTGAAGGTTGGGTAGTTTAATATTTCAATATAACATGTGACATTTTAATTTCCCACTTGTCATCTTATAATTTAATATACTATTTTTATTACAAATTATTACAACGTGAACTTTTATATATGAAATAGAGTTTATGAAACAGCTAACATTATAAAATTGGAAACGTAATTACTAACTTTTAAAACGTAAGAAAATATGCCTCAGGTTTGCCATACAATATTATACTCCACGTTTGTGTAGAAAGCTCGCATGAAAGAGAAAAAAGATTTTAAAAGAGCTTTTCCTGTGTATGGTTAACAGAATAAAATGAAACAAGTGTCAAGTAGGGAAACGCGAACAGTGTAACAGTGGAGTGTTATTTTTTGTTTGATTTAGAGTATCAAATTCAATGAAAATGGCACATTTGATAGCAATGCATTTGTTTAAAGATTTAAACAGACTTTTATGAGTAGTGCTTATCTCTTTACAATAAAACGAAACATGGTGAGTGATTAAAACGACAACAAGTAAAAGACTTTGTCAAGGAAAAGTGATTAGTAAAGAAATACAACTCTTTTTGTTCTACATTCATGAAATAATAACAATTACAATATATATACTTATAGTTATATATAAATTAATATCAATATTAATATATTAAATAATTAATTTAAATATTACCGTAACTCTTTGACTGTAATTCTATCTTCCGAGAGTAAACCTTACTCGAACTAGTCTTAAAGTAAGTAGCAGCCCATTAACGTCCCACTACTGGACACAGGCCTCCTCGCTCCGAGGAGCGAGGGTTTTTAGAGCATAGACCCACCAAGCTGCTGTACTGCGGATTGGCAGGCATAGTACACAAGTGCACTCTCTATTCCTTCACTCTCATAGTCCGATGTGACTGGAATCCGACACGACCGGAGAGAGATCAGGTGCAGGACCGACGGCTTAACGTGCTCTCCGAGGCACGGGGGTGGATCACACCGCCAATTTCTCAACTTCGGGCAAATATTGAGAAAATCGTAATAGAAAACTCAATATTGATTTTTGAATTGGCCCGACCCGGGACTCGCACCCAGTAGCCATGTCTGTAGTCGAACATGCTAATCACTAGACCAATGAGGCAGTTCTAGTCTTATATTGCGCCTAAAGAATTTTTCATTTCAATACTACATCAGACCATTTTTATTCCTAAACTCCTAAGCTATCTATCCGTTTACATTATTTATATAAACTAGTAAAATTTCAATACGCGTTTAAATTTCTAATATAAAAACATTATCATTTATTAAACATTACCTAGTGCACTAATCTTTTACATTAATTATTCCTATTATAATTAATAATTATAATAATTATTAATAATAAAGTGTGGGCGATAGCGACATTAGACATAAAACAATGAGTGTTTTAATATTTGCTCATGTTTACATAAAATCAATCAAATCTAAATCTCTATACTAATGTTATGTTATTACGTTTTCACACAAAAATTACTAAACCGATTTCAAAAATTTTTTCACCATTAGAAAGCTGCATTTACACAGAGCGACATAGACTTAANTTTTTAGAGCATAGACCCACCACGCTGCTCCACTGCGGATTGGCAGGCATAGTACACAAGTGCACTCTCTATTCCTTCACTCTCATAGTCTGATGTGACGGGAATCCGACACGACCGGAGAGAGATCAGGCGCAGGACCGACGGCTTAACGTGCTCTCCGAGGCACGGGGGTGGATCACACCGCCAATTTCTCAACTTCGGGCAAATATTGAGAAAATCTTAATAGAAAACTAAATATTGATTTTTGAATTGGCCCGACCCGGGACTCGCACCCAGGACCTCATGTCTGTATTCGAATATGCTAATAACTAGACCAATGAGACAGTTCTAGTCTTACATTACTCCTAAAGAATTTTTCATTTCAATACTACATCAGACCATTTTTATTCCTAAACTCCTAAGCTATCTATCCGTTTACATTATCTATATAAACTAGTCCAATTTTGAGTAGGCGTTTAAATGTCTAATATAGAAACATTATCATTTATTAAACATTACCTAGTGCACTAATCTTTTACATTAATTATTCCTATTATAATTAAATGAAAGTTATATAAAAAGTGTGGGCGATAGCGACATTAGAAATAAAACAATGAGTGCTTTAATATTTGCTCATGTTTACACAAAATCAAGAAAATAATAATCTAAATTTCTAAACTAATATTATAAAGAGGAATTATTTGTGTTGTTGTATGTATGTTATTATGTTTTCACACAAAAATTACTAGACCGATTTCAAAAATGTTTTCACCATTAGAAAGCTGCATTTACTTGCAATAATGCATCCCATTGTGCGAAGCAAAAAATCTGTTATCTGGGGTTCAAGATAGAACAAAAAAATGTTCTACAATATTATTGAATTGAATATCTATAAAAAAGGCCGCATATACCATATGTCCAGCTACTGTAGTTATGCCACTATAACTACTTTTTGCATTTTAAAAGTTAATAAAAGTGCCGACAATAATCAAACCATGTTATACCTCTGTAATCCTGATCCTATTAAACGATATGATATTAATGACTGTTTCAATACGTAAGTTATTAAAATCGGATATTCCATTCAAAAGATATAACTAATTTAAAAATCTCAACCTAAAAAAAATAATGTGTCCCGAGTCGAATTCCAGAGTGTCAAATGTTGTGTATAGAGAAGTTCTTGCACAATAAAATATTACAAATAAATCTCATCTCTAATACTATAGAACAAAATTTCTATTTTGATTTTTTGTTTTTATTTTTAAGAATTTATTATAAACAAACTAAAAATTACGAGACCGATTTGGAAAATTCCTTCGATACCTGTTCTACGTTAATCATGTTGCGAGTTTTAAAATGTATTAGTTAGACATATACCTATTCGTTGTAAAGTAAAATCTGTATATTGATTAGATTATGAATGTAAGTGTGTATCTAATAATCTGAAAGGAAGTAATTAGAAACTAAGTGAAGTAAAACTTTTAATAAAAATAAATCTATAGTCCGACATAGATCAATATATACGCGGGTAACAACGCGGGGCATTGCTAGTTGAAGATAATATTCTTTATGCGTAACACTCCACGACTAACAAAGACGCAATATTTGAAGTTGCGTTTTCTCTTTATTTTTTTACAAATAAGTTAGTACCGGCTGTGTATATTTAACCGTTTCTATTGAGCAGACATCTTAACTGTTTAATTTACAGCTAAATAATATTGCAAATTATAATGTTTTGATATCTACTTTTCGAGTTTCAGTGAGTTCTGCCTGAAATCTAATCGATTGTAAATCGATTACGCCTCGCTAAAACATAACTTTTCCAATTAATTTGTATTGAAAGTCCGGCTACACTAACAAGGTCTGAACTTTCGCCACTAAGAATCAGGCGTTTGCATTTGAAACTTTTTAAATTACTCAACTTTCGCATCTTACAATATTTCTTTATTTAAGAGTGGATTTAACTACTTGCAAACATTTTTCGTATAGGATCTAACTCTAATTGAAAACGTATGTCTCATAAAAACACAGTTCATCTAATCTTTCTATTCGTAGTTTATTTAAAATGAAATTTTTAGATAAATTACAATTAATATTTGCTCGATTACATTTATCAATAATGGTATTTATTACAATTTTTATCCCAGTTTTTCTTTATGACATCGATTCATCTCATGTAGCAAAAGTGATCTATGAACGTTTATGAAGAGATAGATTCACTGGAATATAATCCTAAAATAATGCTTTGTAATTTATGTTTATTCATTATTACAGTATCTCGCAAAAGCTCGAGTTGAATGTTTTAGGTGCTACATATTTAAGAAATGTTATTTTCTAGAAGTTATGCAAATACAACCACGTGTACCCGAAAATAATATTCTTTTACGAAACTTAACTACGAAAGTTCCAGTTATATAAGCGTTTAATGATTTTGATTGAAAGCAATTTCTAGGGAGAGTATTGTAATACAATTACTAATAACAAGTCTAAGATACCTTTATAATAAACCAGTAAGCAATGTGATGAAAGCTATAGGTCTAGAAGACTTAGAGTAAAGGCCAAAGCAATAAGATTGATCTCAAAATTTAACAAGTCCTTTTAAATTAAATCGTTCACTATTTGGCCTTGAATTGCCAAAAACTTAGAAACAATATTTTCTAGTAAATATTTTGATGAAATGTGATAAGCTTGGATTGATAAACGATGAAGAAGTAGTTGGTCTTCTATCTTCATATAAATACCTTATTTCGGAGACTTTATTAAACAGACGGACAGAATAATTTTCGTATTTATAATATTAGTATATATATATATATTGAAGGTTGTGTTATAAAACAAGATGTAGCAACTAAAGTTGAGAAAGGTATGCTAAGATGTTTTGGGCACGTAGGGAGAATGAACGAAAGGAGACTAACAAAAAGGATTTATAAGTCAAGAGTGAATGTTCCTGGATCAAATCCAGGATATTTTAAATAAGGTTCAGGTCAAGAGTACTCTAAACCGACGAAATTGTATGAAAGTTTTAATGAGAATGAAAGAAGCGAAGGAGATATGCAAGGATCGTAGCAAGTAGAAGAATGTTGGCTCATAACCCTGAAATGAAGCGTATTGCTGTGTATGTATGTATGTAGAATAATTTTTTATACTGACTTGGTTGCTCTTCATTCATATCAGGAAAGTGTGGTGCAGCAGAAGGTTGTCCCGCATACAGTAGATTCAGTTCTCGTGCTTCATTTTCTTCTTGTGCTTGTTGACGACGTAATGCCACCTAAGCAAAAATTACAACCAAATTAGACATGTATTTAAAGAGTTAATATTATCTATAATTATAAATTTAATAATGACATATAAACGTAAATAATAAAACTTATGACGGCCTCGCTGGTGCAATGGTGCGAATACTCGCTTTGTCAGCAGAGTTACTGGTTCGATCCCCAGTAGGGCAATTTTAGGAAATTGTATTCTCTCATTAGTCTGTGTCTTGACTATTAGTTACCACCTTATCAGCAAAGACCTCTCGCCAAGCAAGAGATTTGTGTTCCGGTACGATACTGTGGAGAAATCACAAATGGCATATTATCTCTTATCAGATTAACGCGCTTCCATCGTAAATTGTATCATTACTTAACATCAGATGTAACAACAATCGAGACAAGTTATTTGAATTCTTCTCTTCCAAATAATGTTATCGAATCATTCAAGGTTAAAATATAGTTATAAATTGGTAAATGTATGTTTCCGTTGTGTGTTGAAGTAATAAATCTTTTTAACAATAAAATGCGAAGGTTAGTAAGGATGGATATTTGATAATATTTCACACAAAAGTTACTGAATATATCTTGAAGAAGTTTATATAATATTTATATAAATAAATCATGCGACTGTTGCCATAACTTTTTAGAAATATGAAGTACACCGAGTGTCTATTATTATTCTATGATGCTATGTTATGTGAAAAAGATAATTAAATAGACAATGCTAAGTTATATAAATTAAAATACTCTTTATTGTGCTCAAAAAACGTAATACAAATGATATTCCAATTACATTACATAGAATAATTTCTCGTCGCAAAAGGAGCACCAAGTAAAGTAAACATATAATGAGGAGTAGAATAATTTTGGTCGATTTAATGACTATGATATAATAATAATTGAAAACCATAATGATTTACACTATACATAACTCATTAAAAGGAGTTATCTAGAAGAATAAACCTTATTAATATATTAGCGATAAAGATAAAACAGCAAACTCTGCCAGGTTTTAAGATAGAGGATGTTTTTATTTATTTATTTAAGTGAAACATTACAAACATATAAGTATACAGATCGAATATTGGTCAGATACAATGTTTAAACTTTACATTAGAATTATAGTTAATTTAAATAAAATTACGAATCATGTTCTGATTTTTTTAGTTTCATTTAAATTTTACTAGCTCGTGCTGTTGTTTAGTGGTTAATGGCTCAAATACAGTCAAATATAAGTGTAATTTTAACTAACCTGCAGCCATAGCCCATCTGTCAAGTGTAAAGGTGCAGATGGCGTACAGTTTAGTCTATCATTCCAGCGGCAATACTGCTTAAACGCAGTCATATGGCTGGTAGAAGCAGGGGTTGCCTTATGGAAATTCATGAAAGAAATCAAATTGGATCATGTTATGTCAACAAATAAAAATATGGACGATAATATTTCAATTGAACAGTCTTAATGAGCCTCTTATAATAATGAGGACTTCAGTTAATTTATTTCATCCTCATAACTTCTTTTCCTCTCAATGCTAAATACCTAAATTAAAAGTCAATATCTTCAGTCACTCAGTCTTAAAATGTACGACTCAAGTACTTATAAATTTGTTTCAGCTACAGGAAATGGGCAAAGTCATATAATCTCATAAGATGTCACACATATTGAAAAAAGTCTATTTATTAGTACAATATAAGGACTGTAAGGAATACAACGAACGAATATAGCTATTTCTTTAAGCGATTGTAAGGAATTGAATAAGTAATAGATTTTCTATAAGAATAAATAAGATATTTCTAATAAATGAAAACTTAAAACATTGTTATTGAGTTATAACGTATTGAAAAATATATATTATCAAGCGTAAATGTGTACACAAACAAACTACCACTCTATTACTTATCACTCAGGTTAAATTACTGAAGTTTGGCACGATAGGACAAAGATCAGGTGCTGAACCTGAGGCTTTATATATCGTTGTGTTAAAGTATAATTAGCCCTAAACATGGATTTGTAACGATACTGAGAGTGTGTTGGCAGAAAAAAACCTTTTCTCGACACTAGGAAACATCTTTATGCGCGCCGGACAAAGTATAAAACGGCATCCGGGAGAGCGGGTCCCAGTTGCATGACAGAAAAATCTAACCCTCGGTCTCTGTTTCAAGAATTTGAAGCATCTGCTTCCTTATCTGTAAGAACCCAGTCAGACTTACAAAGCATTTCAATATAATAATAATCCATCCTAATCGAATTTCGGCCAGATTTTATGGAAATATTAACCATTAGTCCAAACGATATAGTTCAAAAGCGTGTGCCTAAACTTCTTTCTGTCTCATAGTCCGAGGTGACGGGAATTCGATACGGCCGGAAAGAGATCAGGCGCAGGACCGACGGCTAAACGTGCTCTCCGAAGAACAGGGTCGTAGCATATTACCCACTTCCCAACTTCGGGCAAATACTGTCAATATATATACCCTATATATCCTCTTAATATATTTGTGGTATATGTGTATTAGTATTTATGTTTATGCATACTAATTACCCATCAGTATCGATACAAACATCTTTTAAAACTTGTCTGGAAGCAATCGCTATTTAGTCACAAGATCTTTTATACATGTTTATTGATAAGTTTTACGTGTTAATTTGTTATATCTTCAAGTGTACATAACATATTTTAAAAGAAACCTCAGAGTCAAACTTAAATTAACCTCGCCAAAAACAAAGATGTTGTTATGTATTCTGTAGCCGCAAAAGCTCACGATCAAAACGTAGTTATTTTTTATAAGAATTTAAATATTATTTATATACCTGTGCAGCCATAACTCGTTGTCTCTCTGCTATGAGTGTGCATTTTGCACAGACACAATCACGCCACCGACAATACCGCTTGTGACCTTTGAGTGCAGAAACGACGCCATGATTACGACACCGCGCACATTTTGGTGTTCTCTGTGTATAAAAAATAACGTATAAGTTACAGAAATTAAACTATATAAAGCATATTTTTATCAGTAAACCATTCCTGTATACAATGATGTACTTAAACCTATACTATTATTAAAAAGTTGTAATTTGTTTGCTTGAACGCTCTAACAGATAGAAAAGTAGTCGGTAATGCTTTATTGACCACCACAAAAGAAAGAATAGTACAATGACTATACATGAGTAATTCCAGTGTGCAATGAGAGGGTCTTGTCGCTATTTTGCTATCTCTTCTAGACAACCCAACGCATAGGAAAACCATCACAGAAGCGACAAAGAAGGTAGGCGGTGTTTATATATAAATAAATTGCTAGTATCGGGAAATACTGGTTGCATTTGTACGATTCTTGCAGTGTTAGATAGCCCATTTATCGAGAATGGCTATAGGACCGCTCCATTAATGAAGAATATCTAAATTGAGATTGTTTTTTCTATTGAGACTTCAGAACGTACACTGTGTAAACAGTTAAAGTTTTGCAAAAGCCATGTATGACAGAATCGTTCCCCATTGAAAGTTATGTATATGTATATGTTTTAAGGTTGGCTCAATATAGTCCTTTTTATGCTAACCAAATTGGTTCCTTCTCTGTCCCTCTACTGAGGCGCAGGCGAAGTTTCTACGATCAGCTAGTGTCGTATAAAACGCTTATTAAAGCATTGCATTAATTTTTAGATGGGAAATGCATTTATACACCCTGACCCTGACTTAACTCATTCCTTTGTGATGTCCCGAATCCGTTTGAGACTCTACGAGGTGTGAGGATGTAGAAAAACGATACGACATGAAATATAGTGATTATGATAAACGATAGAATTACAATTAAACTAATATAAACCACACTAAAAACGAAAATTCCTACAAATATCTACGGGAGTCACAATACGTTTAACATAAAATAGCCGTTTGTTCGTTTGCCGGTTTATTACTACATATTTGTTTTATTTAGATAATTTCCTCCAAGAGGATATGGGTTGATACCTTCAGGTGTAGGAAGCAAATTTCTCTATAACGTGGACTTCTTTATAATATTACTTCAGTATATTTTGACGGAAACGGGAAATTTCAACCTTTAAAATAACACAGATAGGGTTTCCTAAAAATTATTTGATTCTCAAACTATTGAACTGTTTTTGTATAATATACAAACTATATATATATTATACACATATAAATTGGTATACATATTAATATAAAGTAATGAAATCAGCGTATTCATTTAGAATAAGCCATCGTAAGGTAACGAGATTTCTTTTGTATTTGATTTTGCTAGTGTGATAACTCGTCGAATTAGTATAGCTATAATGTTAAAGGTAAAAATGCTCTTATTGGTGTATTCTATTAAAAAAAAGATGGTAGTTAATTGCATATATATGTCACATCGCATAAGTCGAGCTGTTTTGCCTTTTCGGGGCTATATGGGGTTTGTACGGCTTTTAAACAAAGTTGTGCCATTATTATTTTTACTGTTTAAAGTGTAACACAGTGCTCTGAATAAAGCTTTCTTTCTTTATTTCTTTTCATTCGCCTACAAACCCCGGCCTTTAACATTTCTTCTAAAAATTTCGGCGTAGAATGTCGTAAAAATTCAAAATCTTCAATTTACTTCTCGGCTAAAGAAATATAACAGATATAATAACCAATTTCTTTATGTTCTATCTTTGTGGAAGACTCCAGTGATGACTAATTTCTATTTATAAAGGCTTGCAGTTTACTTTGCACAAAACGACATACGAACCAATAAATTAAAGTCATTCTTTAATATCATCTACTTGGAAAGGGTAAATCTAACATCCACATTTATATTTTTTATGAAATTGGAGAAATTCATACGAAATTTAGTTTATAAATCTCATTAATTACAAAACGAGAAATTGTAAGTTGTCAATAATACGAGTATAAAGGTAAGTAGCAGCCCATTAAGGTCCCACAGCTGCTTCACACATTTAAGACAGAGTTTTTAGAGCATAGACCACACTGCTCCACTGCGGATTGGCAGGCATAGTACGCGAGTGCACTCTCTATTCCTTCACTCTGGATGTAACGGGAATCCGACACTACCGAAGAGAGATCAGGCGTAGGACCGACGGCTTAACGTGCTCTCCGAGGCACGGCGGTGGATCACACCGCCAACTTCAGAAAATATATATTACTTGTATTTATAGAAACGTAGTAAAAAGTACGTGCGTACAAAGTACACATGTCAGAAGTGAAACTTCTCTGGAAAACTAATTTTTAAGTAGTCTCGTTTATATTTACACAAATTTAATACTTTAGATTTCCTAGACTTAGAGGGAGGGAAAAATGGAAGATATGTTAGGAATTTAATGAATTGAAGTGCCGAAAATTGATACAAATAATTTATTGAGATCTCGAAAGATGAATTGTATACAAACATTCCACATGTTTTGACAATATTACAAATTATTAACCAAATTTTGTTTTTCAATTTAAAATTTAGAAAGGGTAATTTATGAAATAGTTTTCATTTATATCGTATGAAATGACGAATGGCAAATTAAAATGCCCCATGTTATTTGTAAATATTAAAACTACCTACTACCTTCAAAGGAATTAACGTAAAAAACGCTGCACATCTTCGTGACTCGTTTACTCCGTACAAATTTTACCCTCAGGTGCCTAATGAAGCGTTACTTCAATAAAAATATCAATCAATGTTATGAGTTCTAAAATTCTGTATTATATTGAAATAATTGAACGTTAATATAAGTAACAAAATAAAATAAGGGTTAAAATTGTTTAATATCAATTTGTACCGGTTAAAACTGCAGATGGTTGTAGAAAAACTGTTGGGTCTCAGATACATATTACTCTATTATCATTTTAATACAGCATATCATTAACATAATTGGATACAACAAATGGTCTAATTCAATAAACACAAAGTAACAACAGAAATGTAACATTACACTTTTTCGTGCAACAGTACACTTTTATTAGGTTACGTTATGCGTGTTGCAAACGACACCCCTATAAATGTATGAATTACACATATTGTTCCATAATTACAGTGGTAATATCGTAATATTTTCATTAATTGTTGCATCAGGATGTGATATTTGAAACTAATTCAAGGCATCGTAGCTAATACTGTAAGAATAACTTGTGAAACTAAATCATTTATTGAAGTAAAACATCTTTAATCATACTTGACTTGGAGAGTACCTAAGCAGGTGATTGAGTGACGAGAGCATTACGAAAAGTGTGATCGGGCGAGGCGAAAAAAGTTTTTAGTCTAAATCACACCCACTTTTATTTTAATTTGAAGATGTATTTAATAAAAATATATCTATCTCATGCATGTATGTATGTTACTAAACTTCTCACCGAAAATTCGATCAGACAAATAACAGATTTTCTTATATTTCCATTGGATCGAACATTACACGGGTGAATTCACCGGAAAAAGCTAATCTTTGCCTATATGGATATAATTATTATGAACACGATGTAAGTTTGCCATCCTTAAACGACTGGATGGATTTTAATGATATTATTGTCTGCGTTCCTGTATATAACGGATTTTTTCACAGTATCGAGAACTACGCAAGTGACACCTCCAGGGCCAGTAAGGCTTTTATTAGATTTCATAAAAGTCGAAATACATATAAATAAACATACTATAAACTGCCATTATTTTGTCAAATAACTTAAAAATTTATATTTTTAATATAATAAAAGCATGCTTCCTATAATACGAAGACCTGAATATTTACACCCGACGCCGTCGGTTTGTTTTTAATGGTTATTAGCGACAATTTGGCTTTAATTTCTTTCATTCCCTATTTTTAATGTGTTTATTAACAAATGAGTAAATAAAATAAATACAATATGAAATATTAAATTTTTCTATTATATAATTTGCCCTAACTATAATACAAAATTTGTTATATGAAATTCATTAACGTTTTTATGAATTCTATCTGTTTAAGTGTCATTATAAAAAGCTGTTGGTAAATTAAAATTATTTGATGTAAAAAAAAAACAAGGAAATATAATCTACGGACCTGATATCTTTCGGAAGCTCGGAGGAAAAACGGCGGCAAAGCAGCCAAAACCGGGTGTTGCACTAGTTGCGAAACATCAACACCATTAGGCAGCGACATTTTCAAATATTAAAAATACAGTACAAATTTCAATAATTTTAAACACGCTTTAAATAGATTTCATTTTTAAATTATATATATATAAAAAAGCACTAAAGGACACTTTATTAAAATAATCGATATTACAATGAAAACTGTTTTCCCCGACGTCCGTGAAAAGAAACGTTAAAGCGACGTTCCGTTCCGCGTTGACTTTCAACACTGTTGCTTCAATTTTGGCAGAATGCTGACAGTTGCTGAGATCGGAGCGAGAGAGATAGAAAGAGTGCGAAACGACACACTGTTTAAAAGACATCTCTCTCTCTTTCCCTCTGTAGTGATAACTGTATATGTTGTATCATCCGGTTATATAAAATGTTGTCAGATAAGAGGCCGGAGTCTACCAATAGGAGCTGTTACCAACCCCGCCTCTGACCGCTTATTGGAGGGAACACAGTGAAACTTAAATTATAAAGGTGACTTTTTTGAGAACCAGTTTAGAGTTTTCGTATTGAATGAGGCACAAAAAAACACAATAATGTTTGTTATTCGCGTTTCGTTCTTTTAATGTTTTATTGTTAAAAGCTTTTTGTTTAATTGTTGGGCATAATGGCTGAATGTAGTCAATATGGTGTTTGGAGTGCTTTATTCGGTACTAATGAGATCGAAGCGCGATAGAGTGGCCTTGTTGGCCACATTACTACTATCTTTTTGATTCATCTTGACACGGTGCATTTGCACCGATGGTTCCACATTCTAAAATGAAGATGTCAAATAGATAAATGAATGTTTTAAATCTACTGTACAATCTAATAAGGTATTCCTTTTTTGTATAGAAATTAAACCATGTGTAAAGGTAAGTAGCAGCCTATTAACGTCCCACTGCTGGGCACAGGCCTCCTCATTTAAGAGAGTGTTTTTTAGAGCTGCTCCACTGCGGATTGGCAGGCATAGTATACAAGTGCATTCTCTATTCCTTCACTCTCATAGTCCAATGTAGACGCATGCCGACGGTTGTGGACCATGGGGGTGGGGCACACCGCCAACTTCCCAATTTCAGGCAAATATTGAGAAAATCTTATAGGGAACTCGAACCTCCATACCATAGGACCTCATGTTTGTAGTTGAACATGCTGACCACTAGACCATTGAGGCAGTATGTTTATTGTAATAATTTACTTGCGCCATTATATCAAAGGTACACTATATGTTATAACAATATTATTAAAATCGATGGGTCATTGAATATTTCCCTTCTTGTTAGAAAATCACGAGGTTCTAATTTGCATTTTAAACACAACCCATTAATCAATCTAGGTGATAGTATTTTTCAATCATTTAGTAATGGAAATATGATGCATAAAAAGCACATCATTAGTGCAGTATTTAACAATTTAAGTGTGAAACACTGTCTTATAAAATTAGGAATTTATATTTGAGACTTTATACGTAGTGGCCATCGATATATAAATTGTCCTTTTTCTTTCACCTGACATAAAGTGATTGCCGTCGCTCGTTGAAATAAGCAGAATCTTAAATGGTTATAATATTTTTGCCAGCTCGTATCCCAAAAACCTCAGCTTCCAGTTTGCCCATTCATGAAACGAAATACAGTATCTAATATAATGTTACTAATGCACATTAGTATTATAGAAGATTGTAGTACTTCGCCGTTGAAATCGTGTAGTTATTAGTTGCAATCAGTGACTGACGACAGCCGAGCTCTATCACTAATCATTGTGCTATTCCGTGAAGGAAAACATCGTGAGGAAACCTGCATACATTGGGAGCAATTCCGGGTTAAATGTCATACTAGTTATATTATCGTATCTAAAATAGAATAACCAGGATTAGTTCTCGAGCTGTCAAAGAGTTTAGATCTATTTGAACAGACGCTGTTCCTCTTATCGGAAGCATTTCATGATTTCCTTTTAAAAATCACATTTATTAATGGGCTGCTTACCTTCCCTTTTAGACAATTTTGTTTAATTTAAATGAAAAAGTTCATGTATTATAGCGTGGTTATTTGGTCAGGGGGTACACATCTTTGTCTATTTGTCCGATAGTCATAGTATGGTACACGGGTATGCGATCCCGGCTCCCCGAGCTATTACTGAATCTTCTCAGTCTTCCGAGTCAGTAATATCCTACTACCTTATATTTTCCTTTCTCTTCCTTACAAAGTTCCTATCTTTTTGACCCGTTCCCCCCTTTTATTCCATTTTCCTACCCACTTCCTGCCAGTCCAAGGTGTACCGTGCCGAGGGACTCATGGCTAGGGGCATTTGCCTAGTCGCAAGCGGTGGCCCTGGGACCGGGCGAACCCAGAAATAGGCTAGCCTTATTCTGGCATGCGGGGCTCTGCCAGAATGGACCTATGTTCCCTTGCTACTCGTGGGAACGCAATGGTGATATTATTACATTCCAAAAATGGCGGCGATGAGATTCGCAATCCATCACGTCACGTTCCTAATGGGGGCGAAAAGCGGGCTACCGAGAGCCGCTTTGCTACTTTGAATGTAAGAGGAGGAATGAATGAAAAGATTGATGAAGTATGCCAGATGATGCATGATAGGTGCATAGATGTACTCTGCGTGAATGAGACAAAGAGGAAAGGATGTGATACCACGAAACATAGCCCTTACACAGCTTACTGGTCTGGTGTAAGCAGTGATAAGAGAGGCTGTCAGGGAGTTGGTATCATACTTTCCGAAAGAATGGATGATTGTGTGAAAGAAGTGAAATACGTGAGTCCTAGACTCATCTGGATCAGGCTAAAAGTTGGACTTACTCGGATCTTTGTCTTGGGTGCTTATGCTCCGACGGATCTGGGCACCAGAAAGTCCAATAAAGCCCAAAAAGAAATAGATGAGTATTGGGAAAGTGTGAGTGATACGTTGAATGAATGTGAACCGAATGAGCGAATAATTATGTTAGGAGATTTTAATGGATGGGTAGGTGTGAAACGTGATGGATATGAAAGGACTCTTGGTATGTTTGGTGACAAACGGGTGAATGAAAATGGACGAAGTTTGCTTGGAATATGTGTGGAACATAGTCTTTTTGTGGCAAACACTATGTTTGAGCACAAGGGGATTCATGTGTATACAAGGGAAGAAGGGAATGCTAGAAGTATGATTGATTTTGTAATTGTGGACGAAAAACTGAAGAAGAAAGTTCTAGATGCTCGAGTATACCGCGGGGTCGACATCGATACTGACCACTACCTGGTCGTTGCCCGAATCGGTGGTCTTTTTAATCGGTGGCGCCATAGAAAGAAGGAAACCTCGAGCATTCTTGAACGAATAAAAGTGGAGAGATTGCAAGAAGAGGATGTTAGAGAAGAATATCTGAAAAATTTGAGTGGGCGATTCAAGAGTGAAGACGAAGGAAATGAGATTGAAAGTTTATGGAATAAATTTAAAGATGGAGTGGTTGGTGCTGCTATTGATGTATGTGGCGTGTCTAAAAGGAGGAAAGGTAAGAAAGAGAAGAATTTGTGGATGGACAAAAATGTTCAAGCAGCTGTGTGTGAAAAGAAGAAAGCTTGGTCCGATTGGTTGGCTACAAAAGCGAACCAACGAATGCAAAAGGCAACGAATGATGACGTAAAAAAGGCAAGAATGGAATACAAAAGGGTGAAAGTAATCGTGAAAGAAGCTGTAAGAAAGAAAAAAGAAGAATACAGTGATATGTATGATAGGAGACTTTCTGATGATTTTCAGTCAAACAAAAAGTTTTTCTGGAAATCAATACAATTTGCCCGAGGGAGATCTACTTCCTCGGAGCTTTGTAAAATCAGAAGTTTAGATGGAAGTTTAATAAAAGGAGAAGAATGGATATTGAAGAGATGGAAGGATCATTTTGAAAGTTTGTTTGAAAGAAATGAAGCAGAGGTAAATATGGCCTCTGCGGATAGCAATGAATGTAAGACAAGTGATAGCGAGATTAGTATGGATGACATCATGAAAGCGATAAAAGGTATGAAATCAGGTAAGGCTGCTGGGTATGACAGAGTGTCAGTCGAGATGCTGAAGGCTGGCCGCGGGATTGTGGTAGCTCAGCTGTACTGCCTTTTCAATATATGCTGGGAGAAAGGTCAAGTCCCAAGAGATTGGAGCAAGGCCGTAATTGTCCCTCTATATAAAGGAAAAGGGTCACAGCAGGAGTGCAAAAATTACCGCGGTATCAGCCTTCTTAGTGTCGTCGGCAAATTGTATGCAAAGATATTAATTGAAAGGGTGATTAATGAAACTGATGGGAAAATATGGGACGTGCAAGCGGGATTTAGAAGAGGAATGGGATGTACGGATCAGGTCTTTTCTTTACGGTGCATAACTGAAAAATGTTTGGCTAAACACCAAAAAGTTTATTGCGCGTTCGTAGATTTAGAAAAGGCCTATGATCGAGTGGTGAGGAATGAGCTGTGGTCAACGTTATCTACGTATGGGGTGAGCGGTTGTCTGATCCAAGCATTGAAGTCTCTCTATGAGGGTTCTAGTGCCTGTGTCAGAATAAACGGAGCGTACACGGAGTGGTTTCCTGTCGAAAGAGGTGTTCGACAGGGATGTGTTGCGTCACCATGGCTGTTCAACCTTTTCATGGATAAATGTTTGACAGATTTAAAAGAAAGTATGTATGGGTTAAGAATGAATGAATTACTCATCAAATGTTTACTCTACGCTGATGATCAAGTAATACTTGCGTCATCCGCTAACGAGCTTCAGGAGATGCTAAATATTATGAATGAAGCTTTGAAAGGGAAAGGAATGAAAGTGAATGTAAACAAAACGAAAGTTATGCTTTTTGAACGAGATGAATCTATGATGAATGGCAATATTTTGATAGATGGGGAACAAGTGGAAGAGGTGAAAGAATTTGTATACTTGGGATCTAAATTTACAAAAGATGGAACATGTGAAAGTGATATCGAAAGGAGAGTGAATGCAGGGAATATGGTAAATGGTGCTCTGCATGCTTTTATGAATAGCCAGATGGTGTCTCAAAGGGCTAGACTGGCAGTGCATGCTGGAGTGTTGGTGCCAACACTTATGTATGGTAGTGAAAGTTGGGTATGGCAGAAGAATCACAAAAGTAAAATAAATGCGGTAGAGATGAGAGCGTTGAGAAGCATGAGTGGATTAAAACTGAGTGACAGAGTAAGAAATAGTGTGATAAGAGAACGTTGTGGTATAAAAGAAGACGTAGTGACTAAAATTGAGAAAGGTATGCTTAGATGGTTTGGGCATGTAGAGAGAATGAATGAAAGGAGACTGACAAAAAGGATTTATGAGTCAAGAGTGAATGCGAAAGTTGGAAGGGGAAGACCGAGGCGAACGTTCCTGGACCAAATCCAGGACATTTTAAATAACGGCCAGGTCAAGAGTACTCTAAACCGACGAACTTGTATGAAAGATTTAATGAGATTGAAAGAAGCGAAGGAGATATGCAAGGATCGTGGCAAGTGGAAGGATGTTGTCTCTGCCTACCCCTATGGGAATAAGGCGTGATGCTATGTATGTATGTATGTATTATAGCGTGTATTATTTAGATGTGTAAAATAATAGCGAATAAGTAAAATTAGATCTTTTGATAAACTAATTTTATATAGAATTTCGGTTTTCTTAATTTGTGAAAATAGATTTATTGAAATAAAAAATTATATTTTTTTAAACTAAAATTATATTTTGTCCAACAACCATTTCGCCACTACGTTATCTACTTGATATACCTATATTTGATCTCTGCCATGAAGTTCATTTCATTTATCGATAGATTTATATTTATATAATATTATTCGAATAATTTTGATGTAAGTACTTAGTAAAATAAATTAGGAATATCATAAATTAAAAAGTACATTAAATAATATGATTACAAGATATAATTACTAACAATATTCTTCATACATAACAATAAAGGCTTCTTCCTTTATTAAATGATTTATTTTTTAATTTTTATTACAGTAAAATGTTACTTTTTAAAAAAAATTGGTTGTAACGTAATAACTATTATAGCTATTAAAAATAGGGTTGGTGAAAGAAGGGTGAAAATTTAGGTTTGAATGTGTTTTTTTAATACCACATTATAAAATAATAAAATGTTGTCCTTAAAAAAAACCAAAGTGCATTCCTACAAAATGGACATGTCAGAAGAGAAACATCCTTGACAAACCAATTTTTAATCTTGTTTATATTTATACAAATCTAAAACTTTGGATTTTTGAGATTTAGAGGGAGGGAAAAAGGAAGATATGTTAGGAATTTAAGGAATTTAATTGTCAATTAAATATTAAAAGTGTCAAAAATTAGTACAAATAATTTATTGAATCTAAATGACGAACTTTAAATAAAAATGCCACGTGTTTTTTCAACGTAAGATATTATTAATCAAACTTTGTTTTTCAATTTAAAATTTATAAAATAATATTTATGAAATATTTCATATTTTAGTAGTAACTTATATTAAATTACAATGCATGTCGCATTGTAAATATTAAAACTACCTAATCTCAACATAAAAAACGCTGCACATCTTCGTGACGCTAATCACGCGTTATACCCCTAAAGAAATTTCACTTCAAAAAATACTAGGATTGGACAACCCTTATCACTTAGAAGTTTAGTTTCCAAAAATCGTGTTTTTTTATGGCTGACAGTTTATAGCGCTAGTCTGTGGTCTCACCTGATGGTAAGTAATGATACAGTCTAAGATGGAAGAGTGCTAATCTGGTAAGAGCCGACATTTACGGTTTTTACACAGCATCGTACCGGAACACAAATTTCTTCTGTTTGGCGGTACGTCTTTTGCTGGTAGGGTGGTAACTAGCCACTGCCGAAGCCTCCCACTATTCCAGACTCAGATAAATTAGAAAATACAATTTCCTAAATTCGTCCTGCCGGGGATCGAACCCGGGACCTCTGCTAGCAAGGCGAGTACTCGCACCACTGCGCCAGAGAGGCCCACAGATAGGTAGGTAGTGGCCGATTCTTAAACTTAGTAGTATTGCGACGGCCTCGATGGCGATGGCTGCCAAACAAAGAGATTTGTGTTCCGGTACGATGCTGTGTAGAAACCCTAAGAAGTAAATCGTCTCTTACCACATTAGCGCGCTTCCATCTTAGACTGTACCATCAGTTGAGATCACAGTCAAACGCTAACCTGTCAGCAATAAAAAAAAATGCATTGTTGGATACATACATACATAGCATCACGCCTAATTCCCGTAAGAGTAGGCAGAGACCACATCCTTCCACTTGCCACGATTCTAGCATATCTCCTTCGCTTCTTTCATTCTCAATAAACCTTTCATACAAGTTCGTCGGTTTAGAGTACTCTTGGCCTGGCCCTTGTTTTTCGTTCGCCTTGGTCCTTCCAACTTTCGCATTTCCTCTTGACTCATAAATCCCTTTTGTCAGTCTCCTTTCATTCATTCTCTCTACGTGCTCAAACCATCTAAGCATACCTTTCTCAATTTTAGTTATTACATCTTCTTATATAAGATATTTAACGATTCAAAAAAGCCTATTTGAATAAAGAATTTTTGATTTCACAGTTTGACGTCATTTAATCTAAAATATGAAAGCTCGCTTAGAAATAAAACTAAAAAAAGAGGTTTATACTACTTCTTAAATGAAATCGGTTAATTCCTTAATCAATTTCAATATCATGTGACAGGGGGGCGGAAGGTGCGAATTGAAATATTTCAATTTGCTTGTCGAAGGGAATTCCATTTAAATTACAATGAGTCGAGGGCGTGAGTCGCGGGGACGGCTGGGGGCACCGCCGGCCCGAGGGGGGTACTGTAATTATTAATGTATAACTGAATATCTGAGCGCATTGTGTATGAGACAGGGATGGTTGTTATTGGAATCAATTTGTATGTAATTGGGTGTGTATTGATTAATGCGTTGTTTCATATTTTCGTTCGTTACCAATAAAAATTCTGAAATATACTTGACACATACGAGACCAGACATTAAAGTACTGAATCGACACGTACTCTTTGCCTTTTATCATTTGAGTTAAGAGAGAGTTTCCCCAACTTGTTTAGGCGCATGAGAATAAAATGTGTACAGAGGAAACTTGTGATTAGCGTCACGAAGGATGTGCAGCGTTTTTTATGTTTGTTACATCATATCTTCCGACTGGGTGAACCGTAATTTATCGTAGAGTCCCATTTCTTTTTAAGTCCAGTTCTGATGATGGCATCCATGACAAAAAATTGCATTAAGCATGTGTGCAACAAATGGACGAATAACTCAAGATCACACCAACAGATTTCGATGATTTTTAATTGGAAAGGATATACTTCAAGGGTTGTTTGATGATAGTTTGGTTAGGTTTTGATCATGGCATCCATGACAAAGTAACGGAACTCTTCAAATCATTTATAGGTTATCCGGATATTTGAATCACCTACCGTAACGTCGGTATGGTGAAGTGATTGTCGTCAAATATGATGATCAATGGAACTCCTCAATGGCTTACAGTAAGGGAGCGTGGAGAATATCTAATAGTCTAACAAAGAAGTTTCACTTCTGATATGTGTACTATGTATGCTCGCACTTTTTTTTAGGCCATCGTCGCTTCAACCGATGGACGTCTACTGGACATAGGTCTCATATAATGATGTCCACTAGGCCCGATCTTGCGCCGTGAACATCACTATGAAATTGTTATCAAAACATCGTAAGTAAAAATTCGAAACATAAATTAAATACTGAAATTCAAATTCAAAATAATTATTATATTGATTTTTCTATATTAATTTAATGTGAACCTTGTTTCATTTTTAATTGCACCCCCTTACTATTGCCCCTTTGTGGGCGTGGGCCCTACGCCGGGAAACACTGAGCTAAAGTATCAAAGTTGTGTAGATATATGATGACATATATTTCAAAGTAAGGTTTATAAAAAGAGTTACCTTTAGTAAAAGAAAATTTTTTGTGTTGAGATTGTACTTTTCTTTTACTTTTTTATACATCAATTTCGTCACCTGGCTTTGTATTTATTAAGCTATAGTAATTCAACTGACCCAGTAATTAAATTATTATAATTAAAAGGAGGAAGAGCAAGGAGTTTAAAGAAAATGACTTAAGCAAATGACATTTTAATTCCATAATTTAATGATAATGTCTAGAAGAAATACAATTTAATATAATAATCTATTAATTCTATTAATGCATTAAATGTATTCGGATGTTTCTTGTTCTACAGTTTATGAACTTGATTTATAAGTACATAGGTTACCTACTTCTCATTCACGCTGTGGACTTAGTCTTGATGAGTCCTTAACATCACCAATTTTATTTTTATATCACGCAGGTGAAACGAAGTGTTATACAATATATAGGTAAGAAATACTTCGCTGAAGTATTTGTCTCATATTCCTGAAGATTTTAATACATTACAAAACGTAATGCAACCCTACACAAACAGATACAGGTGAGAAGAGCTGCTCCACAGGCGCGAGAAGGTGGCTTAAGGGTAAGGGTTCGGGGACGAAGCGCAAATGAGAATTCCGCAGCCACGACCAATTCGCGAAATGTTCACATTTCGCAAACGTCTCAACTTCACTTTAGGGAGGGCCAAAGGACTCTCGACATGTATAGGTATATTATTTTATTATTAAATTCTAAAATGCTTTAACAGCACTCTTCCCGCCTCCGTGAATCCTAAGTCCTCATTCGGGATCCCACGGAAGAATACAAAGGCTGAACCTCTAGCACCTCTATCATAGACGAAGAGGTTTCCTCCATCGTCAAATCCCACATTCCTGACACATTCAGGTTGGGGTAAGTGTGTAAAGCATTTCTCAGCAAAAAACAGGTTTTTACATCACTTCATCACTTCACATATAATTTCTAAAGAAACATTGGTGATTATATTTAAGATGAATAGGAATCTAAAATTACGATAGATTCTTTACGTCCTATTCTGAAAATTACGAATAAATTACGAATAAACTTGTTACATCCTAGTTTTTTTTCATATATTATTTCTAATGAACGATTTAAGAAGCATAGCAATCCAAAAACACGAGAGTTCACGCCCTATTCTGAGAAGAGCTCACAACAAAATCATTCGGTTATTTATCTGTCAATGATTTTAATTATAACAAACCCAAGGAATAGTAATGATGATGTAATAAAATATAAATACTCCCTATCCCGGGTTAGCACCTTTTTTGAATTCACCTCTACATAATGTTTAAAATTAAGTCAAGAATATACACAAAGCACACTACTATTAATGTTGAAGATTATCTACAATATCAAATGTTTGTAATTCGTCCAAAATGTACGTAAAATGTCAGTGTTACACAACATAAACTTATAAAGAAATGATGAAGTAGTCATTACCCATAGATAGCCCATTAAGGCATCAAGAGCTTGTTGAACCAACTGGAATGTATACTAATATTAATAAGAGAAGAGTTTGTTTGCTTGAACGCGATAATTTTAGGACATACTTAACCGATTTAAAAATTTCTTTCAGTTTTTTTAAGGAAGGCCAATCGAAGTGGTGCATCAATGAAAAATGTTTCAAAATCGGAGTTTTTATTTACTTTATGAGAGGTTCCGCTGCCTAAACGGTTAAAGTTTTGCAAAATTCATGTATTACAAAATTCTTCCTCTTTAAAAGTTCTATTAATAAGCCCTGGACAGCAGATATCTTTTAAAGTTGGCTCACTATAACCTTTTATATGCTAACCAAATATGACACCGCTGAGAACAACTAAGTTTATAACGCTAGATCCATTATTATGTTATAAAACAACAGAATAACTTGTTTACAATCCATACAAAACAGTAAGTTAATAAACTGTTTAAACTGGATAAAAATGGGACATTGCCCAAAAGTAATTTCAATTAAACATAACACAAGTTCCGTATTGTAGATTATCTTTTAATATATATAATACAATTGTGTGTCGATAAAAAGCCTGCATCTCTACGTAGCGTGGGAGCGAGCGAATATCTTGGTAAAGCGGTAAAATGAAATGTTCGCAATTTGAATATCGTCCGTATCTTCCTCTCCCCCCTTAAAGTACACCCGTTACCCCCTCCAGTGGGTACTGCAATATGGAAACGTCTTGGGAACATTTTTAATTGACTTTTTCAATCTTGAAGGCAGAGTCCGCTATGTTTTCATTTCCTACTCTTAGTTTAAGGTAAGTATCAGCCTATTAATATCCCATTGCTGAACACGGACCTCCTCACTCTGAGAGGAGAGGGCTTTACACACTACAAATACCCCAGAATAACTGCTGGGATATTATGCAGGTTTCCCTTCACTGAAAAGCACACTGATGGCTTAGAAAGAATAATCAAGCACGTAAATTATATTTTTTAAGGAGAAATTGAATGTTCACAACCATGGTTTTTCTAAATGAGATTCAAAGCGTCTTACTTCTAGGCCATCATGGCATTCTCTATTAGTATACATTTATCCTATTATACAATATTGTATTTCTTGTTCAAATTTGTAAACGTTAATAAAATACTCATTATTCATCTACCCAAATTCAAATGTATGTTTCTAATTCATTATTTTAACTAATAATAATATTAACGAAATATTGATAGCGTCTTGTATTGAAAGCACGCAAAGGTTAAAATTTATCTTTCTATGTAACGAGATTAAAGTGACTGCTACTTCAATGCAAAAACTTCTTAAGTTCACTGGATTTAATTTTTTTTATTTTACTTGCTTTTTAACAAATAATCAAGACGTAATTTATGGAAAAGGAAATTGAAATCTATCAAAGATTAGGTAACACTTCGTAGTGGCCCAAACAAACATTACACTCTTTAAATGTCCGTAGGAACTTGCAAATTAAAATTATATAGATATAGCACTTTACCTTGTTAAGAGGCATTTTACCTCTTGTTTTTACACAGCATTGAATTAGAGCAAAATTTATTTGTTTAGCACGTCTGGTGAAACCTAGCCACGGCCGAAGCCTCCTACAAAAAGTACTCGAGATAAATGAGATAGTAAAATCTCTTAAATTAGCCTCGTTGGGATGTGAACTACGAGATTTGCTAGCGAAGCGAACGGTCGCACTATTACGCCAGCGAAGCTATTTGAGCTTTTTTACCACACATATAGTGTACTGTATACGTTAAAAGTTCGTTAATTATGCTTATTAAAATTATTCCTAGCTCTTATTTGTAAATAATATTCAACAAGTTATTTTCAAATCGGCAAAAATGATGCAATACTACCACAAAATATCATTTTGTCATGGTCTCATCTAAACGTTATTTAATTCACAAACGGATCACCTGTGAAATGAGCATTTACTTTTGTCTCGATATTTTTCTAGAACTACCAGCAATGTTTGGTTTTATGTAATAATTTGCCGTCTAGGGATTACAAAAACATCTATAAAAACTCAAAACAATAACGGTAAGGCTTCTTTATTACCGACATTGACTGTGATCACACCTGATAGTAATTGATAATACAGTCTAAGATGGAAGCACGCTTTCTGTTAAGAGGCAATTCGCCACTTATGGTTTGTACAGAGCATCGTACCGGAACACAAATCTCTTTGTTTGTCGGTACGTCTTTCCTGGTAAGACGGTAACTATTCACGGCTGAAGCCAGTAGAATCTCCCACCGTTATCTTACTTCTCTTCTAAGGACAATACAAGAAAGCTTTTTATTTGAAATGACAAAACAATGGCTGTATTTGACCATTATACTGTATTTTCTTGGCATATTTAAATAAAATAAAAAAACAGCGGTATATGTCGATACTTTATTTGTTATTAACACACTGTACTCGTACACTTTCTTTAGTTACAAACATCTTTACATAATATCGAAAACAGTATGTTTTTTGAATGAAACGTTTATTTATCTATAAAATGGCGTAGTGTTTTTGTTTCTTGCTTCTCGTATATAGTATTTTTAATTCCATTCCAATTTTTTAGATTATTCTTTGTACATTCTAATAATATATTTGACGTTATGTTATCTTTTCTTATTCAATCGTACAGTTAAACCCAAGTCACTCAAAATACGTACTGTATTATTCATAGATTTACAATAGATTTTTTTTGGAGATTCTGGTAGGTATTTTGTAGAAAAAGAGTAACGATTTTTGAGATCCAATAGCGAGTTGGTTACAGTTGCGAGAGTTTGCGATTGGCGGCAGAGAGTCGGGCGGGGCCACTTCATTAGTGTTACTGTATCTTTGACTTGCGCAGTTTAGCCTTTATTACTCCTTTGAAAAGACCAGAAACCACAAAAACCTTCTGTCATTTAATAAAACATACAATAGAGTAACGTTTACTTTAGTTTTTAATGTTTTTTTTATGGCTGACAGGTTATATCTCACCTGAAATTAAGTGACTGTACATTCTAGGATGGAAGGATATTAATCTGGTAAGTTTTGATTTGATTTGATTTGAAGTTGTTTAAACGAATCGCAGTCCATCTTAACCTCTATAAAAACAAAAATATTATTATTAAACATTGCTTCGTTTAACCATTGCTTTCTAAGTATTATATCCTAAGTTTCGTTATAACAACTTTGTACTGTTATTGCAACGGTGCTATTAAACATCGCTGTCTCTTTGAATATTTCTCTTAGAGAAACACGAGAAAACCTCCTACGTATAAAGAGTCATCTTGCATTTTTTTGTATATTTTGATGATTATGCCACCCCATTTAACAAACTAGGTCATCGTTTTCTTTAATTATATTTCAAATCAAAATCAAATCAAAAATATCTTTATTCAAGTAGGCATATTACAGCACTTTTGAATCGTCAAATTATATTTTTTTCCACACTCTGATTCTAATATACATCTGATGACGGTACTCAAGATCGGCTTAAAATCTAAAGTTACGAGGGTTCCTTCGCGCCCTGATCCGAGAAGAACCCACAACAAACTCAGCCGGGTATTTTTTTTTTTTACCATCATCATTACAATAACAAATTAGTTTACTATATTTTAATTAAAATTAGAGCAATTTGTTCACTCCCAAGCGTTTCTATCGTCTAGGTAATCTTGCAACTTATAATACGATTTTTCTATCAACTTTCTTTTAACAAAGACTTTGAATTTATTAATTGACATCTTTAGAACGTCTTGTGGGAGTTTATTATAGAAACGTATACAGTTACCCTTAAATGAGTTGTTAATCTTATGCAGCCTACTAGAATTTATAACAAGTTTGTTTTGGTTTCGTAAGTTATATGATGTACATTCACTCTTTTTATTAAAAGAGTCAATGTTTTTATGTACATACAACAAGTTTTCTAATATATATACGCAGTGAACTGTCATTATGTTAACTGCCTTGAATTTGTTTCTTAGCGACTCTCTTGGACCCATATTGTAAATCGCACGAACGGCCCTTTTCTGCAGCACAAATATTGCATCTATATCAGCAGCATTACCCCAAAGTAGAATACCGTATGACATAATGCTGTGAAAATAGCTGAAATATACCAGTCTGGCAGTATCAACATCTGTCAGACGACGAATTCTTTTAACTGCGTAAGCCGCAGAGCTGAGCCTGTTCGATAGACCACTTATATGGGGCCCCCACTGTAATCTGTTATCTAACGTAATGCCTAAGAAAACGGTACTGTCTACAAGGTCTAGTTCCTCATTATTAAGTTTAACAATGGTTTGCATTTGTTTAACATTAGGCAGACTAAATTTAATACATTTTGTTTTATTTGCGTTGAGCAATAAATTATTAGCTTCAAACCATTGTACCACTTTATTGAGAGAGCTGTTTACGTCGTCATAATTTGTTTGTCGCCTATTAATCTTAAACAACAGCGAAGTATCATCAGCAAACAGAACAATCTCATGATCGCCCTTAACAAAGCATTTATTACAGCATGATGATAATAAATAACAAAAAATGTATTATTGAAGTGAAACTTCTTTAAATGCGTGAGGGTAAAATTTTTACGGATGATTGTTTATGCTAATTCGTTGGAAGGTCAGGTAGTTTTAATATTAACAAATAACATGTGGTATTTTCATTTGTCACTCGTCATTTAATAATTTAATATACTATTTTTCATAAAGTATTTCATCGTTCTCTTTTTTAAATTTTAAATTAAAAAACAAAATTTAATTAATAATTTCTAATGTTGACAAAAAGGCACGTGGCACTTTTTGTATTAATTTGCGACACTTAATATTTTAAAGAGAATTAAATTCATTAAATTTCTAACACATCTTCCTTTTTCCCTCCCTCTAAGTCTCGAAAATCTAAAGTTTTTGATTTGTATAAATATAAACAAAAATTAAATATTATTTTTACAACAAAGTTTCACTTCTGACATGTGTACTTTGCACGCACGCACTTTTAATTTTTTTATGTGTTAACATAAATTAAGCAACAAGCACACATATATATACTATTCATACAATCTTATATAGGCGTAGTCGCATGAAAAAAGAATAATAGAAATATATACACGTATTTTTTATTATTACATTCATATAATAAATTGTAATTTAATTTAATTAAATACTTTAAATGTGCGTCGCCATCTGACACAGGTTTTACACTTCTCTCTGTCAGACTTTCTACCAATTTTATTGAAATAAATAATGATTTCAAAAGGTAGTACAGTAATAAAAAAATATCTTCGAAACAATGTGTTGCAAAATTAGGATTTCATACTAAATTAGCTGCGTCATTGGTCTAGTGGTTAGCATTATTGACTACAGACTTGAGGTCCTGGATTCGAGTCCCGGGTCGGGCCAATTCATAAAATCGATATTGAGTTTTCTATTAAGATTTTCTCAATATTTGCCCGAAGTTGGGAAATTGGCGGTGTGTACCACCCCCCGTGCCTCGGAGAGCACGTTGAGCCGTCGGTCTTGCGCCTGATCTCTCTCTGGTGGTGTCGGATTCCCGTCACATCGGGCTATGAGAGTGAAGGAATAGAGAATGCACTTGTGTGTACTATACCTGCCAATCCGCAGTGGAGCAGCTTGGTGTGTCTATGCTCTACAAACCTTCTCTCCTATGAGTTAGGAGGTCTGTGCCCACCAGCGGGGCGTTAATGGGCTGCTACTTACTTTTTACTTTTACTTTACTAAATTAGCAACACACCACGGTTGCACCCGCATAGATACCGATTTAATGGCAGAAGAAAGTCTACCAAGTCGGACTATAGTTTTATTTTCGGTAACTCAAAGTTTTTAATTACTTCCTTCCAGATTATTAGATACACACTTAAATTCATAATCTATTCAATATATAGATTTTACTTTACAACGAATATACATATATCTAACATCATTTACGTAGAATGTCCGACATTAGCAAATTTCAAAATACTCTACAGATATTAAATAATTCTTGACTTCTCGCTTCAGTCATTTTTAGCTTGATAAAATTAAAAACAAAATATATATATATCGGTGGGTATCATTCTATCCTTGGAATCGTTCTTTCCTTGGTATCATTAGAATATGAGCTACCCAGCCGCCACAATTTTTTTAGATTGAGATATTTTAATCGTTATATCGTATTAAAACGTACTTTACAGATATTGAAACGGTCTTCAATAAGATATCATTTAATATGAGAACTATTAATACAGAGGTATGAATAATATGGTTTGATTATTGTCGGCACTTTTATTAAATGTAATAAAGCAATTATAGTGGTATAACTACAGTAGTTGGACATTTTTTTCTTCTATAATCAAGTTTGACAGATTTTTCAGTTCACCGTGGGTTACATTAATGATTTTTAGTAGGGATCCCTATTTTTTTTTCAAAAATAATATAGCCTATGTCGCTCAGTGAAAATGCCGCTTTCTAATCGTGAAATATTTTTGGAATCGGTCAAGTAGTTTTTGTGTGAAAAGGACACTTATAAACATACATACATACATGCATACATACATACAAAAATACATATGTTTCCTCTCTATAATATTATTTCGTAGGTTCTGTCGATAACAAAAAAAATACAAAGTACCCGACTGAGTTTGTTGTGGGCTCTTCTCAGATCAGGGCGCGAAGGAACCTTCGTAACATTCGATTTTAAGTTGTTCTTTAATACAACCATCAGACGTACTCCATTAGAATTATTGTGTGTGTAAAAAAATCATATTTGACGATTCAAAAGTGCTGTAATAGGCCTACTTGAATAAAGATATTTTGATTTGATACGACATATTCAAACAGTCATTTCAATTTTATTTATGCTTTGCTATGTGTGATTTAATTAATAACTTCACTGCAAACTCTGAGCCCGATATAGAGTTTTTTGCTCCCATAAGCACTAGGCAGGGATTAGTAAGCTTATAGTTTTGTTTTATTAGGCACTAATACGTAGTACCTGAGAGTTTACGGGCTATTACTGAAAGTACAAATAGAGCACACGGACAGCTGAAATGGCGGCCGTACGTCACGGAATATGACCTGAACGACAGATTAGTGTGGATATAGGTAAATATTTTGTGTTATTTTTCTCATTTACAAATTTGTCTTTATTTAAAAAAGAAACAACATAAGTACAAGAAAACATGCGTAACGTATTACAGCTGTATCTTCAGGTGGAAAATACTTCTATTTATATTGTATAACGGTTTATAATTTTGAAGCTGAATTAGTTATCCGATTCTCTCCTTAGAATAAAAAAAAAATTAAAACTATACACATTAAAATAAATTTACAACGCAAATGTTATACAAAACTTAATAGCATATGAATTTGTACATACAACTTATAATTAAAATAATTTCAACTTATACAAGTTTATATACTTATATAAAACTTGATTTGAAAAATCTTTAATATTATAAAATGTCTTAAAAATTATAAAGTCATACAATTTTTTTATTAATATCTTGATTTTCGTACATTCTCAGGTAACTTATTGTATATTTTGATAGCCATAAAGCAGTTACTTTTGTTAAAAGATGTGGTATTAAAAATAATTTTATATTTATAATTCTTATATGCAAGTGTATGTCAATAAATTGCCCCCAAGGGTTGGACCGATTTCGTTGAATTATTTTGTGTGTCTTAGATAGATAGATTCGAGAATAGTTTAAATTGACAATTCAATCCGATAAAAAACGATTTTACCCATATATCCACGACATCATTAATTCCTCGGGAACAGGTAGTACGGGCATAATTAACGTAGTATTTTTTGATATCTAAAACACAAAAATCGTAGCAAAGTGTTTAAAAGCCACAATTACATTTGTTTGTGTAACTTAAACAATGAGAAATTTAAAATTAAATAACACGCTTCCCTTTCTCTCAAGGATACAGCAGCGGTATGCAGGCTCCTCGTCTCTCGATCTAACCCAGCGCTACCAGCGCTAGTCGTATGTGGGACAGACGCTTCCCCCTCTGTCTACTCAATGCGCGATAGACATATACCGTTGAGGGTAAGCATATAACCTAAATCTTAATCAAAAAAAAATTATCAATAATTAACTTTTCCTTACATTATCACATTAATATACATAAAATTATAATAAAATTTAGGTTAGTTTAACATGTCGCTTCCTTATATTCGAACCGAGACGAACCGAGACGCAAACTTTTTTATTCTTGATTTATTCACTTTACACCATTATCACATACTAAGTAGCGTAAAACTTATACTGATAAAAGACGGTCTTCCAGACAACCTTAAGAGCAAAGAAAGACAGTAAGCAAAAAGGTAGGCGATTTATGTTTTAAGACGTGTTTACTATCATTAACTACATATATACTATATATTTATAAAGGACACGTAAACTACATATATATTATAAAAATATAAACTAATAAACATATTGATACTAATGAAGTCGTCGTTTTCATTTAAAGGACAGCGTAAGGTAAGGAGATTTTAATACTTTATGTATTTTAAAAGCGGACATTACGTAAAATATGATTAATAAAATGTCCACTATTGGTCACATCCATATTTCGCTATCTCGAACAGAGTAGCTGACCAACAAAAACAAAGCTTAGTCCGACGCTTTGTCGTTTTTCGCACTCTGCGCCTGACAGAGGGCGCCTTATGACGGCCATTTTTCCTTCCACTGTACGATCATGCTGGACTAAATTGCGATCGCGGAAATCGCAGGCCTCAAACCCACAAATAACTGCTATCATTTTTGCTAAAGTGTACAAAAAACTATGAAATGTGGGTTTTAATATATTATGGAAAGATACTTGCATCACTAGCCGAGTCGCCAGAGTATATTTAGGCAATTGTCTAATGTTATTTGTTCAAGTTTGGATTATTGATGACAGCTAAGCAAAAAAGTTGGTGTTCGGCATGTTGATATATAAAAAAAGTAAGTAGTAGGCTATTAATGTCCTAATTCCGGGTACAGATTCGTAAGAGAGAGGGTTTTTACACAAGTGTACGCGCTAACATAAGTGCTCCCCTCATTCCTGTACTCCAATAGACCGATGGAATAACAAATTCTACAAACCTGAGAAAAATCAAGCCTATTACCGATGGCTTTAGGTGCTCTCTGAGTACGGAAGCATAGGTCCAATGAAAACGTGCCAACTTTGCGCTGACAAACTGTAAAATCTGAAAATTTCTTAATAGAGATATTGAATTCACTACCTCATACTTTATAACTGTACATACTAACTACTAGACCGATGAGGAAATGAAATATTTTAGACATTTTCACCGGCGAGGCATTGGCATTCAATCTTGCCATCTATTGATGAGTGGCAATAATTTTTAACTACATTTATTTAAATATACTATTTACCTTAATTTAATACAATAATATTTTAGTTAATGATTTCAGCGAAACAACCATAAAATATATCCATTAATATTTTATAACAAGACAACACGTATATTTTACTGGTTGTGAGTTAGCTATGCCGCTATGAGGTAGATGGCGTTGTTATAATATAAACAAAATTTGTTAAATGGTGAGAAGGGTTTTAAAGGTTAGATTAGATAAACCAATATATTACGTTAAACGAAAACTGTACTTTTTTCAAAAATTACCGAGTATGAAATTTCCCATACTTATAGCTTATGGAGAAAAGGACAGCATCATGCCAATATTTTTTTAATTAAAAGATTAAGTACCCAGTCTACAATTTAAAATTTACATCTACATATAACATAACACAAATGACAATAACACTGAAAAACAAAACCTAAATTACATTAATAATAAAAAAAACATTACACACACAATCATGTTTTTGATGTCAATTTGAGAATAGGTTAATACTATTGTCTGTCAACGACGAAAGAGGTTTTATATAAAACATTGTTTACAGAGAAATTGTGTATCATTAATGAATTAGTTTATCGCATGGTTTGTTAAAAAAATTAAATAAACGATTTTCTTTATTTTAAATATGTTTTTAATTTCGCATTTTAAATATATGTTAAATATTTTAATGATTGAAAAATATAAACAAATTAACAATGTATCCTTTGCGAAGCCAGTGATTATAGAAGTATAGTTTTTTACAGTAGAATCTATATTAATAGATTCTACTGTAAAAAACTATACTTAAACATTAGTTTTAACATATAATTGACATTAATTACGGTCGAATTTCGACAACTGAGCGACCACTAGTAAACAGTATATACCTACCTTCCTTTTTTTTAAAATGATTTAAAGTTAATATTGTTAGAAAGACAATCCTTATTTACATGAATACTGCAAAATTATTTATATTGTATTACTTCTACGTCTTTGTATTATTAATAGGGACTATGCGTAAAGAAGATTGTTTTCTAATGGATTAACACGGCTAAAAACTGGTAAAAATATATTAAAATAGGTTCAAACTAGAAACTTATTTAAAACAATGTATCTAATGATGACGCACAGTTTGGTTTCCGTCCTGGACTCTCAACGGATTCTGCTATCATTGCTTTGAAACACGCGGTTCAATATTACACAAGTCGTCAAACATCAGTGTATGCGTGTTTCCTAGACCTGAGTAAAGCATTCGACCTCGTGAATTATGAAATTTTGTGGTCGAAATTGTATCGATCTCAGGTCCCCAATGAGTTGGTAGATCTGTTGAGATACTGGTACGGTAATCAAATAAATAATGTGAAATGGGGCAACGCGACGTCTAAGTGCTATACATTAGAATGCGGCGTACGTCAGGGAGGTATTACCTCCCCAGATCTCTTTAATATCTATGTCAATGATTTGATCGAGGAGCTGAGAACTACAAAAGTCGGATGTCATATTGGCAACACTTGCTTTAATAGTTTGAGCTATGCTGATGACATGGTAGTACTCAGCCCCTCCATCAAAGGGCTGAGAAAACTAATTTCAGTCTGTGAGAGTTATGCTAGTTCTCACGGACTGAAATATAATGTAAATAAATCAGAAATGATGGTATTTCGGGCAGGTAAGGGACCGGAGAGGGTACCAGACGTAATTTTAAATAACACAGCAGTTCGGATTGTAACCAAATTCAAATATCTAGGCCATATACTTACTGAATGCTTACAGGATGATTGCGATATTGAAAGGGAAAGGAGAGCACTCTCGGTCCGGTGTAATATGCTGGCGCGAAGATTCGGTAAATGTAGCAAGGCCGTCAAGAAAACATTATTCACCGCGTATTGCCAGTGCTTTTATACCTGTCAACTTTGGACAAATTTTTTCAGAAAATCCTACACGGCAATACGCGTGCAGTATAACGACGCTTTTCGCATCTTGATGGGTTTGCCCAGATATTGCAGTGCGTCTGGCATGTTTGCTGAATCGGGAGTGCCCGATTTCTATGCTGTTATGAGGGCACGCATTGCCTCTTTTTGGGAGAGAATGAGGGCATCGCATAACAGCATTCTTAAAACGATTTGTGTGGGGATGCCTAGCCCTATATTCACATATTGGCTGTCTGTTCATCTGACGAGCAACAGAAAATGAAGCCTAGGGACAACCCTCAGCTAGTATATAAGACGTCTTTATATTTACAGTATTTTCACATTTGTTTAATTGATAGTCGTTTGATTTTAACTTGATTTGATTTAATTTTATAATTTTAATTTTAAATTTAATTGTTTTTAATTTAATTTAGTTTAATTTCATTCATTTATTTTCTGTATTATTATATTCTATTTGTCACTAACATAGTTATAAGTTATTTGTATTTTAAGGATTTAGGCCAAATGTTGTCTTGAATAAAAACTTATTATTATTATTATTATTATAAGAATCTATCAAGCTATAAAAATTTCATCAAAACAAGTGCAACTCATTTAGGGATTATACGTTATGATTAAATTTATTCGCAACGAACAGGCACTTATCGTCAAAGAACCCTATTTGATTGTAAGTAAAGGCAATGAGTAGTACACTTGATCACGTGAGAAAATCCCAAACACCGGACTAGGTTTACAAACATAAGCCCCGTGTTATTGGTATGCCCGGGGTTAGTACCAACAGTGATTTCAGTTCTACAATAAGCATTAAACAAGTAAGTAATCGGTTAAGTTAAAAAGTAAAATTACAGATATTTAAAATCACTAAATGTGTAATATAAATATTATTTACTTTAGTCCAATGTTTAAATAAATCTCGTGATCTTAAAAATAATTTTATACTTCATATTGTTCGGAAGAAATACTTCTAATCACGTTAGTTTTATTAGAAACATCTATCTATCTGATTTCGGAATTTTTCTTATGCATCATTGCGGGAATGAAAAGACACACGGACATACATTATTCTATAAATAACTATTAACAGAGTGGCAATCCTTACTAGTATTATAATAGCGCAAGTAACTTGCCTGTTGTGTTTTCATGTCAAAACTACTAAACCGATTTTATCTATAACCTGAGAATCTATAATCTAGATCTTGAGAAAGGATATAGGCTACTATTAAATACGATAAAAGTAAGGGATGGAAGTACGAGTAAGACACTTGCCAAACACAGCTGGTACACGAGCTGTGCAGTGAAATACTTCAAATAGCTCACTAAAGTACTTATAGACATGGCTTATTTATTAAATAATTGACGTAAATGATTAAAAATGCTACCCAAAACCACTATTCTACGCGGTAGAAGTCACAGACGTAGCTAATTTAAAGTATAATCAACAGCATAGTTTCAGGGTTAGATTTTTCGAATAAATATATTTTGTACAGTGACAACGAATAATTAGAAAGATTAAATACTATATTTTATTCTATACCACTACATTTCATCTCTTGTACAATAAAACACATCCCCCCAAACATTTTAGTGTCATCGTCTTTATTACATAGAGTTCGATCGCGTTAAAAATGCAGTGAGTCATCATTGTCCGCCGGCCTAGGTCAAATTCACAGTAACCAGTTGAAGATCATCAATTTCAATGTGAAGTTAGAATTTGAAAAGATTTGCTTGGTTAGGGGGCGAGGCTAAGCCAGCGCAAAATGATGACTCACTGCATTCTTAGCGCGGACGAAGAGTAATGCCATACTTTGCCTTCACTTTCATCACTTTTATTAGAGACAGTAAATTTATCGAAATACTTTACCTCATTTAACGGCACAAAAATCTGATAATTCAAGTCTTACCAAAAACGAATTATAAATATACATTATAATATACATATTTCAGGTGCTCCTTGTAAAAACGATGCAGCAATGTCAGTTTGTCGTTATTGTTATTACATTGGTATCAGTAAGTCAAGCAAAAATCTTAAGAAACAACGCCCTTATAACGAAAATGGTATCAAACTTCCACCAGAACAACGATGCCTCTGAACCGGATAAAGAAGGTGAACCTGTTCTGATCAGAATGCAAAACGTTCTTTGTAAAAACTTTCCTACGATACCTTGCGAGATGATCACCGAAGATAAAACATTGAAGAAATTGATAGAGAAATCGATACAACAGATCAACTACAAGAAACTGTCGCTGGAGAAGTCTACGCCCTTTCCCGGATATCTAACTCTATTTCCTACATTGGACAAAGAAGATTTATCGAATTACGCTCAGATGAATGACAAAATTTACATACAAGATGAAAATAATCTCAATCAGAAGCGAAAAGAAAACGCCAAAGCCAAAGAAAAGAAAGTGCATGAAAAACGTAAGAAGATAAAGAACAAGGGAAAACGTACCTCGGTTTATAATAGAAAGAAGCTACGTAAGTTCTATCCCCATAAGGTCAAGTACAGGGATAAGACCAACAGGAATATTAAAGACGATTTTGGAGACAATAGCGCAGAAAAGTTATCGATGTCAGTGGAAGTTCCAGATATGACATTGACAAGAAAGCACCAGCATTTCGCTTATAAAGTTGAGCCAGAAAATCCTCCTGTTTGGCGAATTGATTACATGAAACACGGCGAACCGAGTCTAAATATGTTTGGTTACGACGTGGACACGTTTAATGGGAAAATCACGAAAACAGGACCAAATGTAATCGTGGATGGCAATGAACACCCAAGGAAAGATGTACTACATCCTGATGTTTACATTAAAAAGAATTTTATTAGGAAAAACAATGACGTCAATTCTGATGGCGTTGATTAAATATACCTATTTATATATTTAAATTGTAATTAAAATTATTATTTAAGACATTATTTTATTCGAATTTATGCCAGAATATGATGCCTTGTAATGTCAGTCTCGGTACTACAAAGTAAGAATAAAAAACGTCATTGAGATATTGATTGGTTTTATAAGGAATAATTTCGTTTTGACGGCCTTATTGGCGCAGTGGTGCGAGTATAGTTTGCTAGCACAAGTCCCGAGTTCATCTCAGGCAGGCCGGATTCAGGAAATTGTATTTTCTAATTTGTCTGTGTCCAGACGGGGTTTGGCCTTGGCTAGTTACCATAAGAGTAATCATCACTCACCAGATGTAAACATAATCAAGCGCTAAACTGTCAGCAATTAATGTCATTTAATTGTACTTAGATTCTTATATATTCATAAAACAATAAGTAAGTAGCAGCCCATTAACGTCCCACTGCTGGGCACAGGCCTCTTCACTCATACGAGAGAGGGTTTTTTGAGCATAGACCCACCACGCTGTTAAAGGCCCACTAACGTCCCACTGCTGGGCACAGGCCTCCTTGCTCATATGAGATAGGCTTTTTAGAGCATAGACCCACGACGCTACTTCACTGCGGATTGGCAGGCATAGTACACAAGTGTACTCTCTATTTCTTCACTCTCATATAGTCCGACGTGACTGCAATCCGACAAGACCGGAGAGAGATCAGGCGCAGGACCTACGGCTTAACGTGCTCTCCGAGGCACGGGGGTGGATCACACCGCCACCTTCCCAACTTCGGGCAAATATTGAGAAAATCTTAATAGAAAACTCAATATCTATTTCGAATTGGCCCGACCCGGGACTCGAACCCAGGACCTCATGGCTATAGTCGAACATGCTAACCACCAATGAGGCAGTTGCATAAAATAATAAACATACCTATTTTATGTAGTATTACGTACACGCTTAGCATTTTATTGTCACAAATAAAAATCGAAAAAATTGGCCTCCATTATTATTTACAAAGTTCGTTAATACTCGTAAGTCTCCTTCTTGGTCCTTTGAATCGCTTCAAAAAGCTAACCAGAGCAAAAATCTGTTAGAAAATTAAAAGTGCGTGCGTACAAAGTACACATGTCAGAAGTGAAACTACTTTGGCAAACTAATTTTTAACCCTTGTTTTTATTTATACAAATGTAAAAGTTAGTTTTCCGAGACTTAAAGGGGGGGGGGNGGGGGGGGGGGGGTAGGAAGATATGTTTGGAATTTAATGGTCATTAAAATATTAAAAGTATCTAAAATTAATACAAATAATTTATTGGAATTTCAAATGATGAATTGTAAATATAAATGCCACGTGTTTTTTGCCAATATTACAAATTATTAATAAATAAGAGAATTTATGAGATATTTTTATTTTATATTATATTTAAAATAGTACCTATATTAAATTATTAAATGACGAGTGATAGATAGAGCATAAAAAAAACGCTGAACATCTTCGTAAAAATTTTAGCCTGGTGCGTTTCACTTCAATTTAAGGTAATTTTATAATGTAGACTTCTGAAACATTTGTAGACTTCAATTTTATTTATCGCATAACCTATATTTCCTATTCTCAGGACATATAGGCAAACCACAAAACCAATTAAAATATTCCATATTTTACCAGCAAAATACTCCCCACAATATCAAACCGTACAGTTAGGCCCAGAACTCACATCATGAATCATTTAAATGCAATGTGTCATTTAATATAGATACTTAATGTTTAATTGCCTTATAGGTTAAAAGGGAGGGGTACAGAATTTTTCATTTGGAAATACTTAAAGCTTCTATTAAAGATGGTATCTACCTTGTATGTAAAATATTACATTGTTAAACATTTCTTTCTCTGCTGAAATAAACAAGATTTTAGTTTTTGCTACTAAACCGGGCTTCGTTTTAAGTATCTTTTTCGTTCAACCATTCATGGGGGTGCTGCAATGAGGTATAAATTTTACATTAACAACAGATTTTGGTTATATTGATATCTTTCTTATTCGTTATCCTCTTGACAAAGCGGTCGTGATCGTCATGATGTAACGGAGGGGGCAGATGTTATGCGCATGACATCTTTCCATGCTTGAGGTCATGCAGCTGCATTCGTTCAATGAACCTCCAAGAGCAGATTTGATTTGGTTGGTCTATCGAGTGGGTGACATTCCACTTGGTGCCTTCCATATTTCCTTGAACAACGAGGCTTTCGATGGACTCGTCACGACGACAAATGCTTCCGATGAATGTCAAAACACCAGATTGTATTCTTGTAGTATCGAGACGTTCGTGCGAAACTCAGTCCACAAAACCCCAAGCATTCTTCTCCAGAACCACATCTCTATAGCATCTATTTTCTGCCTTTCTACGTCTCGGCAGCGTACAGAAATATGGGGAAAATAAGTGTCCTCACTAGTCCTATATTGATATATAGGACATAGTTATTCGATTAGTGAAGCCATTGAATATGATCTTAAGTGATAATACAGTGTAAAATAAATACGTATTAACATGGTAAGCGGTAATTTATTCCAAATGACTACACCATATGAGAGCGCAAATTTATTTATTAAGCGGCACATTTCGATGATCGACTGCCATTTAGCCTAACCTAAGAAAAATAGAATATTACCCACCTTACTCGTACCACGCCAAGTAATCAATTATATCCCATTCCTGGGCACACGCCATCTCACTTATACGAGAGGTTTTAGAACAAAAAGCCACCACGCTGCACCACTGCTGGTTCACAGGCGTATACATACACATACATATTAATTATCAATATTTAAACTAATTACTTCCAAACAATGTAAATGTATAACACAAATTATGTTTATACATTTAATTTAACAATGTGTACTTTGCTTAACTATAATTATAATAACTCGATGACCCATGAACTTCATATCACTATTGCTGTATCTCTCGTCGCTAAAACACGTTTGTTTTAAAATGTCACAACCGGTTTTGTCAACCCACGTGCTTGATATATCAACTGGAAAACCAGGTGATGGAATATTTGTCGAATTATACAGACAAAGAGAGGGTTTTTGGACCCTATGGCATAACACAGTGACATCTAACAATGGTAGAATACAGTTTCCATTCTCACGAGAATCTATGTTGCCCGGAACATATAAACTGAAATTTAATGTTGAAGACTATTACAAAAGAAAGGATTTGGAAACGCTGTACCCTTATGTGGAGGTAATTTATTTCACATATAAATTTTTGAAGTGAAACTTCTTTCGGCGCATGTGGGTATAATTTGTACGGAGTAAACGCGTGATTAGCGTCACGAAGCTTGCGGAGCGTTTTGTTTGTTACCTCATATCTTCAGACTAGGTGAACCGATCTCGATGAGTCTTTTTATATGTGAAAGACGGTGATTGTCGTGAAGTCCCATTTTTTTTCGACCAGTTCTGATTATAGCATCTATGAAAATACTGTATAAGTCTTAAATTTGCATTAAGCATGTGCGCGGTAATTTGATTAATAACTCGATTCCACGCCATCGGCGCTTCGTTTTTTATTGAAAAGAATATACTTCAATGGTTGTTTTATGATAGTTTGGTTAGGTTTTGACCATGGGATCCATGACAAACTAACGGAACTCTTCAATTCTCAGGAGCAAATAAACTATACCCGGCAGAATTTCTTATAGGCTATCTGGATATTTGAGTCACCTATCGTAACGTCGGTATGGTCAAGCGATTGTCGTAGTCAAATATGTTGATTAATAGAACTCCTCAACGGCTTACAGAAAGGGTGCGATTTGTGGAGAATATCTGCATTACTGTCTAACAAAGAACTTTCACTGCTGACATGCGTACATTGTACGTTCGCACTTTTTTTAAAGACATTTCATTATTACAACGTATTTTAATTATGATTAATATATACAAAGATTACACGTATGTCTACTCCAACCCATTAGTTGGTAGAGGATTTTAAATCGAATATTTAGCAAGCATAAAACTTGATTTCATTTTAGTTAAGTCTAATTGTCGGTATGCAATTGTATCAGTATGCGAAAATATTTATGTCACAGTACATTTTAATAGATAAAAAATGAACATTACAATGTTCGGTCGCGAAGTGTTTGTTTCACAATATTCATAACTACCTGTACTAGTTAATACGAATTAAAGAGTTAAAACGCGTCTGTCTGTCGATTTTAGGACTATACAGCTGAACAAATTTTGTTTATAAACAAAAGGACATATAAAAGGTTGCTATTTATCGCGAAAGTATAATGTGTAAGATTTTTTTTGATTATCAGGAATTTGAATCTAAATTTTTCAACCAACTTCAAAAAGGGAGGAGGTCATCAATTCATCTGTATGTTTTGTACTCAATAATGTAAATGTTTGTCTCAACTGTATTATTTTTGAAGTGAAACTTCTTAAGGCGCATGAGAGTAAAATTTTTACGGATAAAACGCGTGATTAAAGTCACGAAGGTGTTCAGCGTTTTAATATTTTCAAATAACTTGTGGCATTTCAATATCACTCCACTTCAACCACTCGTCATTTAATATACTATTTTTTAATTTTAATTTAAAAAACAAAAATTCATTTATAATTTTCTAATATTGACAAAACACGTGGCATTTTTATTTACAATTCGTCATTTGAGATTTCAATAAATTATTAGTATTAATTTTCGACACTTTTAATGACACTTAAATTCTTAACATATCTTCCTTTTCCCCTCCCTCTAAGTCTCAGAAATGTAAACTTGTTAATTTGTAAAAATATAAACAAGACTTAAAAATTAGTTTGCCAAAGATGATTCACTTCTGACATGTGTACTTTCTACGCACGCGCCTTTAATTTTTTTACGTAATGGATAATAACGAGTATTGTAGTTTTTTTTTAAGATCTAAGATTATATAACATTGTTTTCCACAGATTGTATTCAACACAAAGGAGGATGAACATTATCATATTCCACTACTACTAAGTCCATATGGCTATTCAACGTACAGAGGCAGTTAAGTTATAGGAAATTTAACTTAAATCAATAACCGAATATAACTTCCAAAGGATTTTTTATCAATAAACCAAAACTTGTTTCATTTTTCATTTTATATTTCACCTGTCAATAAATGAATATATTTTTATTGCATTATGTTGTCATACTGTTAGAGAACATTTTACAAAATGCGCAAAATTTATACGCCAAACGACTGCACCGATTTTGATCGGAATTATACTGTTAAAATACAATTACATATGAGATATTTAACGAACTGAAAAATCTTTAATACCCACGAATATCTGAAAAATTCTACAAGACATCATTAGAGCCACTGCAGCGTTAGATTTAGTTAGTATGCATTGAAATTGGAAGACATCGCTACAAATAGGTAAGTAATTTTAGATTAACTAATAATTTCGCCAGATTAAAAGGTATCTGGGTCTATTTTTTTTGTAACTTCTCAAATAAATTTAGTAAGCATTACAAATGATGTACCCGTTTAAAATTAACTTTCTTCATGTTAGGTGTTACACATGTGCAGCCAGACTTAATTACAACTTTGTTTGCAGAAAAAAATAACAGTATTACTTTAGTCTGGACATGGTAATAAGATTGTTGTAACAAAGGTACAATTAAAATTGAATGTATAAATGAAACCACTTTAATAATTAAAAATATAATTGAGAAAATTTATACGAACTTAAACCTAAGGTCCTACACCAATATAGCTTGGAAGGGTATGTACTATAAGAAAACATGTTATATGCTATTTACAGGTAACTATAACTATAACAATCGCAATTTCAATATTTATTCAACTATATAATTATCATATATTGCAACGCTACTTATACCTTAATGTAAAGTCTAAAAATTATAATTATTTTATATAGGTAATTATTATCTAAAAATGCAACGAACACTAAAATAAATTAAATGTGAAGAAAATATTGTAATCATGTAATAACATTACATTAAAATTTATTTTCTTGTATAATTGACAGCACTATTTCGTTGCATTATTACCTTTTATTATACCTACATCGTTATTCTAAATCAAACTGTTGTATATTTAAACTTTGAATACATTTTTCTGTACTACATATCAATTTGTCCTTCAATACCTATCCTATCCTAAAACCTACATATAGACGAGACGCATATATATAAAAACAAAATTGTAATTTATGACAATAATTGATATGTACATTTTTTAAAGAAATCTTAACCATTAAAGGAAACTTTGTTTTGGCACGGAGTCTCGCAGCCGACCGGTTCTGTAATATAAACGGTCACAAAAATCAGTTATACAGTATAACACAAATGTTCACATTCACCTTTTCTTCACAATTTCACAGATTTATCACAGATGTATCACAGTTCTATACTTTGGTCCAAGTTTCTAAGTGTCCTTATAATGTAGAATGCTTCAGTGCTGGATGAGCTAAATGTAAACGCTAAAACTACATGGGGGTATAATTTTGGAGTGGGTTTTTAGTGTTATAGACCACAAACTGTTCTTTAATGTAAAGAAAAAAACCATAATTCCAAATACAACAGCACATTCAAATAACATTTCATCACCAATGTAAAATATTCAATTACCATTGTAGGCAAATATATTAATAATACTAAAGTTTTAATAATACTAAAGTCACTGTGGAAAATTCAGAAACTGTAATAAAATTGACAATTTAACTTGAGAAATTATAAATTTAAAACTAAAGCAAAAATCATCTTAAAAACAAATTCCTATTATTGGTGCTGTTTTCTTATTGAGTATAAGTGTTTTTTAATTAATTTAGAGAAGTTAAATATTTAATATAAGAGTTAAATGTTAAATAAATGTGTTATATTTATTCAGTATGGATTACTTTATAGAACATTTGTTTATTATATATGAATTTCTTTATTTGTGTGCTATCTGTTACCAACTTCTTCAATTACTTTGTTCGGTCAAAAACTTACCCAATTTATATTATACTTTTGTTTATATAGCCAACTAATATCCCAATTTTGTCAAACAATACTTCAACACAAATTATTGGTGACTTTAATAAGTATTCTATGATAATAGGTAAAATTTAATCCATATGTGTATAACAAATTTGGATTCATGTTGATAACAATTGGATCCATATATCGTTAGTAAAATTGGGATACCAGTTGTCTAGTATTGATACTGGTGAGCTGAAAATTTAGAATAAAAAAATTGCATAAATTAGATCTAGAGAAAGGTTATTTTGAATCTTCCTGTAATAATGTTGATGATACAGAGATACAGCAGGATTAAAGACGAGAAAAAATGTAAGCAAAAATGGCTGCTTTATAATGTTCAGTCACATAATTTCACTTTATTCATTTACAATGTCTATGTATGCTTACTTCACCTGTGGGAAATAATGTAAATACAAAAGAGAATTATTTAAGCAAAACTTACCATATGCAAACCAGGCACATCTTAAGCGCAGGCCCTGTGTTGCTTTGCGGCGCCAAATCTAGCATAGTAACACAGAATCAAACCATTAGATAATAGTCAGTTCTTAAGACCTCTGAAATGTCCAACCAAACGATGTTCCCACTTGGCCTCATCGAGGGCCTTCATGACATCCAGAAAATACATGGCTCTTTCCATCGAGAATTAACATCTTCTTTTATGTAATTTTTACTATTCATTCACGATCTCCCTATATATCCTATGTTCAAATTTTCAATAGTTCATTAACAAATTTTTTTTAACTACCATAAGATGAAACTCAATAATATTAGTTTTAAGTACAAATGATTTTAATATCTGCTATATTTAAGTTTAATTTATACAACATTGCCAATAATTTTTTTTGCATTCCCTGCTAACACCTAATTTTACACTTTTAAGAAAAAGAAATTCTTCCTTGTTGATATCACCTCATAATTTCTTATATTTTTAAACAGTACCATCCTAAGGTACCAAATAAAAAAAATATTTGGTGAAAGTGATTGAGTGATTCTCTTTATATACTGACCTTGGGCCTTAGAACCTGTAACAAACAAGAGTTAGTAGAAGGGGAGAAAAAAGGTACCCACCTAACTAGCTTCTTCTTCTTGTCCAACCACTTCTTTGTATCTGGCAATCATGAGCTTTTTAACTGTATCCCTATATGTCAACCCTGGTGTTGGTGTATATATGCCTCTTTTCTGTCCCAGTCCAGCTAAACTTGGCCTTTGTTCAGCCTCAATAGGAGCTATTCTTCCTTGTTCTGTCTTCCCTAATCCTCTGCCTTCAGACCAACCCATCTTTTGTAACATCTTTCCACCAATTGTATCAACAACTGAGGGGGGTGGAGCAGACATAACTGATCCATGTGAATCAGATGGCTCATAACGCTTCCTGATTGGTGGGGGTTCATCTTCACCAAACTTCATTCGCCTCTCTGCTGCTCTATCTCTATAACCATTAGTCGGTGGCAAAAGTTCATTTCTTTTCTTAAACTCTACTAGATTTTGTTTATGTAAATCAGATAATGTTTTGTGCTTAGATAATACTTCAATTGAAGGGAATTTACGCTTACAAATTAAACAAGTGAGCTTTGACCATTCAATTATACCATCATCACTGTCAAAGACACCTGTCTCAGTCTTCTTCATAAGAAAGTCATCTGTATTCAAGGGAGGTGGTGAAATCTCTCTAACTAATGTTAGTGCAGGTCCTGCCCCAAGTACAGAAAAACCGATATCTGCTGATCCTTTGCTTGCCCCTGTATCTAATGGTTGTTCCATAACTATGTTACTTTTAGCATTTTCTTTTTTCTGATTTAAAGTACGAGCCCAACGTTCCATATCTTTGGCTATTTTTTTAGCAACTTTAACCTTATCATCTTTATCTTTCCTCTTCTTTTCTTCTGGCTCTTTAGTTATTGTATTTTCTACGTTAGGCTGTGGTGGATTTTGTAATTTTGGTTGATCAGAATTATTCTGTGATTGTGATGCTGCTATGTAAGTAGAACTGTTAGCATCCCAGTACATATATTGGCTTATTTGGCTATTATAAAAGTACTGTGTATTGCCATCATAATACAATCCAGTCGCTGGATCATAATAATACCCTGAAGTTTCATCATACATAAACGTTCTTACATCTGGTGCAGTATATACAGTCTTACCATCCCCTGTTGGCACATTTCTTACTGAAGTAACTTGTGATGAGGAAGCAACAAATACAGGTACTGAGACAGGTGTCCAGGACATATTCCTTGCCTGAGCAGCAGATATGGCAGACTGTGCAACTGCTGCTGCAGCATTTACTCTATCAGCTTCAGATAATGCCTGAGTAGAACTATAATTAGGCATTTGTGAATAATAGGCTGAATACTCTGAAGAATTTGTATTTAAAGGCTTTGGAATCTTTTGTGGTTCATTATAAAATGTAATAAGAACTTCTCTGCCATCTATTTTTAAAGGTGGATCAAGAGACAATAACTCTGAATGTGCAGCTGTTGAATCAGCAATAGAATTAAAATTTATATAAGCTAGACATTTGGAAGCACCTGTTAATGTCTCACGCCCTATAGTAATACCTGCGATTGAGTCCAAAACATCTTTTGAACATCTCTCTTTAACAACTTCTAAAATTTTTTCCTCCGTAGTAAGAGCATCGAGCCTCCTAAATAACAGCCTCTTTGTAATACCAGAGTTAGAATCAGTAGCACCTCTCTCTGAATCACCACCATATACAACTCCTTCAATTCTTTTACCCTGACAATTGCGTCTATAGCAAACTTGTCGTCTCTTAAAGTTATAGGAACCACACTTGCAGAACCAATCCCCAGGGGATGCATTAACTGTTTGATTATCATCAATCTGCTCCCTATCATATTTACTATCAAAGTTGTCCGTGTTGCTGTCTTGTCGCTCACGACTATTTGAGCGACTGCTGGACTGAGAATCGTAATTCTTATCAATATCTCCACTGATATGAGGTGGAGAAGGTGCAGCGGGCACATCATTATCATCGAAACGACGTGGCGACCTTCGCCTCTCCCTATCCCGATCTCTAGGTTTGTCATATCGCTCCCGACGAAAATGGCGATCAACATCGCGATCCCGTTCCCTATCACGGTCACGACGTTCTCTATCACGATCATATCGATCGTGGCGATCACGGCGATCTCGATCTCTTCGATCGCGCGGAGATAATTGCCTACTTCGTTCAGGACTGGCACTGCGACGAGCTTCCCACACAGGCGAGCGCGCACGATTCTCACCCCAGCGGGAAGGACGTTCTTCCCTTCCTCGCCCCGACATCGTAATAGCCTGCGAACATCAAACTAAATGAAATAAAAATACTCACTATCCTTTCGTGATGATCCTTTGATTCGAAGAACCCTATCAAATATTGTAACGACGTCAAACCTTTCTCGCCGCATTATGTTTACCTGCAGAAACTATTCTCCACAACAGTTAAAGTTTATAAACCTACTATTTTACTACTTCCTCAATTAAGTTTTAGAATAAGTTTAAAGAATTATAATCCTATAATAATGTACGAACAGACGCCATACTTTTTCACTTAATTTACAATGTTGTCAGTAAAAGTAAAACGTTAAAACAAAAGTATTTTAATCTATGGCCACGATTTTTCTGAAGATGTAACCATAAATTAAAAAATTATTGAATTAATATTGTAGGTTTTCCATACAATCTATCTAATATCTATATCTCAACATTTTTTTTATAAATACTCCTGTAATGAACGCACAATGTTTTCTTTACTGCAAAATAAAACCTATCCCTCAAAGGGTGCTTGGTAGATGTGAAACATCGTAATCTGTGAAGACACGGGTTACGTGCACCTTCATATGTACCTAGTGGGAAGAGAGCTGTCATGGCGATAAATTGTATCGCCATGACAGCTCTCTGTAAGAGCGACGCATGCTATGGCATGCGTTGCTCTTACATACATACCGCAATAGATGCTTCCGCTTCACACTAAAATATTTAATTTCAAGTTCCCGATACAATCAATTTGGGAAAGATTATCTTCTTCTTCTTCTTTAATTTATGGCTTTTATTGGTGCCAATCAGGCCCTATTATTCCGCCAACGACGTGTTTTCTGTGTTAATGTTGAAGTAATTTTCCATTGTCCTTGGAGCACTTCAATTAAAGCTCTAACATTATTTTAAAGTCTTACAAACGTTTATTAGTGTCTTAACAACTTCGCTGTATCTTCATGTTAATGAGTTATATTTTATTTTATTTTTGGCGCGTTCGCCATTTTTACTCTTCCATCGGGAAAGATTATAATTTTAATCCTTTTTCACATTTTTTTCTTTTCGACTCAACAAAATTTATATTATACAGTCTACCTTATTCTTTCTAATCTACGGTATTATCAATAAATAAAAAATTATGTTGCAAATTCGCAAAATATATATATTTTTGACTTATATATAATTATCCTAGATTATCAACAAAAATCGATAATTAATTGTCCGATTACTGCAGTAATATTAAGGAGTAGGGTGATGAACACGTGACGAGAGCGTTACGAAAAGTGCAATAGGGTGAGGCGAACGAATTTAACTTAAATCTCACGTTAGAGAAGATAGAGAGTTACTTTTCGTATTTTTTAAAGATTTATATCCATTTCGATGTTCAAATATTTGTAAGTTTGATATCTGTATAGAATTATTCGTGTATTTTATTCGATTTATTTACCTTTGTTTTGTTGTACTGTACAGATTAGCTTAATTTTGTAGAATACTAGACCTGGGTCGTTTCAGAATTTCAGCATAATGTAACGAAATTGCTAATTACACAAAAAAAACCGTTATGATACAAGTTATTAATAAAACGCTATTTTTCCGAGGACAATTTAAAACTAATAATGTATGTAAACGGCCTCTTACGAAAACTTTTGTTGTACTAACGATTTCGTCAATGTTGAGATATAATACAATCATAGTACGGCACCGACAAACTAGATGGCAGATTTAGTATTTTTTCAACTTAATATTTCTTACACATAAATTATTTGAAGAAATAATTTACTGATTTTTATATATGAGCATACATTTTAAGTGATTATCTGCACACTGAACGTTCTCGTGGAATTTGAAATAAAATACGCAATATAATTTTACTAAAGCATCACTTTATTATCCTTAATTTTTTTTAATTTCTGCAAAACATTAATTAGTTGACCTAAGTAAAATATAATAAATTCATTTAAATGAATAGTGAATATTATTGGGGTGAATTTAGAGTTTCGCAATCGACAATTACAAATGAAACATTTCATTTATTGAGTAATAAGAGAGAATAAAAAGAAATTTGATCCTATTTTATAAATAGGATTAATTATTTCAAATTGTTATAGAAGACTATAAGAAATAAATTCTTCTTCAAACTTATTGCAACGACATAAAATAATATAAACAAGAAAACTTCAGCGATTCTAGCTAATGTTCACATTTGAGTCCAATTTTTATAAGGCATACGGTCCATGCGTCTCATCTATAAAAATAAATCATTTATTCGGGCATATACGTTACCCGCGGCTATTTTTGTACTTCACACAAAAGCGATCTTTGTTATCTTTACTATCCCATGGATCATACTGTTCATTTTGGTAAATCATAGAAATTATCCATCATCAGCGGTTCTGACTGATGTTCAAATTTGAGTCTAATTTGTTTAAGGCATACGGTTCATGTGTCTCATCTATAAAATTAAATCGTTTACTCGGGCAAATACGTTACCCGCGGCTATTTTTGTACTTCACACAAAAGCGATCTTTGTTACCTTTACTATCCCATGTATCATACAAATTAACTATGTACAGCGATTCTGACTGATGTTCAAATTTGAGTCCAATTTGTATAAGGCATACAGTTCATGAGTCTCATTTATAAAAATAAATCGTTTACTCGGGCAAATAAGTTACCCGCGGTTATTTTTGTTCTTCACACCTTAGCGATCTTTATTATATTTTTATCCGATGTATCATACTGTTCATTTTGGTATATCATAGTTATTCTTGTAGCACTTTTTTCTACTGACTGGTAGCTTCTACAGCGCTATTTTCATAGTATATGTTTCAGTAAAGTGTTATATATAATAACGACCAGCTTTATAGATTACCTCATACAAAATCCGCCGTGTATTGCAATAACACATTTTTTTTTAAATTTACATGTTAAAAATTGAAAAATTAATGTTAGCTTCATTTTATAGATTAACTCATAAAATATCCGGCATGTGTTGCAATGATTTGAAGGAAAACATCTTTCGCACGCTGATTTGAGGAATAAGCTTATGAATGCGTGACAAGAGCGTTGTGATTGGGCGAGGCGAACATAGTATGTCGTGGGGAATTAAGCACACTCGTTTTTTTATTTAATATTTTTTTATTGATTAAATTTAATGTCATAATAAGTAATGATAACACCAAGTAAAAGATATAATATGTCCCTGATATCTGCACCAACACATTATCTCACTGGAAATTTGTGAGCCTATGCTGGTAGTGACCACTCCCCACGACTTAAACAGTTTTCTTAGTTAATTTAGCTTTTTGGCAAAATTGACATTAGGAATATCAAACTAGGGGCATATGCTAAATAAATGAGTATCACATAAAGAAACGAATGTGCTTTAAATCACACGACTATCGTATTCTCCACCCTAGCCGATATGCACGCTAAGATTCACGAAAATCGATCGAGCCGTTTCGGAGGAGTTCAACTTCTAACACTGTGACACGAGAGTTGTACATATTAGATAATATTTTAATTTTAAAATACTACGTATTCAAAAATTTTAATTTATTATGTTCGCCTCGCCCGATTACACTTTTCATAATACTCACGTCACGCATTCAGCGGCTTACTCTTCATGTCAAGCATGTGTAAAGAAGTTTTATCACATACATTGCCAACAAAAAAAAAAAAACAAATTGCACAAAACAAAATTCGAGATCTTTATTTCATTAAAATAATTCTAGCACTATATTAAAACACTATACAGAAAAGATTATAAGAGTGAAATGCAAAGATAAAATTTTGGTTTTTTACAAATGAAAGTAATTTTGCAAACATTTTATTTATATTAACACAAAATTGATTACATATATACTCTATCTACATTAAATATTGAAAAAATGTTATGATATTAAAAATACCTAATAGTATATTACCTAACATCATTTATATAGTATTTAATAGTCTCTAATGTTAAATTCCTTTTAATCACTAAAATTTTATTGCTATACTATTCTAGCATTTGTAAAGGAAAACTTCATATAAACATCTATTATCTTTACTAAGCTAATGAAGGCGTTTTTTATACTATCGTTATATCAGAAATAAATTACCTTACTAACAAAATAAAAGCTTCAATAATACATCCCAGTTAAAAAACATATTTTTTTTTAATTATGCGTGATCTAAGTCCTTTGATTTACTCTTTAAAGGGATAAAGTTTAAAAACATAACCTAACATGCTTTCCTACATTTGTTTTCGAAGACTAATATGAAAAAAATCTGTATATAATTAAAATTCACAACGTAAACAGTAAATTCCATTCGCAATTCGTAAAAATAACGTTAATTACTTATAATTAAAATTTTTCAACACTTGATTTCAAATAATATTTCTATAAAGCATTCACAAATACATTTTAATCGTATTTAGTAACATTACTTACTAATTGTAGTACTCTATATACTTATACGACTAAATATGACATAAATTCATAAAGCGTTTAGTTTGTTCGTTTTGCCGCCATTTGATATGCCAAAGCGTTAATTTTGACATATCTGAGTGTTTACAGAATGAAAAAAAATATTATAAGGATCGTCAATAAAATTGTCTGAAATAACACTTGATAGATAAATCAAATTGTAATTTTGCCCTCGTAATTTTAAAATTATTTGTAATAACCTTGATTTTATTACAAATTATTATTTTTTTAATATATAATGGTATCCCTTCATAAATGTAAAAGGAATTTATTTTTATAACACGAATATAATATTGAAAAAAGTGAATAACATAATCATTTCTGTAATAAACATGCGAGTTCCTTATTACTTCAATATCACATTAATTAATTAACAATTCCGATAAAAATTAATGCAATGGTTTATCAAACCTACGTTTAAAGTAAATAAGTCCGTCTTAAAACATACTTGATGGCAAAACTAAATATTCAATATCTATAATTAATTAACTCTTTCGCTGCGGCGTTACTTCAATGCCGGTCTGTGCGGCCGACTTTTTACGCAACAGTTCAGTAGTACGAAGGACGTGATATTACGTCCCAACAATAAAGTTCGTACACTGCGATTTGCTTAATATTACATTATATCTTCCAAATTATATAGTTAACAATCGGTGTTGCCATGGAAAAGAATAGGCGTTAAATAAATAGATGTCTTGATGGTAACACAAATTTCTTTGTAATATTCAATTCAATAATAATTTAAACAATAAATAGTTTCATCGTGATGCTCAATTTAATATCTCCTATTTTTGTCCCGTTTCACAGCGAGTCATGTGTAAAAGCACTCGTATATTTGAACGGTCATTATCACCGACCCCTCCGCATGTGTGCAACTTTGTTAAGACGGAGTAGTACTCCAGCCGTATATTAAAACGTTTTAGGTAAGACGTAATAATATGCCAATGGGAGCAGAAGGGTTAAACTTTTCACTTAATAGATTTCTTTTTTAAATTACAATGTCATTATGTTATTAATCAATATTAATATAATATTCAATAATAATAATATTCTAGAAAAACTGACACTTGATGTTGAAACTATAATAGTTTTAAATTTTTTAACACAATAGAGATTCGTTTTATTTCAAAGTTATATTAACGTTGATATAAAATCGACACCATAATAATAGAAAGTTGGATATTTATTTATATTTCCTTCTAAGTCAATATTGTACATCACCAAGTTGATTCATCTAATCAGAAAGCACATCAGAGGAATCATAACTTGGTGAACTTTGATGTCAGTCATGCTGTCCAGTCAGTAAATGTTCTCGCAAAGTGCAAATCTCACGGTCAATGTTTTCTCTTGCGGCAGCTTCAAATGTCTCGAACTCAGGAGTGTGGTAAAGCTTTGGGATTTGAGTTAGTTGGTTTAGGATCTGTAAAATCACATGACAATATAATACGTAACCGCCTTTTAATTTCATTAATTTTGGTGTTACTGTAAATTTGAATGTTCGCTTTGATTTTAATACACCATTACAACAATCTGCTGTGGAATTAAGATAGTTTTAATGATTTGCAAAAAGTCAACTGTGTAGCTTATGTACGAGTATGTAGCCTTAAGCAGTGACGTAGCTTGATAAAAAGGCCTTAGGGCAAAAAATAGAGGAACGACCCCCCGCCAAACTATTTAAAATTGTTTGTTTCGTATTTGTCGTGTTCCGAATTCTACCTACTCCAGATTCGTAGTCTTCGTAATTGTATTTATAAACCATCCTAACCAGCGCCTGTATTCTTAGGCTGGTTTATAAATATAAGTTTTCCGTAAGTATATAACCAGGACGTTCGAGACTTGTTGGGAATTCCCTTGTATTATTTTTTGCCGTGGGGCCCGCTGAGGCAGCGGATGCACTTCGACCCTTGTCGATCTTTTGTAAGCTAAGTACAAATAAGGTTCCCTTGAATTAAATAAGATGCCAACATTAAAGTCGCATTTCTGGAATCTGGTTTAATTTTTATTGCAAATGTAGGAGAAATTTTTACTATAGTTCGTTCGCGTTAAGAATGCAGCGAGACATCATTCAATCAATTCTTTTTAAACCACGTTAATCTTTTAAAATACGACTTATTTGAATTTTAACACCACTGTGAATACACCTTTACCCTACAGTTGCACTGATGACTCACTGAATACTTGCAGTGCAACGCGCACTAACTATATTTTAATTTATTGTTTGTAAAAAAAAGTCCGAGAGGGCTTCCAACGTTGGGGGATCCAGATTTAGCCCTCCGGTAGCTACGCCACTCTTTACGGCTTTAACTCTTTCGCTGCGGCACCATTATTTCAATGGCGCTCTCTCTTTGTGGTCATTTTTTACGCAAAACTTTCTGTTGTAATAACGTTAATTCTGTGCAGTTGATGTAATAACATGACCTCCAAATTACATAGCCACAAATCGATATTGCCATAGGCAAAACAAAATATTTTTTATAATAAAAAATATTCTAAACTTATAGCATGTAAGTGCGTTAGTTATAGTATTAATGTTTTGGTAATAACACAAATGTTTATGAAATATACAATTCATTGAGAAAATAAACAATAATACGTTTTAAAGTATGGCCGCACTTAATTATGTCTTAGAATATCACGTTTTTATATGTATGTAAAATTAGTTAGTATTTTTGCCGTTTCATAGAGCGTCATTGTCATCGATCCCTCCGTATTACAGGTGTGACTTTGTTAAGACTGAATAACACACCAGCCATATAGTAAAACATTTTAAGTGAGACGTAATGATGCGCCAGAAGCAGCAAAAGGGTTAAAGAGGCGGTGCAATATAATAAGCTAACAAGAATTTTGTTACACAGTTACAGCATAAAGATATTTCTTTATAATCCTTATTATCTTTGTAATAGTAATAACTGATACCTTAATACGTAATTCCACATAATTGTTATGTGAAAGGCTTGCATATTCAGCACGCACGAGTTTGGCATGCGCATCATACTCTTCGCGTGATGCAGCTAATACAGCCAGCTCACAATCACCGAAGAGCTGGAGGTCTCTGAGTGGAGCACCACCACCTAGACCAGCTGCTATGCCTATACATATCAGAAATGTTACTGACAATTAACAAGTCTCTTTAAGGTTAGGCCCAACAGATATGCTAAGCAAAAATGAGGGGAATTACTAATGTAGTAAAAAATTTAACTGTTCGTTTCATCTAAAGAAGCTACTAGTTATTACATGAAATGTATCCCACCACAACATTGTCATAATATTTCTGGACCACCAAAATGACGTCATAACATTTGTGGACCACCAAATATATTGTCATAACATTTGTGGACCACCAAAATAATATCATAACATTAGTGGACCACCAAAACATTGTTATAACATTTGTTGACTAACAAAATATTGTCATACCATTTGTGGACCACCAAAATATTGTCGCAGCATTTTGCTGTTTGTAAAAATATTAGTACACAAGTAAGTTAGTAATCTATGTATGTATATACATTTTCTTACAATAAGATATAACAACCTATAATAATAAAATATGATAATGTGTGTGTGTCCCTAGAAAGCAATATTTTACTAAACCTTTTTTAAAGGAATGCTAATGGGAAATTAATTTATTGCTCCGACTTCAAACTTATACAGTAAATTTAAACTATACTGTAGTAAAGGGTTCATAAATATGATACCGGTCTGAGTTAGTTGTGGGTTCTCCTAAGAACATTCTGCACTAGAACTTTGGTGTCTTATGTAGTTCTTAATAGAAATAGTATGACAATAGGATGTTATTTGAAGAATTGTTATTAATGTACTACTTATACAGTTCTTGATGCATCATATTTTAGTAGCTTATATGAATAAAAAATGATGACCTAGATTGATGAATGGGGTTATAAAATCGTCATAATTACCAAAGTCTCAAAAAATAAAGTTAACAATTTATATGTAAAAGCAGTCAATATTAGGGTATAATGTGTACTTGCGCAATGTAATAATTTATGTATATCAGACCTGGTATTCCACCGCTAGCACCACATGCCCCGCACCAAGCTTCATCGTCAGTTAGCAAAGCCAACACATAAGCTGTTAAGTCTTGCTGAAAAAGACATGGATTATTAATACAAAACAGAAAATTAACTTATTATGAGATAAGAATAAACAATCACTAAGATTGTGGACAAATTGTAATTGAAAATTTAGGCATATTGGAACATTTTGACATTATATGTTAATCATTGGCAATATGTATATTTTAACAACAAAAATTTGGAAGACATGTTTTTGTTAATATCCAGGAAGTCTCCTGGGCCCATTGATGTGTTATTTTATTCATCATGTTTCTTATTATTTCTTTTTTTTGTCGTATGTAATAAATATAAAAAAAGGAAATAATATGAAACATGATGAATAAAATAACACATCAATGGGCCCTAAGTACATCAACAGCAAGTATAAAGAGTTAATTCACATTTTATACATTTTGATGTTTGTGTAAATTTAACGATTTTATCATCCCATTTAACAAATTAGGTCATAATTTTTTTTTAGGATGCTGCAAACATGCTGCATAAAACATGTCACTAACAAAAAGATAATACAGTAATAAATAATTTATCTTAGAAACAGTAACTTACAAAATTAGGGTTTTATAATTGATAGATGTTGTTGAGATAATTAACATATCTAGTATTTTCCTGTAACAGTAAGGTTTATCTGCTTCCCCAAAATCAATGTAGTGACCATCAATATTTGCATACACTAAATTAGATTAGATATGTCAGGATATTTATCTTACTTATTGTATTTTACAAACTCAATTTAAGTTCATAGTGAATTACAGATTAGCACGAAAAGTCAGGTGATAGAGCTTATTGTTATCAATATCGTATCGAGAGTTTATTGTTATATAAAGCATGGGAAATCAAAAGATGTCACTATAATTTTGTCTTGTTTTTAATATAAGAACAAAAACTGATAATAAATATATATAGATTTATTCATTACAACTGTAAAATTAATAACATTTTTAATATATAAAGAAATACATACTAAAAGTAATCAAGAATTAAAAGCCACCATCAAAGGTAAATCGATGAGAAGCCAAAAGTGTGGCAGTGTTATTTTATACCCTTAGGGTGAAATAAGTGACAATATAATTGAAAGTCCACTTACTGATTGAGGATGTAGATGCAGCATTTCAGCTAGAAGGCCTACAGTGAGTTCTGACGGAGTATGTCGTAATACTATGGCAAGCTTGAATGCAGCAGAGTGCATTACATCTGGTATGCCCTTTTTTAGAAGATTTTGCCAAACACCTGCCTATAAAAAAAAATGATGCTCATCAAATTCAAGCAAGTATTATATCGATGCAACAAAGGTAACACACAGAACAAATCCAAAATTATTCATCACTAAAGTAAAACTTTTCATCAAAACAAAAGATAACTCCCATATCTATCAACTTGAGTTATCATTTATATTTTAGGCTATTTTTATTTTAGAAAAAGAAAACATCCAGGTTTATGCATGTAACACAGTAAAAGACAAATACTTATTATAATACACTGCTATTACATAAAATTATAATTTATTTATTTATTAAGTAGACTAACAATATGTATATTTGACATTCTCATCTTAATTCAGGAAATTATTCTATTCATTGATATACATATCAATAACAAATGTTCATAAAATTCACTTACATAAAACAGTTTCTTCATTGAAATGAAGATTCATTCTTATTGCTCCAAAATAAAGAGATATTTAACATTTTAACACACATAATGAAGATATTTACCTGATATGCAACACAATTCCTTAAGGAATGCCACAAAGCATCTGAAGGAGAAGCTTTAACAATCTGTTGCCATGCTTCATCCGCCCCTGGACACACCAGCATCCCACAAGCATTGCGCCACATACGTGATGCAGCACATCCCTCTCGCTCTCCTGAAATTGCAATATATGTTATTTTAATACTGACTACTTTTTTATTAAGTTTAACCAGAAAAGGATGAGATTTATAAAATGATCTGGCTTAGACATAAAAAAACTATACAGATATGTTTTGTTAAAGATACTGGGGTGGCATCCTAATATACAGTACATTGCAATTTTAGAGTCTTTTTTTATATTTCTCACAAATATATAGCCAATTACTCCTTCATTAAAGATAATATACAGATAACTTCAACTACTGTATATTTATACCATTAAAACTTGCAAGATTGTATATAATTTAAAGACATACCTAACAAGAGTAGCTTAAACCTTACTTAAATTTATGTTCTTAACCTAATAATTACATGTTTTATATAATTTGCATCATTGATTTGCTCCTTTAACCAAATGGAGCTTTTTAGTTTTAAGTGATTTAAATTTAATTATAACTAAATGAAAAAGACATACAAGAGAAATTCACCTCCCAAATCTGGCTCCCGCCACCAATTGTTGATCGCCAGTTTGAATGTGTTATGTCTCCCCAGTGCCTGATAGACAAATTATAAGTCAAATATTTACCTATTGCTAATAGGTCAGCGCTTGACTGCAATCTGACCTGATGGTAAGTAATGATACAGTTTAGCTCTCAGGGTTTAGGGGTCAAGTTATTATTTAAACGTTAGAAAATAATGAAATATTGTCAAGTAGTACCGTAATTCCATAATTTATAGGTTAATGTAAGCTCTGAGGAAAATTTAATATTATCAATTTAATATTAAAAAAACACCTACATTTAAAACCTTTTAATAGTTACAAAACTACTTAAAATTTGTTTACTTACAATAAACCACAAAAAAATATATAAAATCTTTACACGGTGAGACAAATTATCAATATCAAATATCAATGACGTCTGCTTCTTTCATGGCGCATGCGCCACAGATTAAGTAATTGTAGATAGCATGCGCTAAAATAAGTTTAAAACCATAGTGTAAAAACACTTAAGTAAAAGGTAAAGTAAGTTGCAGTGAGGAAGCCTGTTCCACTGCTGGATACAGGCCACCTCACTTAAAGAGAGAGGGGATTTTTATAGCACAAACCCACCACGCTGCCCCACTGCGGGTTGGTAGGTATAATACACAAGTGTACTTTCTGTTCCTTCACTCTCATACTCCCATATGACGGATATCCACCACGACCGGAAAGAACCACCGTCAACTTCCCTTTTCAGACAAATATTGAGAAAATCTTAATAGATAACTCAATAACCATTTTCTAATTAGCCCGACCCGCGACTCGAACCTATGACTGAATGTCTGTGGCTGAATAATCTAACCACTAAACTAATGAGGTCTACACTACGGTCTCGTAAATATTTCTTTTACTTTTAAACTACAAATTTTTTTTTTTATCATCTGTTAGACAATTCATATGGAATACGTCTTATTAGAATAACTTCGATTATATAACGATTATGTAGGGAATTAAATTGCCTTTATGTTACTATTATTTATATATTTGGAGATTACGTCCAAAAGTATTTAAGTAAAAAAGATTTGGATTAAAATCACTAAACAAAACTATTCTGATTGCTAAAAGCTACCTAATTCTAAATTGGCTTGCCGTTCATCGTGAAAAAATAAAAAGTAAATATATTACAAAAGATTGTGCCATCACGAAAATGACGAGGTAGCCTTGAACTTCAATCCTTACATTTATTTATCGTTATTATTGTTATTTCTATTATATTTCATTTTATTTGTAATTCTAGCCTAAAATTTACTTATTATTGTAAACTAAGTTATGTATCTTTTATTAAAAAATAAAAATATTCAAATTGGTAGTTGTTTAATTCTCTACGTTATAGTATCTACGACTATGAGTAATGAGTAGACGAAGAAAGATTTTTCTATATTTAATTTATTTATCTTAAAATCTGTTTTATAGCCCTGGGATCTAGCAATTGAGATGTTATAATCATTTTTGCGCTGCTCTAAAAATAAAGTTAGATATATCGAGACAAATAAATAATAAACTACGGTTATTAATAAATGTCCATACATACTTTCACTATTTGGAGCATTAATAACTAATATAAATGAATCCTGAAATTAAAAATTGTACAGTTTTATAATATTTTTAATATCTTTAAATATACATCTTATAATATAGAATAAAATATTAATATTTAATAGGGTATAATTCTTCCCAAACTTTAGTTCGATCCTCCTTCAAATTTTTGTGAACTGTAAGATCATCAGCGATATGCAGATATTTACGATCATCCGGTTTCATAGCAGGCCACTGTAAACCTTCTAACTCAGGAAGATCTCCTCGTGGATTTGGATCTCTGAAACAACGTTACAAATTAGACCAATGTTTCCCAAAGAAACTGGAAAAGTTTTCGATACAAAGATTAAAAAAGAAATACCCATATCTGGCTAAATTGTAAAAGATGCCTGTCATTCTGTCCACAAGAGTTGCATCCCGTCCCGTAATACCGATATCAGGAAACGCGGCCAATGAAAAGAGATAAATTAAATCATCGTGATGGGCAGCACCTGTGAATATTAGATTTTGTATAGCTTGTAATTTTATATTTTAATTAAAAATATTGCCAACTCTGTTGTCGATAGAATTAAAAACTTATAAAATACATGAATGTAATTTGATAGAGATACTAAATCAATTATACTTTATTTATATGACTATCGCCTATATATGTACTTTATAATATATATAATATTATAAAGTTCTTTTTGAAAATATATGGAGACAAAGTTACATAGTCTTGAATTAGTTCTATCGGGATATTAAATCAATAATACATATATGTATACGAAACGTAACTCTCTCTTCCTGTCTTCACTAACGTATGTTTCCCTGTCAACTTTCGTTCGCCTCGTCTATTCACACTTTTTGGTAAAGCTCTCGTCACGCATTCACCAGCTTAATCCCCAAGTCAAGCGTGCCTAAAGAAGTTTTACTTCATAAAAATATATTGATTAGCCTCTTCGGTCGATTAGCTTCTTTTAGATTAAAACAATGGAAGAAAATTTACTTGATTTATAAACACGGGATCATTTAGATTTCGTCTCTATTGCAGACTAATCTAATCTAATCATAGACTAACTACAAAGTTCACAGATATATAACACTTACCTACTGGTTTTTCAGTATCTGGATCTTCATAGTGACTGTGTTTGCCAATGTAGCTGAACTCATAATACCACACAGGATGAGGGGAATGCCGACACATCAGATTTGCCATCCTTAAACACAATTTCAGGAATGTTAACAATTTTTAAGAAATGCTACTCTGTTTCAATAACTGCCATATCTTTTTATAGATATTAAATATTTTATAAATTACAATATGCTCGCCAAAAAACAATTAGGTAATAAAACGATATGATCTGACTTCAAAAACGCGTCTGTTCAACAAAATAAACCGATTATTAGACATTTTCCCCCTAACAATTAATAAATGTTAAACAGTATCTAGTTAATAAATGGTTGCTGACTTTAACGTACACAGAAACGGAAAATTTACTCATGGTTCCGTGTTAACAATTAATTCGACTACACTACATAATTGCAACCAAATACACACACAAACACCCACTTAAACGCATATATTCACACACGCATATACACTTACTTGCACATACATTCATAGGCATACCCTAAATAAGATTTTAATGTAATTTTAAATGTAATATATACAAGAAATATATAGTTCCCACATATCTTAATAGTTATAATCTGAAAATTGTACTGTTGCAGTCCGGCAAATCTTATTTTCTTTATTTTAAATATTTTATTTATACTGTCATTATTTTTGTTTACGGAGGAAGGTCTTGACACTCGCGACACAGGGAAACCCAGTGCAAGTGCCAAAGAGATTCCTTTAAAGATTGAGTGTTTTGTTGATAAATAAATAAATAAATAAATAAAGGGGAAAGTTTTCAGTTCGTTTGCATTTTTAACGTACCCTAAAAAGACGTTTAACTTAGTTAAATTTAAAAAAAAAACATTGATTGACTGCGATTATAGACAAGAATACTCTATTTTTTTGTATTAAAAGTGTTGTTTTCTTAAAATTATATTGACGATTCATCATACTGCTCTCCAACCACAAATGGTTCTTATAATTTTAATTTGGTTTTAAAAAAATCCTCACCTGTGTACTGGGAAACTTTCAACTCCATCCTGATATAATAAGCCAAGATTTTTAGCACTTTCAGTGTCATTTCGCAATGGTTTATTATGCAAGTAAGTAGAAAACAATTTCTGGGTTGCATAGGATGCATTTTCTCGTGGCATGATAAAAGATATTGGCGCTATCTTATCCCATTCTTGGTTCATTTGATCGGTGAGTGTTTTGTTCTCTAATATAGCTAAAATTTCATTTTTCATTTTTAATACAATGTAACTTAGATCTCTAGGTCAACCGTAGTCAAAATATATTTGGCTTAACAAATGCATTTTGTTTTGATTCAAGGTTCCTTGTATAATTTGTGTGTAGTTAGAAAGAAGAACCTTTCTTTGTGTAGATTGTAATGTCTATGTTGACTTCCCACTTCAGGGAAATATTGTAGAATCTTAATAGAAAATTCAATATCGATTTTTGGATTCGCCCGATCCGGGACTGGAACCCAGGACATTATGTCTGTAGCCGAACATGCTGACCACTAGACCAGAGAGCAGATTGATATATCGTCTACTTCTAATTAAAAATAAAAGTACACGGCGAACATATTAAAGCGTAAATGAAATATTTACGCTGTAAAATGTATAAACATAATTTTTGTGACGTATTTTTAAAAGGGGGTGTTGTAATCTCTCTTACGAAATGATAATAAAGAGAAGTAAAGAAAAGCAAATGAGTATATGCCATTTGAAAATACTTACTAAATGCTTTCCAAAAGAACTCATCCTGCGTTTGACTGATTATATATGGAACAGCATGCATTTTTCCTTCGCGAATAGCATCAACAGGCTCGAGGGTTAGAAACCTTTCTTGGCCGAAATCCTTTTCCACTACAGGCCACCATACCATAATAGGGTCGTACGCGAATTCCTGCGTTTCATAATGTTGTTAAGAATGTACTTCAATATATATCTAGCTGTGTTTGCTAATTCATGAGGTTAAATAAATCTTAGTGTAAAAAATAAAGAGTACAGCGGGCCTACAGAAATTTTCACAAAAAAATGAAGTTACACTTACACTAAAGCCGTCTAATGAATCTCCAATTTCTCGCCAAGGCTTAGTTTTTAAACAATCAACTATAACTTTTGAATTTTCAGTTGGACACTTTAATAATCGCGCCTGTTTTACTGCTAGGTCATATAAATTGTCCGGTGAAGGAAATGCGAATATAGGTGAACCACTCATCGAGATGCCGCGATGAAAAAGACCTAAAATCGAAATATTATAACATTAAACTATAAAATTAAATCATATCGGTGCATGTAATTAAATTGTAACGAAAACGCATGACTAAACGGAATCAGTCGTTGGAAATAATATGAAAGCAATATTTAACTGATTCAAAAGTGCTGTTAAAGATCACTTGAAGAAGGAATTCGTCGTCGTCTCAACCTACGGATATCCACAATTGGACAAAGGTTTCTCTTAATGAATTCCACTGGGCCCGATCTTGCGTCACCTGTATCCAGTGGCTGCCGGCGTGGATGGGTCTGACGACGCTGCGTTTTACGGTGCAAGGCCGCCACTCTAGCACCTACGGGCCCCAATGTCCAACGTTCTGCAAATTACGTGCCCTCCCCATTGTCACTTCTGCTTTATAATTCGGTAGGCTACGTCACTGACTTTATTTCTCTTACGGATCTCGTCATATCTGACTCGATCACGTAGAGAAGCCACTCTGCATTATCCACTGAGTGACTCTGAATCTTTTTACGAGGCCCATAGTCAACGGCCATGTCTCGGAACTATATGTAATCGCTGGCAACACACACTGTTCGAAAACCTTAGTCTTCAGGTACTGAAGAATTGTGGACTAAAAGATGTCCCGCAGTTTTTCGAATGCTGCCCATCCGAGTTGGATTCGACGGTAGACCTCTATTTCGAAGTGGACCTACCTAATTGGATCGTGGGTCCCAGGTAGATGTACAACTTTTAGTTCAATAAAGAATTATTGAAATTTAAATATTTTTACCTTTTGACATAGGCGATATCATATGTAGCATTACACTCATAGAACCTACACTGCAACCTGCTATTGTTACGCTGTTAGGGTCACCACCGAAAGCAGCTATGTTACGTTGTACCCATTTTAATGCGGCAACTTGATCTTTTAATCCGTTATTACCAGGGGCTAGCACATCGCCTGTACTGAGGAAACCTGAAAGATATTTTCATGTAAGGCTTATTCAAATAAAAAACCCTTTGCCCGTGTCTAGTTACCGCTCTACCAGCAAAGACGTACCGATATGCAAAGAGATTAGTGTTTCAGTAGAAACCATAAGAGATAGATTATAAGAGATAGTTAGAGATATGTTAGACTGTATCATTACATACCATTAGGTGAGATCATAATCAAACGCTAACCTGTCAGCAATAAAAAGAAACCACGAAATTCTCTTATATTTACAATAATCTACTAAACAAGTATTATTCTCCATAAATTGAGTATCAAAGCAAGTTTTTTTAATGTGAAAATTCTATTGCGACGCATGAGGCCGACCCCTGTTGGGGCGAAACGTCGCTACGTTGACTGTCTTCCCACTCGGTTCACCATAAACTACGGTTCACTCACGTGTCTTAATTTAAAAATATCGATGACCCACATCCGTCTTGAGACGGAGAAGTGCTTTTTTTATTAAGGTAGTTATTGGCATAAGCATAAAGATTTAAGTGTTAGTAATTTATATTTAAAATAAATGATCTGCCCAAAAAAAGGGAATTAACGTGTTTCGTTCATTTTATATTACTATAAAAACATTAGTTGTAATTGTACTAGTAGTTTGGGCACTAGTTGTACAAATAAAATATAAAAAAGGCATTAAAGGATTAGAGCACACATTCGCTATAACGAGTATATTGAAGATGTACAAATAATTAATTGATCATCGATATCAAAATAAAACAAATATTTCATTTCATGAAAATCTGAAAGATTAATACATTTTAGTACTTCATTAAAAAGAATTTTCCCAAAAATGTTCAGACGATCCATTAGATTTTAGTTACTGGATATTTAACAAAACACTGGCTAAGCTATTTATTTAAACTTGTATTATATCTCTGTATTAGTTGTATGAATATTATAATTACCAAGGGTGCCAAGTCTGTAGTTAATGGTAACTAAAACAATATCTCGGTCTAGTAAATATTGTGGTCCAGCGAAGTCACTTCGTCCAGACACAGAATAATATCCTCCTGCGTGTATATAGAAGATAACTGGTAATAGCTTGGATCTGTAAAGTGTAAAATATAGTCGCATTTAAATACACAACTTCTCTTTTTTTAGTGGTGATTAGTACTGTACTTAATACGAAATCAACCATCCAATTATGATAAAAATTTTGCGGTTACGCGAGTTGTTTACAATACATTTACATACATACATAGGATCATGCCTCATTACCATAGGGGTATGCAGAGACCACGTCCTCCCACTTGCCACGATCCTTGCATATCTCCTTCGCTTCTTTCATTCTCATTAATCTTTTCATACATGTTCGTCTTAGTCAGTCTACTTTCATTCATCTTCTCCACGTGCACAACCATCTAAGCTTATTTTTTCAATTTTGATCACTACATCTTCTTTATACCATAACGTTCTCTTATCACACTATTTCTCTCTTTTCACTCAGTTTCAATCCACTCATACTTCTCAACGCTCTCATTTCTACCGCTACAATACATTTATATTCAAATTATCTTTATTCAAGTACGCATTTACAGCACTTTGCATCGTCAAATATCGTTTTTCATATATTATTGAAATATATGATTAATATTGATACTAAAGTACTACTTACAATCTAACGTTACGAGGATTCCTTGGCGCCCTGAACTGAATTTTAAATGTTTACCCTAAATACCAAGAAAACAGTGATAACGGTAGATATAAAGAAATTTATCTCTAAAGGTATAACGAATATTTTGAATACGTAAAGCACTAAAACGAAATTGTTATATTTAAAAAAGTGCGTCTGAGTCCCAAACGTCCAATCATGCACAGAAGTGTACTTTAACTTATATGCAATATAATATAGAACTTATTTTCGTAGTCAGATTAGGCCAGAGACGGCAATGAAGATGTTAAAATACTACCAATTTCTTAACCCTGGACATTTAATGAGGATTGATGGCAAAAACCCAACATTAACATTATCCTTGCTATCCTTGCTAAAGTATCACTATACCAAATTTTGCAAATGCGGATACAGATCGCCTGGCTACGTGTTCAGATTATAGCCAATTTAATCTTAACTTACGACCTTAACGTTGAAAATGTCTTCTAACTCCAAAGACATCTATATTGAATTTGTTTTTCTTAGCATAAAGATCATACTTAAAGTACAGAAGAAAGAATATATATTTATTAATACAAAAGTGAGATGTTGTACCTATTTTTCTTCACTGGAGTGTAAACGTTGATAGTAAGACAGTCTTCGTCAATATAATAACCCGGTTCGACAGGCTGAGGGCAAGCCGGGCCATCTTTACTCGCGTCAACGGGGTTTTTATAATTCAGAATTAGTTTGGGGGGCTGAAACATATATTAGAAACGTGCTGAATTAAAACACAATATTACATCATCCAAAGATAAGACACGCAGTTTGTTAACATACAATAATTTGCACTAATCATCCTGCAATCACTGCCACGATGTTACTTTATTACATCAGTATAATGTTTTAATGCTCCTATTGATATCAATAAGATTTTTATTGTAATATCAATGCTGAAAATAAGAATCGACAGTAGCGGAAATGTGGCGAGGTATAAGAAAAGAAAGATTTTAACTGCAGTAAAACTTTTGCTTATGGAGAGAAGCTTAAAATGTTTTCACCTGAAAACGGAAATTTCCCACTGGTGGTTCTGCATAGTGTATACCGCGATAGGTTTCAATTCTTCGCCCCCTTCTAGTAGTATTGTATCCTCCATGAAATTCTCCAGAGGGCGAAACTACAACTGGTTGTTTAGGCTCTGTCAAAAAGACAGTTAATTTAGAAGTATGAATAGAAAAATCAATTCGTCTTTCATACAAACATTTTTATATAGAGATTCGTTAAGTCAAGGAAACAATGGAACAAATCATTCTTAGTAGTAATCCTATATCAAAATTTGTTCATTTCCAAGATAAACAGAAGCTACTCTGTAATACAAATATTCTAATGCAGTTACGTAAAATTGTACTCTATGAAGAGGTGGATTTATTTATCTCGAAAGCTCATATTATATATTAGTTGAGAAAAGCACAATCAGAATTTCAAGAGACTTTTTTTTAATTATATACATTTTTATCATACAGCTGTTGTACCAATTACAGGCACTAAGCAATGCAACTATGAAGTTGAACGTAAACATAAATCTTTTAAAGTAAATTACATTTACGTCAATGCTAAATTTGTTTTGCTTGATTAAACTTCTATGGCAGTTCTTTTGATTATTTCAATTCCTACTATTTCCTGACACGACGTATATATTTTTCAATTTTTCATTCCTTTTTTTTCATCCATTCAATTTCAAAAACAGTTTTATTAAATTCATTTATTACTATATTTATGCCAAAAATACTTGGTTTTTAGCATGTCCAAGTCAAAATTTACCAAATATTTTATCTTCGCAAAAATCATGGGACGAACCCCTCTTTAAAAATGTAGCTTTTCATTTATTACAAATATCTAAAGATCTAACAGAGAGGGCTCGCCTCCTTGCTGTTTCTGAACGTGAGTCAAGTTTCTGGCTACAAGCGATTCCATCTGCATCCGTAGGTACCTTATTAGACAAGACTTTATCTTTATCTACGTGTTTGCGTCTGGGTGTGAAAACAACAGATCCCATCGTTGTAAATGTGGTGAGTGGGTGAATCAACTCGGTCACCACGATCTGTCCTGTCTTCATTTCTGGTCGTCTCCCAAGACTCGCTGGCATCAACGACATCATCAGAAGGACTTTTGTCACCATTAACGTGCCGGCTATTCTCGAGCCGAATGGAATTGCACGTGATGATGGCAAGAGACCTGATGGTATGTCGTTGATGCCTTGGAAAAAAGAAATGTCATTAGTGTGGGATGCTACATGTGTTGATACGCTTGCACCATCTCACATTTACGCTACCTCCAATTCCGCTATCAGCGGGAGCGGCGGCGTCATTAGCTGAAAACACCAAGAGGCGCAAATATGAGAGCCTTGCTTTAGAATACATATTTGTGCCTTTTGGCGTGGAGACATTGGGACCGTGGGGTCCTGAGGCTAAAACTTTTTTAAAGAAATTTCATCTCACTTAGTCGATGTCACCCGTGACCCTAAGGCCGGGTGGTACTTCGGACAGCGTATAAGTATCGCTTTCCAAAGAGGAAACGCTGCCAGCCTTATGGGCACCCATCCATTTGCTTCTGATGGCGCATTTTTAATAATTTTATTTTTCCTATATTATTGTTATTGAAAGCCCACGTTACTTTAGATTCTTTTTTATTTAATGACGTAATGTATGTAAGACGAACTAATCTTCGAAAGAGTTCGTCTTACAGATGTGGAGATTGGCTTAAAATATTTTTCTTTGAATTACTTGCTTATCTTATCTTAAATGTATTTATTGTCTTGAAACAGAGGTATCTGCGACTTCTTTGAACTGAAATTAACTATTTCGCTATCTTTGGGAAGACACTTATGGTTTGTTTATTAAAATATTTTGTCTACAGTCTGTAAAGTTACTCAGGTTAAAGGCGAATGAAAATAAAAATACGAGTATATGTTATAGATAAAAAAAATATACTAGTGCTCTTTAGACCACACGACTGAAATAAAACGTATAAAAGTTCTTTACGCACGCCTAACTTGGGGTGTCCGCTGTTGAATGCGTGATGAGAACGTTATCGAATATATTTATGAATGTAATACGGCAATCGTGTCGTCACCGTAAACACATTTGTTTTTTTATACAAATAATATTATCATTTTAATTCGCCTTCATTCCAATTCGTCATTTATGAGTATACATATATATTTTACGTATATATTTATTTTCTTCAAATATTTACATTCATTATATTCGCCGTCCGTTCCCCTCGCCCGATTACACTTTTCGTAACGCTCTTGTCATGCATTTACCAACTTACTCCCCAAGTCAATAGTGTCAAAAGAAGCGTGCACAATCATAAATTGCTTATATTCTTATATCTTGCTTATATTCTAACGTACAATATTAGAATTTAAGATTAAACCAACCTGCTGGCTCTCCGTGATTGTAATTTTTATGATCATGTGCATATGCACCAATCGTCACAAGCAAAACACAGAACCACCTTCGCATCTTACAGTTTGTAACACACTAACAGGAAAACTATACGATCTGGCTTATATGTACGTCTATTTAAGGCAGTTTTGATTTCATTAAGGTAAAAGATAAATGAAGTGTCATAGGTAAATACCCTAGTAATTTACGAAATTACAATGCTGGATATATTATTCGCTTTAATTCGGCACTTAGCTTGTTTATTATGACGCACTCGTAACGAGATTGTCTACTTTTGTATATAATTAATGACCTTGCAATAATGAATACAGTATCTAATTTATCCGAAATTGAAATGAAACGTGTATAACTTTGTGTATTCAAATTTTCTGTATCTTTAATAATAAATGATATGTTTTGTCGTATATTTATGATGAAAGATGTGTACTTATTTGTGTGTGTTTGTTGCTAATTACTTTCCTACTTCGTAACTTACGGCTCTTTTATTTCAAATTTGTTTGGAATAAAGCGATAAGACCGCTTGTTGTTATATTTATTCTCGTCCTTCAAGTTTATTATATTGAATTTATTTTAAATTGCAATAAATTGTATAAATATTTTTTGATGTCCACATCTTTTTTGTCAAGGTTTAAATATTATTAACTTATTGATAGACAAGTATGTAATCACACCCAAAAGGCATTTACTTTATTATAATTAGTTATTAAGTTTTTTAGATACATTTTGACATGAACTTTTTTATATAGAAATAAATCGTCGATAGTGTTATCATTTGTTCGACGAATTCTTATCTGCATAAAATGAAAATGATATTTCATTATCATTATTTTTGTTTTTTCTTAAGTATGCGACATAAGTGGCGTCATAATAAGTTTAGAGGAAAACTACTTTTTCTAGTGTATCTTTAGTAAAAAAAACCGAGAAATGTAAAAGCCTACAATAGTAGTGAGAAATTCGTTTTCTTCATCAAAACAAGTATACAACATTATAAAATACGCGAATTTTGATGATTTGCGTCAAGAACCAGTAAGATTAAAGAACAAAAAATAAATCGGAAGAAAGTTGTTTAAAGATCGCATTAAAGGGGATTCCCGCAAAGTGTATTGCAAGTTTGCATGTAAATAAGGATAATGTTTTAAAGACCTTGAAGTGCTGGTTATCAATGAGCTGTTGACCTCTCTTGAAATGCATAATTTATAACTCTTTATAAGATTTACTTGTTAATATTTATGTGAAAGCGAAGTTTTTAGCTAATAATTTTCAAACTGCCTCATTGGTCTAGTGGTTAACATGTTTGACTACATACATGACGTCCTGGGTTCAAGTCCCGGGTCGGGCGAATTCTAATCAATATTGAGTTTTCTGTTAAGGTTTTCTCAAAATTTGCCTGAAGCTGGGAAGTTGGCGGTGTGATCCACCCCCGTGCCTCAGTGCACGTTAAGCCGTCGGTCCTGCGCCTGATCTCTCTCCTGTCTGTCGGATTCCAGTCACATCGGACTATGAGAGTGCACTTGTGTACTATGCCTACCAATCCGCAATGGAGCAGCGTGGTGGGTCTATGCTGTAAAAACCCTCGCACCTTGTAGTGAGGAGGCCTGTGCCCAGCAGTGGGACGTTAATGGGCTGCTTCTTCCTTTTTTACTTTATTTGAATTCTTACAAAGAATTATGTTAGCACTAAAACTGGATTTAAAAAAATATATTTTATTTTGAATATACAAAATTGCATTTGTAGATTGGTAATTATATACATCACTAGCGACCCATTGGTCTTAACCTCTTTTGTTCCGTTACCGTTATGACCTAAGTACGGTAATTTTTACCCTTCCTCCTAACGATGTACTCAAATAATACGTGTTACTACAAATAGGTAGACTTAATAAAACATAAAAAATTGAGATATTTTAATGTAAACTACACTCATAAGTTAGGTTTAACTCAATAAATATACTTCTGGACACATCTATTGGCCCACCTTGCATTTTCAGCTTCGTTTGGTCCTAGCTAAAATTTTATATTAGGTCGAGCAAAAAGTTTTTATGCAGTTTTGAACCTGGCACATTCATAATTTCATTCAATAGTCTTTTTTTGAATTTCGAACACAGAATTTAAAGAAACAAAAGACAATTTGGAGCCTGTTCGTTGTTAACAAACAATCGAATACTAAAAAAAACTTGATTTTATTGGTTTACTCGGATTTAATTCTTGAAAGTGTGATTTTTCTCATTGGTTTTGCAACAAACATTACTTATTCTTACCATTAAGGTAAGGTTCTATCAATAATCAATGGATACTTCGCCTGAAGTCGCCGCCCAAGCTGTGGCACTTATCCAGGCGGGACACAGCCAACGAAATGTGAGTGTTCAACTTAATTTAAGTCGATCTGCGGTCCGAAATGTTTATTCGCGGTACCTAGAGACTGGCGGCTTTGTTCGTCGCCAAGGAAGGCCACGATCTCGGGTCACAACTGAAAGGCAGGATCGATTCATCGTGACGACCAGCTTGAGAAATCGTCACCTTACCTCCATTGAGATACAAAACCAACTTCGCGACTTCCACGGAGTATCTGTGAGCGCTCGAACAGTTCGGAGAAGGTTAAAAGAACGCGATATGGTACCACACAAGCCAGCTAATGGCCCCAAACTAACGCGAGCCCATCGAACAGCGCGCCTTCATTTCGCGCGCACTCATTTAAATTGGACTCAGCAGCATTGGAGCCGTGTACTCTTTTCTGATGAGTCTAAAATTGTGTTACATGGCAATGATGGAAGGAAGAAGGTCTACCGACGTAAGGGGGAGCGTTTTGCACAATGCTGCTTTGAAGAGAGGGTTGCTTATGGCGGTGGCTCATGGACTGTCTGGGGCGGTATATCCGCGAGCGGTAAAACTCAACTTGAGATTGTTACGGGACCACGGCTGCCAACATTAAATGCTGAAAGGTACATTCGTGAGTGCTTAGAACCTCACGTGATGCCATACGCGGACTATGTGGGCCCAAATTTCCTTTTTATGCATGATAATGCAAGAGCCCATACGGCCGGCATCGTCAGGGAATATCTTCGGGGTGTGAACATCACAGTTATGGACTGGCCAGCCAGAAGCCCAGACATGAACCCCATTGAGCACATGTGGGACGAGCTAAAAAGACTTGTTAGGGCTCGTCAGCCAGTTGCCCAGACGATGCAGGAGTTGAAAACTGCCATAGAAGAGGAATGGGAGATGATCCCCCAAAATTTCATAGAGCGGTTGATAAACTCTATGCCTAATCGTATGAGAGCTGTGGTAGAAGCCTATGGAGGCAACACGCGTTATTAAATTAAACCTTTATTAAATTGAACATGTTTTTTATTCAATAATCAAGTGCCTTCATGAAGGCGCATACCCGACTTGATAGGCCTAGCGCCATGTCGTGTGGTATTCTGAATTCAAATTTAAAACATTACGATCGAAAAAGATGGTAAAAAGTACCAGGTTTAAAACTACATCAATAGTTTTTGTTCAATCTAGCAATAATATTTCGGTAGGGGCCATCGAAACCTAAACTCTAAGGTGGGCCAAAAGATGTGTCCAGAAGAGTATAATAATAAAAAATAAAATAACTTACAAGTGATTTCACAATCGTTAGTTAAAAAGTTTAATTAAGGCCAATGTTCAGCTAATTGTTACCCCTGCGAAAGAAACAAATTTTACCTCCACGAGGGTAATTATCTACAGGTCAGGAACCCCAGCCGTAGACCATCTTGACTTGCCAACCCGCTTTGAAGCAATGTGGTGAGTCTATGTTTTAAAAAAACATCTCTCTTATGATCAAGGAGGATTTTGCTGTAATTGTATCGTGAATAGGATGTTACAACAACTTTTACACCATCTTAAACCTCATGAAGTTTTCGATTTTAGTGTGATTTAAAAATTTCTTTTTTTGCATTCAGTTTTAAAAGTTTGTCATAAATGGCATAGGTAATGTATTTTTTTTATACTAGCACCACTTATTAGTAGAGGAAATGACAAATTGTAACCTAAAATAATAATAATACTCCTCCGAGGAAAACATATTAAATATTTTATTTTTTTGTCGCTGGGAAATGCATATGACACCTTGACTAATTGGGTCGGGAGTGTGGGACTCTGCGAGGGTACGAACTCGCAATACCCACTGAATCCCAGCGGGACCGCCATCAACGGGACCTCATAAGTGCGGAGCCAGAGGATCGTTGATGCATTCCTCTCTGGCCCCTCGGTTGCAGCTCACAGATATTCCACAGGAAGAGGAGTTGTATGAACCTGCCTACTGTTTCTTACACCCGTTCGTCGGGGTTGGAGTGTTTCGGCGGCATTCACCCTCTCTCTTTGCCGTGCCTCTTTAAGCGAGATGACAGTCTTGCAAAAGGAGGCAACCGCTCTCCAGGCCTGCACCCTGATAAGTATTGCTCCTATAATACTTGCCAGTGAGAGTACATTGCCGATCAGCGACGTCATAATGAGTCGCCTAGGTCCCCAGGCGGGACATTTTGCCACAGTGGGGTGGGCTGTGTGTCTGACGAGGCACCACACTCGTGACATCTTGCCGACGGCTCAAAACCAATAATTTGGTACAGGTATTTGTGCAAGCATATAGGGAAACATATAAAATCTGCCTATTTAAGTTTTTTAATAGATTATTATTGTTCTGGTATGTGAGTGATAAGGTACTCTGCTTTTCCTTCTAAGTTACAAATAAATATCTATTATACGCAAACGATATAAAGAAAACAAGCGTTTATTATTTCCTCATTGTTTAAGTTGCTTACATTATTGTCAAAGTATGCTTATTGTCTTTAATCGTGCAGAAAATTGCAGCGAAGGAAAAATGTTAACTATGTATAACTATACAATATATTGTCAACTTTGTGTAGAATTAATGCCAATAGACAACAAACGAGCAGTTTTATGAATAAAGATATGAAACTTTTAAAATAGATAATTGCGAAGGTAAATTTCAGCAACAGAAACAAAATATTTGATTATATGAATACACATACACACATGTGTGAGTGTGGGGGTGTGTTCATATAACCAATTTTTTTCTTTTTCTGAAATTTACCTTCGCAATTACTTTCTTTTTTGTGTTGATTAATGTGTACCTGTGTGTGTATGTCTGTGTGTATGTAAATACATCTTTCGTGATGTTGTGGTTAAAGACATAAAATCGAAAATACATGTTAAACACTTTGTTTCTATTGGTAATATATTTAAACAATATATATCACTAATCTCGTTATTCACGAGAAAAAATGGTTTATTTTCTTCTGGATCCGATTACTAATATTAGAGGGAAATGTATTCCAAATGTTATCTTTATTCGCCAAGTTCACAGTATGGTTAACTTATCTATTACATCAAAAAAAAAACACTAATATTTAATAGGATAAAGCTCTTCCCAAACTTTGAGTCTGTCTTCTTTCAAGTTTTTGTGCACTGAGAACTCGTCGGATATTCGTATGTATTTACGATCATCAGGTTTCATTTCTGGCCAAACTAAACCGTCAAGTTCAGGCGTATCCCCTCGTGAATTGGGATTTCTAAAATATAAAAAAAAGTATAAAAATCTAGATCTTTTTTACATTGTTTTGTCAATTTTAACCACGACAAATATCACGGTAAACAAATACTAAAATGATCTATTTTGAATGTAGATACATATTATCTATAAGATCTTCTTGTGATGACTCCCAACCGATAAATGTTCTCAATATAAGGAAAGAAAATATTTTATTATCTCAGCTAATTCATTCATTGTTTTAAGAAGTTCAAAAAAAGCTTTCATTTTTCAAGAAGACAAAGAAAAATAATTCAATATTTCGTTGTTCAATGGTATTTACTAGCTTAGTAATTCACGCTTATTAAGTAGTATCATCACAATGTTAGAAAACATCATAACTTACTATTTATATAAGGGAATATAGCCTTATATAAATACTAGCTTCCAATTAATTTTATTCCATAAGTTAGTCACCACACTCTACCTCTTCTCTTTTAGCAGATTTCTAAGCCAAAGGTCGCCTGGAAGAAATCGCTACATAGCGATAAAACCGCCTCATTGAACTGTTTTGCCTTATTTTAAGTGTTTTCTATGTGTATATTTCTTGTGGTAAATATGTTATATATAGGATCAAATTTTCAATCTAAGCAATTCTCGAATCCACCTAAAGACACACAAAAAGCTTTTGCAATATCGGTCCAGCCGTTTGAGAGAAGTTCCGTGGTGTACTCACGCACCTAAGAATTATAAAAAGATAAGTAAATTTTAGTTAATTCAAGACAATTACCCGTATCTAGCAAAATTGTACCAAATTGCGGTCATCCTGTCAACTAAGACTGAATCACGACCCTCTGTAGAAATCTCCGGAAACCGGTAACTCAATGATAGCAAGTAAATGAGGTCATCGTGATGTGCCGCGCCTGAAATGTTAATCAAGTTTTAATATTGTTTCTTACTATCTTCTGTCCGCGACTTCGTCGGTGTCGACATCAGATTCCACCACTAAGCAGTACTAACGCCTACTTTATTATATCAACAACTCTACTTCTCTACAACAACAAATATGTAGCTCGTGATTATATTAAAAGTATTCTATGTAATTATTATTGTTATCAATACATCCAATTTCAGTCAGTTCTATTCGATCATACGTGATTGAGTATTAAAATGACTGGACGTTATTAAATACATAACAAACAAAAGTTTTGTGAACTAAAAACTGATATATGAACAAAGGTTATTCAAAATTTCGTATTGTTATTTTTGTGAATGAAAACTTAAAAAGATATTAAGAGGAGATTGATCTAATTTTAGAAATTAAATAGTGTTTCAAAGATCTTTAGAAGATTGTCAGAAAAAAAGTAGTGTTTAAATGAAAAATTAATTAAAAAACGTACCAATTGGTTTTTTTGTAACAGGATCTTCGTAATGGCTGTGATTGCCTATGTAACTGAATTCATAGTACCAAACAGGGTGAGGTGAGTGACGGCACATCAGATTAGCCATTCTGTGTAAAGATATATGCCACATAAAATCAAAAATATCCTTATTCGAGTAGGTTTTTGAGACACTTGTTTATTTCTGAAGTAAATTGTCACTAATATCACCCTATATATTTATCTCGTGCGCAGTATTTTAGAGTATAGCAGCGTTGTGGGGAACCCGTACTATGATATTTATGTAAAATGTTTAGAGAGAGTACAAAAAAAGGTTCTTGTGGAACTTATTATACAGTTGCAATATAGCTAAGAAGCTGCTACGGTATAAGGTTCGTCTGCGCCATTTCAAGCTTGAATCCTTGAGTGATCGCAGACAAACGATGGACGTTACTTTCCTATATAAACTCATTAACGGCTTAATTAATAGCCCTTACTTGATTTCACAAACAAGCATTGCCGTTCCAACGAGGCTACTGCGATGTGACAAATATTTTCCATTCGTTCCAAAATACTCTCGAACGAACCTCGGCTCTTATTCTACATTAAGCAGAATCACCAAAAAGTATAACGTTGGTGTTGCCACCGATACCGAGACGGATATTTTCTCAGACCCCCTTCTCAGTTTTAAAAGTAAAATTCGCTAAAATTTAGTCTTAGCAATTTTAAATTCCTAATTTAATCTTAATACTTGATACTTTTTCTTTAAATTGTCATTCTAAAATTTTTGCCTAAACTTCCCTTTTCTGCATAAATGTTTATACCTGTAATTGAGGTGACACTTAGCACAATGGTCGTGTTTGTATTAGTGATTACTTAAATTTAGTGCAATTGTAAAATAAAATAAAAAATAATAGTCTTTCTTCGATTGACAATAAGAATTAAAATCGAGTTTAATATAGGCAGGAATTGTTTTTTTTGTAATGATGACACATAATATTGTACCAGTTAAATAAAAGATGGAATAGTAGACACGTAGACTTTCCTAAAAGACTTGTGCTACTGAAGCATAGGCTGTATCGAAAATTCTGTTTATAAAAAAGTTCTACCTAATTGTTGTTTAAAATTTATTTCTGTGCTTTTCAGCAAAGGAAAACATTGTGGTGGGTCACAACTTAAAATCAATCCAACCCCCTCCATTGAGAGAGGAAACTCTTTGCTTCTGCGTCGTGACTAATCTTCCACTTATTTTTTTTGTTGTACTTCTTCCATAGTTATATAATAATATTTTTCAATCAACATTTACCTGTGCACTCTAAAACCCTCTATTGCATCCGAATAGAGCAATCCTAGATTTTTCGCACTTTCTGCGTCATCTTTTAATGGTTTGTCGTTGAAATAAAAGCTCCGTAGTCTTTGTGTTTTTTCGGTGGAGTTCTCTCGTGGAAGTTGAAATGAAATTGGAGCAATACTATCCCATTCTGCATTCATTTGATCCATGAGGGTTTTGTTCTTTAAAATTGCTGAAATTATATATGGGTTATATTTTTAATATATATTAGAATATTGACTAATTAATTGAGTCTGAGTATTAAACAAAACTCTTTTTTGTTAATAGAAACTTCTGCAATTTTTGGATGACTAAAAAATAACAATTGTAAATAATATAACGACACAGCAAATACGTAGTAACTATCCAAATAATGTTATAATACATCTTTATAATAAAGCCGCTAAAGTCAATCTGTTTAGCAACAAAATATAAATATTGTGTCCAAAAATTATATCTCAAGTCTGTAAATACGGAAGTTGTAATTTGTTATGTTTTTATGACAAAAAAAAATTTCTAACGATCGATTTGGAATTTGTGGGTTATTAAATGTTTGCTTTCGAGCGTAGATAAGTATTCTTATGTACGTGTAAATAGTTCTTATGTAAGTGTGTATGCGATTGATGTCCTCCTAAAATGATGGACTGATTTTTATGAATATTTTTGTGAATATTCAGATGGATTCAAAACTAGTTTATTTTGCCAATTCGATTCGGAATCCTTTTGAACAAAAAGAATTCGTAATCAAAAAAATGCGACCTTTACGCCCGCCAGCCGTATAATGTTATAGTTGCGATCAAAAATTGTTGATTGTCTATGTCCAATGTCAAAAACGAATGAAAAACAAAATCCAAAGTGTTTTCTTAAATTTCATTTCATTTCTGAACGACGAACAACTAATATTTGACATTCAAAACCCAAAAAGCTTCATTTCATTTTTAATTGTTGTTTAATTTCTGAACGACTTTCAAATTTAATTGATTTCTAAACGAGAGGACAAACATTTATTGTTTCACGGATAAAAATAGTTTGTAAGGGAAAGTGATATTGTCAAAATCAGGACTGGTTTGTTTTCTAGAGTTTTATGTGTGTGACATGACGTGATGACAACATTGTGAATAATGTTTAAACTTCATAATAATTGCATATGTATATTAAAAACATTATTACTTTATAAATGTGGAACGCCATGAAATTGTGTTATATAATTATCAACCGATTCTGAACAGCAGGTTTACATGTAATATTGTATATGCAGTATAGATTATGAAATGTTTTTTTTGCCCATATGTTACTATTTGTATGCCACATTACCAAGTTTTGACAGCGTCGTTGAGGTAGTCGTGTGAATACTAACTCCCGGGTTTGATCCCCGGTAGGGTTGTAGTTTAAATTCTCTGAGTATGGACTGGTGGAAGGCTTCGGCCGTGGCTAATCATCACCCAACCAGCAAAGTCGTACCGCCATGCTCTGGTACGATGCTGTATACATCGTGATGATGATGTAGACACTAAAAACGTAACATTACCTCTTACCAGTTTAGCGTGCATCCATATTAGACTGTGTTATCATTTTACCATCAGCTGTGGTTACAGTCAAGCTCTAACCTGTCCTCAATAAAAAAAAATAGTAGGAAATAAAGTAAAATATGTATGCAAAATCTAACAAAACTATTTTTTCTTCTTCTTAGCCGTTACGCTCATGACAGAGCGGTCGTGATCGTTATGAAGTCACGGAGTGGGCAGATGTTGTGCGCATGACGACGGCTCGCCATTTCTCCCTGCTGGAGGTCATCCTACTGCATTCGTTCAACGAACTTCCCAGAGCAGATTTGATCTGGTCAGTCCATCGAGTAGGTGACCTCCCACGCGGTCTGTTGCCTTCCACCTTTCCCTGAATGACGAGGCGTTCGATGGACTGATTGCCACGCCGAGAGACGTGTCCAAAGAAAGTCAGGATGCGAGATTGTACTACAGAAAATAGACGCTGCTTGATGCCGAGTTCTTGAAGTATCGAGACGTTCGTACGAAAGTCGGTCCACGAAACCCCAAGCATCCTTCTCCAACACCACATTTCTAGAGCATCTATTTTCTGTCTTTCCACTTCTCGCAATGTCCACGTCTCAGCAGCGTATAAAAATATGGGGAAGATCAGTGTCCTCACGAGTCTGGATTTCGTGGTCTTAGTGATGTTTCGATTCCTCCATATTTTTTTCATCTTGTCCATAGCTGTTCTCGTAATCGCCATTCGTCTTTTGACTTCGTCAATTATAATAGTAGTAATATTTTTTAGTATCTGAATTAGACGTTGATATTGATTTATAAAGTTAAGGAAAATCATGCTTATACTTCTAGTTTTATGACGACATTTCGCAAAAAAAATTACCTACTATACGGGCAAAAAAACGACATTCAAGCACAATTTTTAACATTTATTTCCGGCTTCAAAATGTGACCCAAATATTTGCTCGTTTTACTTGCGTTTTATTAATTTAATTTATTTTTAAATAAGAATCATGTAAACATTGTTAAAATAAGAACAAAAGGGTTTATTTGGTTGACGTAAACTAATTCGTACTCACTGAATGCCTTCCAGAAGAATTCATCTGTTGTTTGACTAACGATATAGGGAACTGCATGCATTTTACCCTCTTGTATAGCATTTACTGGGTCAATAGTCAAAAATCGTTCTTGGCCAAAGTCCTTTTCAATTACTGGTACCCAAATACTTACGGGATCATACCCGAATTCCTTTAAGTATGAATTTTATTATAAATTATAGTCATGCATACATAGTCATAAAATGCTTTTATATCCTATCCTCTAATGTACATATGTCGGCCTCTATTGCGCAGTGATACAAGTACTCGGTTTCGATCCTCGGTAGGGCGATTTTAGGAAATTGCTTTTTCGAAGTCTGGATTGGTGGGAGACTTCGGCTGTGGCTAGTTACCAACCGACCAGTTACGATTCTGTGTAGAAACCATAAGAGAAAATGCCTCTTTATAGATTAGTGCGCTTTCATCTCAGACTATATCATCACTTAGCATCACGAGTATTTAGTTTTTATTAATATATGTCGGAGAATAAGAGAGTAGGAAGCATAAAACATAGGGGCGTAAGGTTCTCCGTCGACATCGTCATTAATGGTATCCATAATTTCCATACTGTGGGCGTTGTTTGGGTAATGTTGGTGCAATCAAACACTTTACTAATTAACTCAGATTATAATGTTCAAATACTTAATGTTCCTGATAACAATTTACACAAAAACATTAACAATAATAGCTAGGAACGCGACAGTTTCAAAAGTCGATCGCACCGGCGGACCGTTCTCCGAGCACTGCAGAGAGACGCGCACCGGACTGCCACTTATTGACTCTGCCACATGCCAATAGACAGGTCGCGCCAGCGTTCCACAGACTATTGCACACGGACCAGCGATCCACAGACTATTGCACTCCGACATATATATGAATTTATAGTTTGCATATGGATATTTCGTACATAATTATTTTATATATTTGTAAACTAAGATATATGTTTCAGTATCTGAAATTATTCTACTGTATTATATCATAATCTGGTAATAAGTTTCTTAATTTGTATGTCTTGTTTATCTTATGTTCAATAATGTGTTTTCTTTTTTCTCTCATATGATAATAAAACAGAATACTTACAAAGAAGCCCAATAAAGATTTACCGAGATCTTTCCTAGGTTTAGTCTTAAGACAATCAAAGATGACTTTCGAGTTATTGGTGGGGCAATTAACAAGTTGCGCCTGTTTAACCGCTAAGGGATACAGGTCATTAGGCGTTGGTTTCTGATAAGTAGGTGATCCACTCATAGAAATTGCTCGATGAAAGAGACCTATAAAACACGATCAACGATAAATCCAAGGATAAATTAAGCACTAGCTCTTTAGCGGCTTGTCATCTCAAAATTATTTAATTCTTCAGATATTTTGTGTTTTTTAATTTAAATATTTATGTGTAATAATATTGTGAACGTTGATAATTGATACGTATAGGAATAAGTTCGAATTTTTGGAATATCTTGTAAATATTTTAAAAGGTTCCTTTCAAAATAAATCAATAATTTTATTGCTTTACCACAGCTATTACATCTTACTCCTAACCTAAACTAATCAAATTATTTTGTTGCCACAAAACAAAACTACGTTAAATAGGTATCTATCTGGATGAAACCGCGGGGCATTGCCAGTTCTTTATAAAAAACATCAAAATTGCAATCATCTAAATGAATCAAAATTTGCTTTTAGGTGACAACCCTTGCACATTACATAACAGAACAAAGAAATAAATTATAGTATGATAACTCTTTTTCAAATTACCTTACAGCTTGTGATTAACAATTAATAATGGCTAATTGTGTCGGGTTTCCATCACATCGGCCTGTAAGAATAGAGAGGGAATAGAGAGTGCACTTGTGCACTATGCCTGCCAACCCTCTCTCTTATAAGTGAGGAGGCCTGTGCCCAGCATTGGGACGTTAATGGGCTGCTACTTGCCTTACCTAAATGGCTAATTCTTTAAAAATATTACACATATCAACTAGATTACCTTTAGACATAGGTGAGATCATATGAAGCAAGACACTTGAAGAGCCAGCACTGTATCCAGATAATGTAACGCAGTTAGGATCACCTCCAAAAGAGGCAATATTGCGCTGCACCCATTTTAGTGCAGCCACTTGATCTTTTAGGCCATTATTGCCAGGTGCTAGCTCATCTCCCGTACTAAGGAAACCTGTAAACAGTTTCACATCTTATGCATAATAAACGTTATAGAGTAATTTAAAAACAGTTAAAATTAAGTAGACAACAAGACGTTGTGTTACACACACAAATTAATATAGATTTGTATCTTATTAAAGGAACACTATGCTACAACGAGAATAATAATATAAATCACTCGTAAAGGGTATCGAAAAATAATGATAAACCATTACGAATTTCAAATTAGTGTCATATTTTAAATAATTATATTTGGTTATTTTATAGATTTCATAATATTTAAAATGTATGGTTTAATTTCAGTATGATTATATTGTTTAAACTGGATATGGCCCCGAAAGCATGGTACCATACATATACATATATTGCTTCGAGATATCGCCTTCTCTAGGATGCTTAGGCAAGAATGGATTTCACATTTACAAAATCTTTAAATTTAGGGCAAACCAGTCTTACGATTTCAGATTACGTCCATACCTTATTTAATCATATTTATTTATTAGAATTACTTCAATCAATTTCTTAGAACAACTATGGGTACATGTATCATACTGTGATTACTTGGAAACTCATTGGCTTTATACGGTAACAAAACAAAACGTCACGTTTCCTTTAAGTTACACTACTTTTATACATACACAAGGTGTTAAGAGACCGCTTTCAAGAAAGACGATAGTACTAATGATACCTTTAATAATGGGATGGAAAAAATCGATCCTGATTAAAAAATCATATTTTTTAAAACGATTTATTAGCATTATTTACGCTCCATCGTATTAGTACAGCCAAATGAAACGTAAGTTTCATAAAATATAAATTACTTTACAAAAAGTCTAAAAACATATATGTATATATTAAAATGTATATAGAAGTTATTAAAGACTTTCACAGTATTACCTCGCTTCTTTAAGATAACACCTTATTAATTTTTTAGCAGTTTATAATATAATATATCTTCACAATAATTTATCCGTAATACTTTGCAGTGAAATATTTAATAGTCAAGCCAGACGAGTTTATTATATGCTTAGCTATTAGTATCACATTCAAGACATTAAAACAAATAAAGACATATCGCTGCTCTGGATGAATAGGGTCACAAGAAAACCAAATTTCATAGGAGAGCATTTTAAAAATTTTACGAATCGTTTATGTCAAGCAATGATATTATCACATAATTTGGTAAAACAGCATCAATTTTGCCGATCCTTAAATATTTTTTTGAAAATTTAGGTTTGAGTTCATCCAAAGCAGCGATATCGTAGTTCTTTAACAAAATATAGTTTTTTTACCCAGGGCTCCAAGTCTATAGTTGATGGTTACAAATACAATGTCATGATCCAGAAGGTAGTGTGCACCTGCTAAGTCACTGCGTCCGGACATACCGTAAAAACCTCCAGGATGAATAAAGAATATTACCGGTAGTGGTCGCGTTCTAGGGAAAGAAATTTCACACTGTCACAACGTTAAACAAAATATTTACTGACACATCGCATTATCAGACTAAATACTTTTATTTGGGCTTAATTTTGTTCCACAATACATAGCCGTTTAGTGTCCTAGGAATACTTAAACAGCGCCCTGCGGCTTCAGCAACATGCGAAAAATAACATTGAATATCGTACAATAATATAAAATATATTTTACCATCTCCAAATAAAAATTTGTTCAGTTTTTCCTTATGACATTCCTTCACCGAAAAGCAGGTTGATGACTTTCTAAATATAAAGTCACCGCTTCCGAAACCGAAAACAAACTATGTATAGTATTGATGACACCTTTGATGATGGGGCGGAAAAATATCGATCCTGTAATAATAAAAGTCATATTTTTAACGCGTTTTACTTACGCTTCATCATGTTAGTATAGCTAAATGAGACGGTAGTTTAACAAAAAATACATTACTAAAAAAAAACTAGCAATGAAATACAAAGTTCAAAACAGCTGACGCTTAAATACACAATTCGACGAAAGGGTGCGGCATTGTTTGATCAATTTGTTGATCCAACTGTTTTTAATTTTGTGTTTTATTGCTGGTTTTATTTTTAGTAAAGTAGTGTATTTTTTATGAAATTATTATTTAATTTAGCTGTAATTTAACTAACACGATGGAGGATAAATAATGCTTATAAAACATTTTAATAATATGATTTTTTTTCATCAGGACCGTTTTTTCTCGATCCCATCATCAAAAGCGTAGTTAGTACTATCGTCTGCCTTCGTTGCAGGAAGCGGTTTCTTAACACCTTGTTTAACGTTTTTTTATTTACGAGGTACTGTCTGAGGAATAAGTGAAATTGGGAAATATGATACTTAAATTGCCCAGTCGAAATCGTTCCTAGGAACCCTTACCTACCAAATATACACATCACATCATTGCGCCATCGAGGTCGTCAAAAGAAATTTAGTACTACAACACTGTTCTTCTATGATATTATACGACATACCTATTACTATTATGTGGAGTATATACATTGATTGTAAGACAATTTTCATCAAGAAACGCTCCGGACGGTTTAGGGCATGATGGTCCATCTTTACTGGCGTCCACTGGCTTCTTATACTGAAGTATTAGTTTGGGGGGCTAAGTTACAAGCAAAAACAATATTATTGTACATTCAAAGTATGAGTATATTGAATTCATCTAATAATAACATAGTTCAAGTACTATGTTTTTATTAGGTAGCGGTTTACCATAATCTTATTTATTTGTTACTTTAAAGCTACATAGAAAAAATAGTCTCGACATGCTATTTAATAAGCTCCTAATCTTTTCACGCTTATATCACACACTTGTTGTAGGTCTCATAATTTGTATGGCTTTTTTATTTTGTGTTATCTCTATGTCTCTGTCTATTGTAAATTATAAGTATTATACAGTTATGATTGTTGTATTTAGTCAAGTACATTAATAATTAGCTACGGATAACTGGGACGTACTCGTACAATAGAAAAATTATCAGATTTACTCAAAATAATTTTAAATCCATTCTTGGTCATTATTCCACACCTTATATATTAAAATGTAACGATAATCATAACAATTTATCGATATTTAATTACTTATTATTTAGTATAGACCCATTAGGTCACCCAGTCACTTTTATGGGCCTATTTGATTCAACCATATATCTCGAAATATAATGGAGGATCGCTTTGTGTTAGAAGTAATTGTAAATGAACAAAATTTTGCACGTTATTGTACACAAATACCTTTATGATATGTTACCTGAAATCTTAGATTATCAACTGGAGGTTCAGCATAATAAATACCGCGGTAGGTCTCAAAAATACGGCCACGCCTTGTTAGATTATAACCACCGTAAAATGTTCCTGCTGGAGAGATGACCAAGGGATGCTTACGATCTGTTAATAATATAAGTGTTAATAAAATCAAATCAGATGAAGCCAAGCCTCTGGAAACACTTTATTTAATTTACCCTTTACTATATGTGCATCTACAAACATTTTTCTATATAACAAAAACTCGTATAACGTTCTCAGCTGTCATGTAGAGTAAGTAACATTAATAAGATTTTTTGCTGTTTTTTGAACGCGAGAAAAAAAGAGATTACAGAATAAAGGGTTTATGAAATTATAAATTCATATGCATTTTGCATAAACAAAACCCGATCTATACTAATACACTATTAGAAAGAGGTAAATTCTGATTGTTTGTTTGTTCTGTTTAAACAAAAAATTATAACGATATAATCATATTTAATATAAAAGTTTGGAATACCGCTTCCGAAAACGAAGACAGATGGTAGTCCTAATGACAATGATGGGATGGTAAAAAAAACGAACCCGTAAAAAAAACTTACACTTTAAAACGTTTTATTTGCATTATTTATGTTGTATCATGTTAGTACAGCTAAATAAAACGATAGCTTAAAAAAGACATTATTTTACTAAAAAAATCCAGCAATGAAATACGAAATAAAAACAGCTAGCACTCGGATTAACGAACGCCTAGGCGCGGCAAATAGCGATCCTGTCATCAAAGTTATCATTACTACTATCGTCCTAACACCTTGTATACTGTAACATTTCTCTAAAGATGACAGGTTAGCGATTAGCTGTGATTACACCTGATAGTAATTTATGAAAACATGGAAGCGCGCTAATCTGGTAAAAGACAATTTACCTCTTATAGATTCTATACAGCATCATATCGGAACTTGATTCTCTTGCTTGGTAGTACGTATTTGCTAGTAGGGTGGTAATAAGCCGCGACCAAAGCCTACCAACAGTCCTACTCAAACATAGAAACAATTTAGAAAGTGCAAGAGTAGACGAACTACTGCGCCTTCTTTAAATTCGACCATTATATCGCTAGTACCATAAAAATCGGCATTACAAGTCACACTATCTTTAAATTTCCTATAAGTATTGTTTTATAGATTTGTAACTAGAACAGAATGTTAAAATATCTTCCTCATAAGTGCATTTGTTTCTGTGAAATTCGCTGTAAAATGTAGGTTAACACATGTCACCGAAAATCCGGCCAAAAATCGTCCGAATTTTTGCGGGAAATATAAACAGACAACACAGAAATGTTTTAACTTATGTTTTCACAGTATAACAATAAACCATTCACGAATACACCTTAACACATTACAAGTTTAGGAGTTAGTCACTTGCACAGACATGTGTACAAAGATATGGGTCACCTTGAAATAGTAATTTGTCTTTTTCTAAATTTTAATATACTAACCTACTGTTCCTCCGTGTAAATGGTCGTGATGATGTTCGCCGTCAGCGAATATTGTAAGAAAATTCACCAGTAATACTAGCCAAGACAACAATTTCCTCGTGCGACACATTTTATACTGATGGAAAAACCAGATGATAGAGTCTTTTTATTTACATTGTCGGCTGTAAGGTTACCTTGCTTGACCGTTAATTACTTATCAGTTGAATAGTTATTATATTTTCTTATCCCATAAAATTCTGTGAAATGTTAAAATTGGGAAATTTTTGCTATCATTTTTAAATATGTTAGGTGTTAGGAGACCGCTTCCGAAAACCAAGATAAACGATATTAATAATAACACCTATGGTGATGGGACGGAAAAAAATCGGCCCTAATTAAAAAAGATCATATTTTACAAGCAATTATTATATATTAGCAATATTTAACAATATTTACGCTAAAAGTAACTAAAGTTCCATAAAGAATATATTACTTTACTAAACAAAACCAGCTATGAAACACAAAGTCATAAAACAGCTGATGTTCAGGTCATGATGTCAACGAACCCTTGTATAATTCTGGTGTGTGTGTATGTTACTGAATTTTTCGTAACGGCTGAACCGATTTTCTTGAATTGTTTTTCATATTTCCTTAGATCGATTCGAAACCGTTTTTAATTGACAATTCAATGCCACAAATAACGATTTTTTTACTCGTATCCTCACGGGAACATGAACTACGCGGGTGACACTACCGAAGTATATATATATATATATATATATATATATATATATATATATATATATATGTCGGAGGGCAGATATCTGTGGAACGCTGGCGCCATCTATCGGCGTCGACAGAGTCAATGGTGGCAGTCCGGCGGGAGTCACTCGACAGTTGTCGAGTAGCGCTCGATCGGAACAGTCAACTGTTGAAACTGTCGCGTTCCTAGCTATTAGTGTTAATGAGTTTGTGTAAATTGATATCGGGAACATTAAGTGATTGAACATTATAAACCGAGTTAATTAATA